>VDFB02058242.1:587580258-587808648 GCA_007258455.2 Sequoia sempervirens
CAAATACCATGTAAATGATTGTATTTGTTGCTTGCAAAATTTCATAAGGATTTGTAAAGGCAGAACATGTTTTGCTGGTGTGGCTACTTCAACATGGCTACTTCAACACGAATAATAACTTTGAATACTTGTGTTTCATCCCTATTCAAATAGTAATTTTTTGAGGTCTTTAACAATGAAATATGTCATGCTTATTACTTAGTAATGAAAGTGATATTTTCTAAGCGATGTTTTAATTTATTTGGAATTGCCCACTGTTTATTTTACTTTATTTTTCATTGGTAAATTCCCCTCATGGGTTGCCCTTCAGCTTAGATGCTACAACTGAGGGTGTCTCTTCCATCAAATACATCACCTTACCTCATCTGTTGGGTTATGCCACACCCAGAATTAAATGTGGCAGTTTACTTGATTAAACTTTCAGCTTTTGCACATGTATGCATGTAACAATGTAATGCATCTCCTTGGGTTTTGAACTCAGATCTCTACTATAAAAGCCTTGATAACTTACCACTTGAGCACATCCAATTTGAGATTTTCTGGTTATTTATGAATAAAAGAAAATGCTTATTTACTCAAGTTTTGAATGACACAATATCTATTGTAAAATTTGTTCAAGGATCTTATACAGGCTTCGAAATTACTCATTCTCTTCAGTATTTAAGTTGAAAGCACAGACATAGGAGACACAAAATAATTAGAATGACCTGACAAATCCTATACAAACATGCCACATGTAAGAAATGGGAATATGTCTTTTGTTTTACTCACAGATATCTTGGATGGTCATATTGCAGCTTGAAACTAGACGTACTTGCTCCTGAAATACCTACTCAAAACATGTCTGATGACTAGCTTTGTCCTTCTATTTAAACATATCAAATTGTTGCCTTGGAATGAAAATGGTTACAGTAGCCCTGATCAAGTCTAAATGCAATAACTCACCACATCATTAATATATGGTAATAACATGCTATGTTAAAATTTCTGGGATCTTGGTTGGCTAGTGATTTGACTTGTCATCAAGCTGGAAGACTGAGTGTGCTTGGTTTCAAGGCTATTGTAAAGCTGTTTATGAAAAGTATTTTCTGTGTTCAGTTATAAGTCTTTAGTGATCCAATTATCTCATCACTAAAAATTCGCAAGCCCAAAGATGATTTTCATTGAAGGAACAGACAATCTTTTTGCCATGCTATGTGTTATTAACTTATTGGTCACCAAGCTGTGCCAAATTAGATGGTGCTTTGTTGGATCATACATGAGGCGCACTCGAGCAGTTTTGGATTTAGGATGTCAATTTCCTAAGTCATGGGTTTCAAGCAAGTTGAGTCATGATAGTTAGCTAAATTCAATTGAAATGTGAAAGCAACTGCACCAGATGCTTGTGGGTATTGGGAGACGTTACCAAATTCAAAAAGACATTCGATTTGAGGTCTTTGTAAGATATTTTTAATGCAGAAATAAGCAAATTGAACCTCAATTCATGATGGGGATCCTAATAGATAAATGGAGAATAACACAGGGAACGAGAATTCGACTATGTTTGTCATATCCTCGAAAATTGTATACAAAGATAATATTATGATTATTGTATATATTTAGTCATTATAATATAATAAGAACTAAAAATAGAAACCAATAAAATAATATCAAAATAAGAAACATTCAAATAATAATATTATAATCATCAATAATGGCAATTACGATTATCAGTATAAATGGATAAACAGAAACATAAGTATACAAGTAGATTACAATATCAAGCAGTCAGGTTGAGATTTGACATCAGTATATTCATCAGTGGCACATCCTAATCACAACATATGAGAATATCAATCGGGCCAGTTTATCTTGCCGTTATATTGTATGACGGAGCATGTAGGATGACGGAGTGACTTCTCGAATTTATGTGCTGCTGATAGTTTGAAGCACTAAGGATCAATGTTGTCAACCATAGGTGAAGAAGGCGTCAATCCCTATTATTATTGAGTTCGGTATTTTTATCAGCCTTCAATGTCGAAGCTTGGAAGAATTGAAGATCACAATATTCAGCCTCCTATTTGATGTTTGCCGCCATCGTGGTCTCTTCTATCATCGAGCCTTTAATTGGCGGAATAAAGCCGACGTGGAGACCATTGTTATCCGTTTCTGGGGGTCTATACGAGTTAAGGCTTCTGGGGGTCTATACGAGTTAAGGCGGTCAAATTCATAGTTTTCTCTGACGATATAAAGAAATCCTTACTATAAGAAAGATTAGCAACGATTAGGAGAATCAGGGTGCAGCAATTAAAGGTGTAGTGACTAACATCAATAATTATTGAAGGCTGCGATTAGTTTTGGAGGGGCAGTGATTAAGAAATAAATAAACAAACTGAGAAGCACATCCTTCCAAGGGATGCATCACTTCATCACAAACAATAAGATATATAAGGAGAATAAAAGCCAAATCTGAAGGCATCAATCACATCTTCTTCTGGCAGATACACATATATTTAAATAGAACAATCACAGGAATAGAAGGCTCCAATTAGACATAGCGGCTCAACCAAGGTATTGGTCTATCATACATACACTTGCCAGAGTTGGACAAGCAAAATCAGAAGCAATTATCTCACCTATACTCCAATCTTGAACGACCTGGCCATTCATACTCCATTTCCAGATTCTTATTAAGGCTACATCATCATTATTCCCTCCTATTATTGACCCTTATGAATACAATATATCAGATAATCCGACTAGTATTAGACACTTTAAATTGTCCAAAGGTGCATCATTTTGCTGTCTCCTAAGTTTATTGATTATTAACATAATTTTGACACCTTTATCTATAAAATTGAAGGTAAAGTCCCAAGATTTAGGGTTATCCCAAAAAGGGGACATTACAATGTTTTAAAGTGGAAGCTAATGGATGCAATAGATACAGTGGTGAGAAGAAACTCAAGGAGCCCCGAATCAGGTGGGTGAGCAAGATGGACAGTAAAGCCAACTGTCTTGGCATATCCTAAAAGTAACAGAAAATCAACGTGGGTTATTTTTTTGAATCTACAAGATATTATGTCCTACATTTTGACAAAGCTTATTAAGTATTATTTTTAATTCTAATGTGTATAGTTCTTATGGAAATCTCTGTCAGTCATCTTCTTAAGTATCATTATTATTTTCAATCAGTGTGGCTGTTGTTTTTATGTGCCTTTTTTCATTTCACAACCTTATGTAGCCTTGGGCTTAGAAGGTAAGACCATAGTTGTAAAACTCAAATTCTGCAATCAGGAAATTTTTTAAAAACTTGAGACTTAGCAAAATCTCGGTTAAAAACTCTGCAATTTTATTGAACATTTAAAAATACATAAATTTTTAAAAATATTCTTAAACACATATTACTAAATTTGCAGAACATATGATTGATTTCCATCATATATGAATCAAAATTAGAGTTTAATATGTATCACAGACTCCAATGGGGTTGAGGGGTAGTGCCCCTCATGGAGGTCTAGGGGCGATGCCCCTCATGGGGGTTTGGGGGCAATGCTCCCAATGGGGTCGAGGGGCAATGCCCCTCGTGGGGGTCTAGGGGCAACCACACAAATCTCCATGGTGCATGCTATTTTGACAATCTTATCACTTAAAAGAAAAATTACGTATTTAGCGCTTTTTTGTATATAAAAATGCTTTAAAAATCATATAATTTTTTTTATCATTAGATGAAAAAAACAAAATTTGCGAGTTTTTGGGCAGTTTTAAAAAAAATCACCGATGAGTTTTTAGGCGAGTAACTTGCCAAGGATGTTGGCTCATGAGTTTTGCGAGTACTCTGTGAGTTTTTCAACTATGTGCAAAACTATTGAATTTGGTTTTTTCTGAGTTCCTTGCTTTTGTTTCTCTAAGAGGTTGCTTTTGATGTATTATTTTATTTATTTATTTGGCTAGTGAAAAGTGGTCATGGTGATCTGGCTTTCCCTTCATATTATAAAATATAGAAAATTTACGTGTGTGCTGCTCTTTAACAGGAAGGCATTCATCATACAATAGTTATATCTATGGAGTAGAAAAAGCACATTCCATCCAATCTATAAAGATAAATACATCATATTATATATAATAAAATAGTTTTGAGGGCCGATAACAACAAGAGGAAGTAGTTAGTGGTTGCCATGAAAAATATTTACAAGAAAAGTTTTACACATTCAAAAAATGTTTTATACTTTTATAGAACTAGTGTGATAGAGAATAAGGGATCCATGGAGGATTGTTTTGACTGAAAATGATACAAGAGGCTTGTTTGCAGTGGTTGTCATTGATGTCAACACCTAAGGAGATTGTTGCATATGCTTGGGAAAGATAGTTGCATTGTTGGTTGGCATTAGTTGTCATTGTTGACAACATTTTGTATGGGATGCCATTGTTGTATGATGGTGTGTTGCTGAAGTTCATGGTTGGATGTCATGCCTTGTCTAATGATAATGAAAGAATTATTGAGAATGGTTGGTATCAACAAAGTTGGTTTCATTATGATATATTAAGATGAGAATTAGAAGTGTTGTTGATGGTGGAGAGATGTTGCTGATGGTCTACAATGTATTATATGCTCTCTCTTGTTGTTCCTAATAAGTATATGTTGCTGAAAGAAAGTTCTGGCCTTCGCAAGTTGATTGAGTGTTTCTGGTTCAAGAAATTGTGTTGAAGACTGTTTGGGAGAATGCTTTGCATTCCTCCGCTGTTGAAGTTATGGTCTTGTGGTTTGGGATTCAAAGTTTGTACTCTGTGGATGTTTCACTCCTATCTTTTCAGGTCACCTGTATTGCTGAGGAGGTTTTTGTGAATTGCAGAAGGTTGGTAGTGTTGTTAGTTGTCTGGATTGGTCCGGAAAATGCTCCACATTTCTTTGCATTGATGTCTCTACTTTCGAGGCTTGGTAAATGTGTTCTCAATGTCTGTGCAGTGTCTCAATTCCAATTTCACGTGTTGAAGTGGTCCGCAAGTTGATTTATTAATGTTATATCTTCTGTTTATGCATTCTTTATCTCTGGAATGAAGTATTTTTCTCCTGTTTGGCCTGTGGTGGCTATTGGTGGCATGGCAGTATGAAAGAAGTGTCTGGAAGTGTTGTTGGATGTTCATGGAACATCCCCATGTGATTTGCACGTTGTTAGTTGAGCTCCTTGGTGCTGCATTATGTCTTGAGTTGGTTTTCTAGGTGATTTGTGGATATCTGGCCGACAGGGATTTTTCTCTTGCTTTTGCTATATGCTTAAGGGTTTGTGCCAACATTTGAAGATGTGGTATGATAGATTTGGGTCTTGACCTATCTTGTTTGGGACTGTATTGAGTTAATTCTATTGGAAGTGCATTTTTGGGCCGACTGGTTATGTGCTTCATGTTTCATCTACATGTTTCCTTGTTGCCGACTTGGGTTGATGTGCGCCAACGTCTGAATGGTTTTGGATCACATTGGAAGATCAATAAGATTGTTTTTGGTCCTCTCTTTCCCTTGGATAGGACCACACGATGTTTTTGCGGCCAACTTGTTGATATCATTGTTTATCTTCTTCTGGTTGACCTAATTGATGTTTTTGAGGTCTACGGTGGATATAAATGCAAGAACATTTCAGATGCAAGGGATGATAAAGTGTGTGTGTGTGGAATAATTGGATATCTCACAGAAGGAAGTGCAAAAGTGTGTGAAGGAAAGATTAGTTGCGCTTTAATGGCTCAGTCAGCATAGTGAATTGTTGACAAATATTGTAAATTTCCTTAATCCTTTTTGTATCCTGCTTTGAGATAGTGAATCTCATCAGGTCCTTGTATCTTGCCCCTGAAGTTGCATCTACTTCGGTTTCACAAATCTTTTGTATCTTGCTCTAAGTTAGTGCACCTTAATGGTTGGAATGAGTTTTCCACAGTCCATGAAATTGTTGCAAGCTTTTGGATTCAACTATGTATGTTTTTGTGTTGACGTTTCGAATCACACTTAGAGATCCATCATCAGGAAGAGGAACAATAGGAGGAAAGGAGTACAGATAGAGCCTAATAAAGGGTTGGTGGAGGAGGGGTGTGAGAGAGCCTAATAAGGAGTGCACCTTAGTTTGCAAGTCCTTTTTGGCAGTGAGTCTTTATATTGTGAGTTAACTCTTATCGTGGTTTTTCCCTCATTGGGTTTTCCATGTAAATCTAGTGTTATCTTGTGGATGTGTGTTTCTTGTCTCTTTTATCATTGCTGTTGATCTAGTTAAGGTTAAAATTGCTATTGTTGAAGATTGCTGAGTTTGTTGAAGGTTTAAACTTTTGCTAATCTGTTTAAGGGTTTTGATTTGATTAAGAATTTTGTTTTGTACTGAAGAGTGCAAGTTTTGAACGGGTTCAAGTTTTTGCATATGCTGATTCACCCGCCCAAGTATTTAGTGTGTTCAACAAGGCTATGATGGAGCAGACATAAGAGGATAAATATGGTTGTGAAGGAGCCACCTTGATATTGATTTGGCTGTGAAGGAGCTACTTTGATATGGGTTTGGCTATGAAGGAGCCATCTTGATAACGAAGGCATGGTTGTGATAGAGCCATTCTAATCAAAGGATATGGTCAAAACAATTATGGCTGTGATGGAGCCATCATAATCAAATAGATATAGCTATGAAGGAGCCACTAAGATCAAAAGGTAAATGGCTATGATAGAGCTAGTGTAATATACGATATGGTTGTGATGGAGCCATTGTGATCAAAGGAGTATAGGACTCCTAGAGAGCCATTTTAAAGAAGGCATGGTTGTGACAAAGCCATTCTAATCAAAGGATATGGTCAAAACAATTATGGCTATGATGGAGCTATCATAATCAAATAAATATGGCTATGAAGGAGCCGCTAAGATCAAAAGGTAAATGGCTATGATAGAGCTAGTGTAATATACGATATGGTTGTGATGTAGCCATTGTGAGCAAAGGAGTATAGGACTCCTAAAGAGCCATTGTAACCATCACATATGTGTTGTATTAGCTGTAATCAAGAGGAGAGTGTATGTTCCCTGTAAAATTGGTTGTATGTGAAAGGATGTAATCAGTTTAAGGAAAAGGAAGACAAAGAGGATATGAAAGTAGTTTTTAGATGATAGGCCAAGTGTACAATTATAGGATAAGAGAATTGGAATATGATGCACAAGGAGTCTCCAATTATGCCCCCACATTGTTGCCCCCATGGTAAGGGCAAGTAGGGAACATATGTAGTTCACAAACTTGGAGTTGAGATTTTTGACTTGACAAAACTTGACAAGTTTAAAAGTACTTGAATTTTTGGAAAGAACATTTTATTTTTTTGGAAAAAAACATGAATTTTATGCAAAATACAACTACAAAATGTATCAAATGAGATTGGTGGAGGTTTGGGTGCAACATCTTTACCAAGATTGAGGGGTAGTGCTCCTCATGAAGTCTAGGAGCAACGCCCTTGGCACGTTCCTTGTTGCAATATAGGGTAGGCTTGAGGGATGGAGCCCTCGCTATCAAACCCAAATGAAAAACTTCAAAACCACACCAACCTTCATGGTGCACACCTTTTTTATAAATTTTTAAAAGGCAAGAAACATTTTTGGTGTGTTTAATCCATGTTTTTGACTCGTGGTGCAAGTCAAGGGCTTGGACTTGTTGAGTACCCAATGGATACTCATTGAAAAACTTGTGTAAAATTGTCAAAAACTCACCATAAAACTTTGCAAGTTAACTTTAGGATACTCGAGTGTTGTAGGTGTGAGTGTTGTGAGGCTTTCGCCTTACAACCCAACTTGCGACCCCTAGTAGGCGTAGTTGGAAGGTTTCAAAGGTGTTGTGTAATGAAACCTTGACTGGGTCATGTCTTATCCTTTAACCTTTTAGGGACTCTGTGAAAGTATCGTCTAGTGTGCATAATAGCCTCTTTCCGGCATCGACCTTTCCCCTTTGGGCAGCCTGTGAGCAATGGTGCTGGTATAACCTTCACTTCACAGGTCCTACCGAAGGGTTTTAATCGGGAACCATGTCCTCTCTACATCCTTGCGTGAATCAACGGAAACATCGTATTAGGTGTTCTCGTTGATTCGACGTCTCAAGTAAACATCATAACTGAGGAGATCATGCTAATCAACTTCTTACACAAAGATGGGTATGATGCACCCGTGAGCACCATCCGCACGCATGATGGACTTTCCGTGCCTCCTTTGGGTAGTATTGTCTTGTCGGTTTTGGTTGGACCTAAATTCGTGAAGCTTCAGTTCGACATAATCCCTGGGTCTGAACTCTTTAGAGTGAAGTTGGGTATCCCTTGGTTAGTTGCTATGAATGCGGTGCCTTCGATCGTGTATAAATGTTTGAAATTTATCCACAGGGTTCCGTGCATGTGATTCATGACACCGGTTATAAACCATCAGTTGCTCGTGGTAGCTACTCCTTGGCCTACTCTTGGCCTGCGCTTGTTGGTCCTCTCCCGCCTATGACGGACCTCTTGCACCAAACATATTAGAATTATAAGAAAGGGCGCCTAAGGCCAAAAGTGAGATACCCTCCGTCGCCTTATGCTGTTTCACAAAGGGCTTGCCTAAAAACTGACAGTGATGCCGCTAAGGCACGTAGAAGTGAAGAAGAGAAGCGGTCCTGAGATCCTCCTTCCTCTTCTTCTGTTCAACTTGATGCTTCCTCTCGCCCCGCTGTGGCGCCATTAGATTCTGTTCCGTGTTTGCGAGAGAATCCTATGGTGCCTGCTTGCCGAAAGCCTAAGCATCCTGCAATTGAGCTTCCCGTTTTTCCCACGGAACCTAGGTCCGTTCGGTATAATAGGAAGAAAGGTCACCGTGGGAAACCCTTTATGTCTCGACCTCTGCGGCCTCCTATCGCTCCTGCTCCCAAAGCAGTAAACGGGAAGAGGCCCGCTGCCAAAGCACTTGAGTCGATTCCCCCCACTACTTTTCAACCTGCCCCTCTTGCTCTCGTTTAGGAGTTTGTTCCTTCGCTAGAAACGGCTGTAGTGGACACTCCCATGGCTGAGCAGGAGCCTTCTATTCCTTCACAGCCTCCAGCCTCTAGTTCAAAGAGTTGCAGAAACCGCCTTGCACGTGAGCGTAAGCGCCAACGAAAGGCTCTCATGGCTGAGCAGGCTGCCTTACAGAGGAAGGAAGAGGAGATGACCGCCCCTGTATCAGGGCCTTCTGCCACGTCCTCTCTCCTCCCCTTTGCTTCCATTCAAACTAGCTCTGTATCGCTTTTGGATTTTGTTGTGAGTACGAATGCGCCTAACCCTAAAAAGGTGCAGGTGTTCATCATTCCTTCGGTGGAGCCGCCTCTGTTGATGTCCCTCCTGGATGTCCAGCCTTTCCCGAAACCCGTAGATATGATGAAAACTTTGGTTGTATCTACTGCGGTTCTCTCCTCTTCCTTCGCATTTCTTGCCTCGTTTGTGGGTAGTTCACATCCTTCGATGAAGCAGAAGGTAAAGAGTGGTCCTTCTAGCAACGGAGGACGTAAGAGGAGCCCACCTTCTCTGAAAGGTGGTCCCGCATTGACTTGTTTTGTCCTAGTGATAGAACCAGTCCCGACTTCCCCTGAGTTCGTCATTGCTCCCGAATCACTTGGCGAGCCTAGCAGTGATCTTGGGCACAACCTTCTACATCCGTTGAGGTGAAACATGGCACTCCTGTTAAGTGCATGTTTAACTCTCTGAACGAGGTTCCGGTCTTGTCGGCGATCTTTGCGAAATCATTGACCTTAGCTCCACAAGAGCTCGATGGAGAGGACCTTGTGGGGCCCTCTTCCTTAGCCCTTGTTGCGGGAGGGTCAGATGCTCCTCTTAACATTCCACCACTACAGGCTCGTCCTCCTTCCCCCTACGATGATTTAGAGTGGGAAGCGAACGACCTCTTGGTCGATTAGTGTTAGGAGGAGGCCCCTTTTTTATCTTTAGATTAGATGTGTGTGTGTTGTGATGTGTTCCCCCGTTATCGTGCTATGTGTGCCTAGATGACCCTCGTCACCCTTGTTGGTGCTTGGATACAGGTGTGGTTTTTGTGTCGTAAACCTTCTTCTATTTGTATCATCATTCTTCCATTTTTTGTGACTTGATTTTCGATAAATTGGGGACGATGCAAAGTGTTGGGGGCATTTAGGCTTCCCTTCAATGTTGACGCAATTTTTTATTTTTTACTTTGTCTTCTCGTGCATTTTTCACATGGTCTGATATAGTAGGGGGTTGATGACAGTTCATTTTATATACTATTACTATACATATATATATTTGAGCAGTTTTGACCCCGAAATATCAGGCTACCCCTGTGCCCTGTGTCTATGCCCTTTTCTTTTTCTGCTTTTCCTTTATCTTTCTCTCTTCTTTGTTTGAGTTGTCCCTCTTATGTGTGACAATGCCACTTCTGTAACACTTTGATTTTTAGAAAATGCATTCGTTGCCAACAAATCTTTTCTTGAGAATCTTCACAAACTTCTTTTCAAGAATCACATTCTCGACTTGACAGCCTAATGGAACGTGTTTCCTTCATCATGGGTTCGTAAAGAAAGAACTTGAGAACCTTCCTCCGAAGTGGGAACAACTTTGATCTTCCCCTCGCGTGAGGGCATATTCTTCCTTTCAAATTCCTTGATGAAGTGAGCATCTTTCAAAAGGATTCCTTGATGATGAATCGATTCGAGAAAGAAACATCTCTTTTGTACTTTTGAACGACGTGTCCTTTGAGTGGACCCCTTCTTTACGTCGGGTTCTTGAGGGATACCTTTGAAAGTTTTCCAACTTGATTACTTGCCTGCGTGGCCACTTTCTGACATGTTCTATCTGCGGGTAAACATGTTGCTTTACGGGTGCGCCTGTGAAGCCACTTTTTGACTTTGCGGAGTCTACTTTCCTTGGGTTTCCTCCATGTGAGAGATCTTGGGGGATACCTTCTTGCAGGTTTGTGGGCCTGTAGGATGCTTCTTCTGAGCTTCTCCATGCGAGAGGTCTTGGGGGTGGCTCCCTTGCAAGTATGTGGGTTTGTAGGACGTTTTTTCTTGGGTTTCCTTCATGCGAGAGATCTTGAAGGATACCTTCCTTGTAGGTCTGCGGGTCTGTAGGGCGCTTTCCCGGCTTCCTCCATGTGAGAGATCTTGGGGGGACGCTTCCTTGCAGGTTTGCGGGTCTGTAAGGCGCTTTTTTGGGTACCCTTCATGTGAGATCTTGGAGGTTACCTTCCTTGTAGGTCTGCGGGCTTGTGAGGCGCTTTCTTCTTGGGGCTTCCTTCATGTGAGAGATCTTGGGGGTTTCCTCCTTGCAGGTCTGCAGGCCTATAATATGCTTTCATTCTTCAACTTCATAGTTCTGTGGGGCTATGAAGTCCTTGTCCTGCACTCTCGAGCTCGCTAGATCGTGGTTTGCTTCCTTGACGGTTCAGGTATACAGTTCTAACTCTACTATTTCTCCGATCTACTTTACCAAAGCACTCATCAGTATTCGTGCTCGCTAAAGTGGGTGCAAAATGTATAGGCGCGAATTTGCACCCCTTATGCAAATTCCCCTTTTACACTTCCTCACCTTAGAAAACCAAATCTTAAGGCAAAAATTGACATCGGCCCGCTACCTTCGTTCCACTTGGCGTTTGTTTTGTGTGTTGGTAGAAAAATAACTATCGGGGACGCCCATGTGGCGCGCAGATGTTCGCGTGACACGCTTATGTCCTTGACAAATTCTTGTGTCTGAAGCCTGTAAAGGCGTTACACTTCCCATTGGGGTCGATTTGTAACGCCTCTCTTTGACCAACCGACCCGAATATGGCCGTTTTTCTCATTCTCCCTTCAAATTCACTCTTCCTTCACACATTCCGTCTTCTTTGGGCACTCCCTAAGCATTCTATTATTCACTCCTTGCATTCTAAGCCTTCAAGTAGCACTTTGCACTCCATAGCAGCAACAACAACACTCCATCAACTCTGTAGAGCAAGTGTGGAACAACACCATTGCAGCAGGGGCTTGATTCCTCTCATTTTCTCCTCCATTAGCTAGTGAGCTCTTGGTGGAGGTGGTAAGCATTTTCACTTCTCTCTACGATTTGGTTGAGTAGTATAATACTGTTTTGTAGTGTTATTGTGTTCTTCACTTTCATTCTTGCTTTATCATACTTTTCTCCATAATCGCTATCTTGGTTATCCTTGGAGGTGGAAACACCAAAACGGGGGTCTGACTGATGCAGGCCCCTATACAGTCCCCCAATAATTTTCTCTTTCTTGTGTGCAGGTGGAAGTGTACTTGGAGCTAGCTGGTGAACAGGCTCTTTTGTGAGATCATTTTTGTCGCCCTAGCTTTAATCTACTTGCTTTATCATATTCGTTTATACATCTCTTATTTCATAGTGTTGTTTTGTTCTCCTAAAAACCATTAGCTAGACCGTTAGTCTGTTTTCTGGCCGTTCACATTGTCTTTTTGGTCCTCTGGTTGTACAGACTCCAGCGCGCCGTGCTGTCGTCCCGGAACCGTGCTTTCGTCCTCGGGCAGAGAGTGAAATATGCTCCTTAATTTTTCTTGGAATTTTCACAACACAATCAACACTACGCCAAATGAATTAGCGTTAGCTCCAAAATTGAAAACCAATTATGATCTCAACGCCAAGAATGCACACTCAATCCCAATGAAGGAGAGGTGTTGTCATACGGTAGAGATAACTAACCAATAACTAAAATGAAATTACAATTGAATGGAGCTAGGTGGTGAACCAGCCATGAAATAATTCCGCACTTCCACTAAATCAGTGAGGGGAAAGAGATTACAAAACAAACTAATTCATCCGCTGTGGCGGGCATCCACTCGTGAGTCGGAACTCACCACTTTTCAGTGGGTACAAATGAGAGAATTAACAAGTTCTTTTTCCACACTGGCGGTAAACCATCCAAGGGTTACAAATGTGATAATTAAACACAAATAAAGCAGTAATAAATGGACTGAAACAGTACTACTGTTATCAGCCTTACAATGTAGAGAACTACTGCAAATTATAAGTGTTTTCAATAGAATCAAAGTACAACTGATAGCAGATGATCTCTCTCTATGATACCCTTCTGAATTATTGAAAATCAAACCAAAATCTGAACCTTAAGCAATCTGATTTTTCAAACCAGCTGAAAATAAACAACCAGCAAACAAAAATTCAATCAAATGCTCACAACTTCATCAATATACCTCCGAATGGAATGAAATGAAATGCAAAGGCTCTTTGGAGGATAAGCGTCCAAGTTGCAACACTGAAACCACATCAAATTCCCTTCAATTATTTGGCACAAACTTCAATGCTCTCTTGAATGGTACAACCTGGCTGGGAGGGGCGATTTTGCATTATAAAATTAAATACTTTGAATTAAATTTTGCTCTTCTATGGGAAGGGGCGCCCATGTACTAGGAATCAATTTCTTCAATACCCAGAAGCACATAAAAATCATACAAAAAGCTGTTAATGAAAACCTCCTTCAGCCATGATATGACCACCAATCACAATTCTGAAAATTATTATCAAAAACTACAAAATCTTCAACTTTGAAGCTCAATGTGCACTTTTGGATGAAACACACTCTCAATCCACCATCTAGGGAACCATAGTTTCAGGCCCGAAGAATGGAGTCAAATTGCTAAGCTTCCCCTTAGCCGGGTTCTGAATTCAATCCAGTAGCATTTTGCTATATTTTTCCAAAGATCATCAAATGCTGGAGCAAGACTTGCTTTTATAACTTTGAAGGTGATTGATGGCTCTTCAACTTCCATTTTTTTTCCCTCCAAAAGGGACGCCTATTTCATCTTTGAAATATTTTTTAATTTTTAAAACACTTTATTCCACCTTATTTAGGCGTCCAAACTTCAAAGCACAAAATACTTTAGAAAATATTAAATATTTACTTCATGAAGCGTCCCTCCGTCATATCCACTTTTTAAAACAACTTAAGTTAATGCACTAGGCCAAGGGGTCAACTTGAAATTAAAACATTAATGCCTTGAAATATACTTATTTCTCCAAAAATTACACTTTTAAAGCCAAAACCAGAATAACTCAACTGCTCCAACAAAAGAACTCACTAAAGTGCTGCCAACTGGACCACTGCCAAAAACTAGACTTCCTAAAAATAGCCAATGCCAAAAATAGTAAGTTCATCACAAAACCAACAGAAAGCCGAACTGAGCTGGAAGCAAGACTTATTGAAAGTGGAAACCCTAAATTTGCACATCTGAGTAGCCTACGGATTCCCGGAAATAGGCTAAATCCAAATGAAGAGCGTATGGCCAAAATGGGGACATTACAGAGAGTTACCTGAGGCATAGTGTGGAACCCGAAAACTGGCTCACGTAGCCCCATTTTGAATTTCGGGTTTGCAGAGTGATTGAAGGAACTTATAGTCCTCATCATTCTCGTCCCTCATCTCCTAACACTCCTTTAAGCTGAGGTAAGTTAGGGCAGCCTTACGCTCTTGGTTCTCCGTGACTTGGGGCCTTGAACGTGGTTGGCCCCCCTCTCTTACACATATAAAATCTTAGGTTTATAGTAATCTCCAATAATAGTAAGCAGCATAATAAGCTATTCAACTTCTAGTAAATTCAACTAAGAACTTTTCGACTAATCTCCAATTTCCTCATGGTTCTTTCCAAATTATCCTTGCATAATTGATATAAGGTTCCTATGTTTGTATGTATATATCCTTTCCTTAAATATGACACATATATTAATATGTTAAACATATGATAAGTCGATATCCAATTTGGAGATCATTTTCTACTTGAGAGGAGTCGATGCTTCTGCACCTTGAAATCTCCTCGCATTATGGCTTTGGTTTGCCGAGATGTAAAGTCCTCTTCTTTAAGATTAAAATATCATGAGTAGGTATAGACTCTTGGTCAAGTATAAGATAATATCATTTAAAAATGTAATTAGAACGTAAATATTCTTAATACGTTTTTCAACCCTATTGTTGAATATCAATATAATCACATTCAAGTGTATACCCTAACCCTAGTGAATAAACTAATCGCCTCCTTTCAAGGGTTATAAACAATCGAGAATGCAAGTTCTCCACCCATGGTTAAACTACCAAATAAAGATATTCATAAAATAACATCATACTCTAGAAAGTAATGGCATAATACCTCTATTAGGATTTCATCCCTTTCATTGCCAAGCAACATAACTTATTCAAACAATACAAATACCATACTGTATTTTGGATATTATCATAAAACCCTACTCTAGCTTATCTTTGCTATAATAATCAAACAATATAATTATGATAACAAAATATTATATCCCTTCCATCTTTTAATCAGTCTAGCTAATTGCATAAACAATCTAGCTGATTGAACTTGCACACATATTTTCCAGCAGCAACAGTATGCACACAAATAATATCTCAAACACTTTCATACAGCAATAATACTTAGTTTCAGAATTAATGAGAGATATAGAGATAGCTATCTTAAGCATGCCTGGTATAATTTAGCTCCCAATGAATATCTTGAGATTCCTTGCTCAATGCAAATGGCTCAGCTTGCTGCCTCCTCTAATCTCAGCTCTTCTTGTTGCTGTTACTCAGATGATATCTTTATTGCTCAACTTAGACTATCCTCACACAAAAACAAGTATTCTATGCTCTCAAAGCTCACAAATATGCTGCACTCAAACTCACCAATAAGCTGCTCTCAAGCTTACAAAATGAATGAAAAATGATCAATACGAATGCACTCAAGAATGAGCAACCAAACACTATGCTACTCCCTTCTATTTATACAGAAATGGAAAGTTGTTTCCAGCTAAAAGAAAGCTAAGTTTCATGCCACCTCTTCTCTCTTTGCCAGCCGTGGGCTTTGCCGGTCAAAACAGTTGTAGAATTATCTCTTTAAATCACTCAAATGCCTCATTCAAATGCCACGACCCAGCTGATTATTTCAACCTGTGATTTGCTGTTCAATATCTCAGCAAAAAGCTCCAATAACATAGCACATATGGAGTCCAAATCACAATCAGTTTGTACTTCTGCTCAAGTCGTGGCTTAAACAAGCATATTTAATGATATTTTACCAAGTCAAAGCTCTCTTTTGGGTTGCGCGTGGTTTTTATAAACTCTTGTTTGCATACTACTTCATTGTGGCCTTTTACATTTCTCTTAAACTTGCAATCTGGGTGCCTATGTTGGCAGCTCATGTTTTCATAACAACTAGTTTTAAATGCTTCCAAACAGCAATGAAATATCCATGCCACCTTGCCTTTTGGTGTGGTATTTTGACTCATTCAAAAGCATGGTTACTCAGCCAAAACGTGGCTGCGTTTGCATACTTTATAACAGCAATAACATGCTTATATTATGTTGTATTTTTTCTACTTCCATCACATTATAATATGCATATAACATTTCTTATATATATATATTCACATAAGTATATTTTTATATCCGCAACTACATATATATATTGATATATACATATATATATATATATTTGTCATTTAATTACATATGTATATATAAACTATATATTAATGTATATATATTATTATCATTTTTAACATCATACTATATATATATAATGATATGTACATATAAAGTGTATATATATATCCTATGCGAATACACATATGTATGACGTATGCTTATACGCACATACGCTCATATATATGGGTTACCCTATATATATATATATATACATATATACATTATATATATATACATATATACATTATATATACATTATATATATATATATATATATACACAAAATATATCACATACTCATCAAAAAGATGTTAACACTACGATTCAAATTGACTAAACAATCAAAGAGAATCAAAGACAATCATCCAAACATTCCTATCAACCAAAAAACCTATCAACATGGTTTAACACTTACTGACACATAGCTCAAATTGACTTGATAAGGCTTGCCTAACCTAGGCAGTGAGTGTGTGCATTTACTCAAATAGACATACCAATGGTTTCCATACCAATTTCCTCTCTTGGGTGATAATCTCCCTTCCCCTCTAGAGGGTTTGAACCATAGCAGCAAAAATCTTTTGGGGAAAAAATCGGCAAACCAAAAGTATAAGATTTTTTGAAAAAATCGGGACAAAATTGGGAAAAATCGGATTTAAAAAAAAATGTAAAATATTGTAGAACATGAGATAAAAACTTTTTTTTTTGAAATTGAAACGCATTTCCATAGCATAGAGATATAGAGAGCAAATAAAATAAAGAGTTTAACTAATGAATTGTAAAAAACAGTTTTTTGTAGTTTATATTCATATCGCTGATTACATTGCATTGCACATCTTTCAAACTCAAAGCATTATTTCACATTCCATAACTAATAACTACATGGTGATAGATGACAAAAGTTCAATTACAATATAGTTTTTACAAAGTCAACCTAAGCAGTGATGCAATTACTTCACATTGCATAACTAATAACTAGGAGCAGCTGCCAATTGCATTTGCTTGTCATGGCATTCCATGAGACCACATTTCTTTGAGGCATTTTTTCAGAACTGTTCGTTGCCTTGTCTATGCTACCACATTTTTCATACATGTCTACCAAAGCATTTTATCAAACAGTTCACTGCCTTGCTTCTATGGCTAAAGGTTTTGCTTGTCATGGCATTCCATCACCATGAGACCACATTTCTTTGAGGCATATTTTCAAGCGGTTCTTTGCTTGTCTACGCTATTGCTTTACTATTATGCTTTGATAGTTTTCGGGCATCCATAACTTGGAGGTTGAGAAATCAAGTACTTCAAAGAAATGTGGTCTCATGGTGATGGAATGCCATGACAAGCCATAGACAAGGCAATGAGCTGTTTGAAAAAATCCACACAGAAAGAAATTTGGTCTCATGGTGATGGAATGCCATGACAATCCATAGAAACCATAGACAAAGGCCGGTGAAGCTGTTTGAAAAAATGCCTCAAAGAAGCGTGGTCTCATGGTGATGGAATACCATGACAATCCACATGAGACGATTTCTTTAGGGCATTCCCTAAGCAGTTCTACCTGCATCTACATTTTCATACATGTCTACCAAAGCATTTTATCAAGCGTTCATTGCCTTGCTACTATGGCTAAAAGCCACAAACGGGTGCTTCGAACAAGCTATGGATGCTTGGAAAAAATCTATCAAAGCATAATAGTAATCAATAGGATAGACAAGGCAGTGAACTGTTCGAAAAAATGCCTCAAAGAAATGTGGTCTCAATGTGCTTGTCATGGCATTCCATTACCATGAGACCACATTCCTTTGAGGCATTTTCAAACAGTTCAACTGCCTTATCTACTACATTTTTCATACATGTCTGCAAAGCATTTTATCAAAGCAGTTCACTTGCCTTGCTGCTATGGCTAAAAGCCTAAAATAGGTGCTTTTGAACAAGATATGGATGCTTGGAAAAAATCTATCAAAGCGTAATAGTAAGCAATAGTATAGACAAGGCAGTGAACTGTTTGAAAAAATGCCTCAAAGAAATGTGGCCTCATGGTGATGGAGTGCCATGATGGTGATGGAATGCCACGACAAGCAAATTTCTATGGATTGTCATGGCATTCCATCACCATGAGACCACATTTCTTTAATGCATTTTTTCAAACAGTTTACTGCCTTGTCTATGCTACCACATTTTTTGTACATGTCTACCAAAGCATTTTATCAAATAGTTCATTGTCTTATTGCTATGGCTAAAAGCCTAAAACAGGTGCTTTTGAACAAGCTATGGATACTTGGAAAAAATCTATCAAGGCGTAATGGTAAGCAATAGCATAGACAAGCAGTGAACTAGTTGAAAAAATGCCTCAAAGAAATGTGCTCTCATGGTGATGGAATGCCATGACAATCCATAGCAATTCACTTGGCATGGCATTCGTCATGGTATTCCATCACCATGAGACCACATTTCTTTGAGGCATTTTTTCAAAAGTTCACTGCCTTGTCTATGCTACCACATTTTTCATACATGTCTACCAAAGCATTTTATCAAACAGTTCACTGCCTTGCTGCTATGGCTAAAAGCCTAAAACAGGTGATTTTGAACAAGTTATGGATGCTTGAAAAAAATCTATCAAAGCATAATAGTAAGCAATAGCATAGACAAGGTAGTGAATTGATTGAAAAATTGCTTCAAAGAAATGTGTTCTCATGGTGATGGAATGCCATGACAATCCATATCAATTTGCTTGCCATGCCATTCGTCATGGCATTCCATCACCATGAGACCACATTTCTTTGAGGCATTTTTTCAAACAGTTCATTGCCTTGTCTATGCTACCACATTTTTCATATCTGTCTACCAAAGCATTTGATCAAACAGTTCACTACCTTGTTGCTATGGCTAAAAGCCTAAAACAAGTGCTTTCGAACAAGCTATGGATGCTTGGAAAAAATCTATCAAAGCATAATTGTAAGCAACGAGCTATGGTCTCATGGTTTTTTCTTTGCGTGAAGATCAGTGTGACTTTATTTGCAAGTTTTAAATGCATTTTTTGGAAATTTTGTAGTTTGAAATGGGCAATAGTCATTGACCAAAAGGTCAAAGATTTTTTCAAAAAATTGTTGACCAAAATCGTCCATCTTGCCAATTTTTTAAAAATCGGGATTAATAGGGATTTTTTGCAGATTATTGCTTCTATGGTTTGAACCTTTCCTGCATCCAACTTAGTGCAACAAGTACGTCGTCAACTGATGCATTTAAATCATATTCATCTCATTTCATTTTCATCATTAAATCATTTACAAAATAATTCATCATAATGCATATTCATACATTTCATTCATCCATTGAACATTAATATTAAAGTCATAATCTTGCATTGAAAATCATATTTACTCATAAAGGTAAAAATAATCTAGTAACTTAGAAATGGGGTGTGACATATTCTCCCCCTTAAGAATCATCGTCCCTGATGGTGTAAAGTATCATAGCATACATATAAAGTCAAATAAAGGTTTTACATTGAATTTTCAAAGTCATGTAAGCAATAGGTAAATTTCCATTAATCTTAAAATAATCTTCCCTTGTAGCACAACCCTTTGCAATTGGTCATTCTTGGACCTTGTATTGAGTAACCCTGCTAACACATTTGAAGAACTTGCGTGCTTCAAGCAAACTTTCTCTCTTGAGAACTATACATCACAAGTACATTAGTAATGACTTAATATGTACATCATAAGTACAATAGTGATTGGTTCATACACGTCACACATACCATAGTGACTGTAAAAGTACATTCACATTGGCCTACACACGCTTGTCCTTAGTGCATCTCGAATTGAAAGTGAATGTTGGTGCATTGTGCACTACATCATGGGTCCCATCCTTTTTCTCTAGTCTTTTAAACCGTTGGACAACTTAGAAGCCAAGAACGACCATCACTGGCACTAATGTCCATCTCGAGCATAATAGTATTGCTCCTTGACTGTAATAACCCACCCTTAATTTTTCAAATTTGCACCCCTTAGCATTAGCCAAATAATAATGATTAACAACTAAGTAAGCAACCCTCAACTTTTTGATCACTCAGATCCCAATGAGGGCAAGGTGAGAGAGCATACGGTGAGAAGGGGATCTTTTGTATAAACTGGAAAGCAAGCTAGCTGTAAGCAAATACTTTACACTTTTTGGTTACCCAGATCTCGATGTGGGCAAGGTGAGAGCATGGGGTGGTAAGGCTTACAAATACTAAATCTCTAAGCTGACCACTTCTTCAGTGGGGTTAGTAAGCAACCAAGTGCGTGAAAGGAAATCATCCACTTATTCAGTGGGAATTACAACAAGTAAAGTAACACTTGGGGGCAAGCCGGCCAATCAAACAAGTCATCTGCTTATTTAGCGGGCATAACATGAAAGCAATGAAAAACTCAACCACTTATTCAGTGGGAGTAGCATGTAACAATAAAGAAGCTCAACCACTTATTCAGCGGGAGCACCACTTGTTCAGTGGGGTGAGTAACAATGAAAACTACAAGAGCAATCACCAATGGTACTACCAATGGTGTTACAATCAGTTCATTAAGAAAATGCTTCAGAATTATATACGTTGCTGTTATGATATAAAAATGATAAAACATGAAGCATAACTCCCCCCAAAGAAGCTACAATGATAATATGAGAACACCCCCACAAGATATAACAATAATACCTCAATAACAAAGCCTCCGCAGGTGGGTAGAAGGTCGAATAAGCTGTTGTTGCAGGTCTGATACAAATAACAGCAAGCTGGAAACACCAATCAACAACCATTCAACGAGCATAACTCCACCAATATGCCATAAAATCATTCCCAACAACCTGCAAAGACAAGTACTAGGCTAGGCGTCCAAGGTAAGCTAGATAGCAGCCCCCCACAAGTTTGAACAACAACAACACTCACCAAAACTCCCTCCAACAAGGTTGTATGGCCTTCCTAGAGGGACGACTAGCAAGATAAAATCAATCTCTCCACTGTAAATTCCCAAAATCTGAGCAAAGGGGTGCCCAAGTTGGAGAATACCAATGAACCAAAACCCACAAAAAGTTATCAAGTCCTCTGATCAGCGTGAGTGAAAAGGTAGGTCAGCTGGGCTATGGAAGAACACGAACCAGCAACTCCAAAATCTGAAAATAACACTCCAAACCTCTGCACAAATAGTTATCACATCAAAGCATAGCTAGAAATCATCATGAGTGACCAAAATTGAAAAACAAACCATCACCGGTAAGCTCCAATGGTGATTATTGAATGCAATCACACTCCACCAGCTAGGGATTATCTTCCAAATCGGAGACTAGCAACCTAAAGAGGGTTTTTGTCCTCCAAAGATTCAGGAAAGAACACTCTAGTTCCAATTCGACAACATAACTTCATCTCCAAATTGTATAACCAAATGAAAGCAAATGAGGGAGTATATATAAGACTTGAGACCTAGAAGTTTGATTATCTTTTCCTCAAAAAGGGATGCCATACTTGGGGAAAATAATATAATTTACTTTATTTTCTCATTTTAATCTTTTCCTAGCTGTCCCCCATGAAATTCACATGAACATCTTTTAAAACAATTTTTAGTTGTTACTCCTGGGCGTGGGGGTCCATAGAGGGTGACTTTTAAAACTTTATAACTGAACAACTTAAGTTGCCATATTTCCATTTTCGAACTCCAAGATTGTTGGAAGCATAAATTGCCAAAAGTAACAAGATACCAACAACTGAAATTGCCACCATTGCTAGAAATAGAAATCTTGCATTGAACTGCTGTTAGGACCATTGCCAAAAATAACACTTACTAAAAATAGTGTGTCGAAACTCAAAATAAGCCCATTCTAAGATGCAACAGTGACTTACTAAAAATAGACTAATAGAAATAGTAGTGATTGCCCGCCAAGGATCTTAGAAAACCCAGAAAAATCCTAGAACACTCTTTGGCAAATCTCTGCAATTACCCCTCGAAATCCAGGCAAGAACCCTCCAAGAATCTTGGAATCCTCTGAAATGCCTCCGAATAGCCTATGTGACTCCGAAAATATAATAGTCATTGAAAAAGCTTAGGGCTAAAGAGTGGACATTACGTTGACTCATACTTTGTATCAACAAAGCTTTCTTGCCTATCATTCTTCTCCGCTTATTTCTTTCCTTGTTCATCTTGATCTACTCTTCCATTTCTGACAACATTTCCGGACTAAGGCTTATCCTATCTCCTAGCTTATCCTAGCTTATAGGAATTCAGCCCTTCCTTTTGTATAATGCTTCAAATGATCAAATTTTTATTGCGGAATAATAGGAATTTATTGTAATAAAACTATTCTACAAATACATCAGGACTTGGTTTCCCCTTTTTCATCTGACTATTTGTCTCAGGGTGATAAGCCGAGCTTATATTCAATTGTATTTCCAATAAGGTGATTATGGTTTACTCAAATTCTTAACGTTACTTGCGTGTCCCTTTTTGAAATAACCTTCTTAGGAACACCATGCAACCAAATGCTACTTTACACAAATTTGCGGTTATGATTGGTTCATCTCCTGTCAAATTTTCAGAAATGAAATTGCCTACCTTGATGAGCCTATCCACCACTATCAAAATATCATTATGCCAAATCCTTGACATAGGAGGATCAAAACTATACTAATGATCTGCCACTTCCTCTCTGGAATTTTATGAGAATATAAAAGTTCTGCTAGGTGATGACATCCTGTCTTTACCCTATGGCATTTTGGACAACTTGCTACAACCTTGCAACATCTCTCTCTGTTTTCTTCCAGATTTTAGTGGTTTCACATCAGACAATAATTTTGTCATTCCAGTTTGTCTTGAATATGACATCAATTTACCACACCTTATTCCTTAACTCCTCAGAGTTTGGTACTTAGGTTTTTCCTTTGATTCTTAGTAGTCCATTTGAATTAAATGAAACATCTCCCTTGGACTTTTGTCACATTTGATTCTTGAAAATATAATGAATAAGTATTGTCGAGGAGATATGTCTCCTTCGACATCGGGGCATCCACAACTTGGTTTTTTCTTTCCCTTTAAAAAATTAATTTCAAAGTCATGGTCCAATTTCAGCTCAAGCCATTTCCTCTGACGAGCATTTAAATTGGTTGAGTAACAATTCTTTTTAAACCATGCTAGTTTGTTATTAACTCCAAAAGTTGTCCAAACAATTAATGCATATCTAGTTACCAAGCATAAATGATTCTTGATAGCTCAAAATCATTTGAAGCATGATTTCGTTTATATAACTTGCTCTTCTTAAATAAGCATCTTGCCTAACCTTTTCTCAAGGTATCATAGATAACCATAAATTGGTCTTCCGAAACAAGAACTTATAGAATTGTGTTGTAGTTACTTCTCTTTCTTTTGGTCAAAGGCCTCCGACTTTTTCTTGACCATTCCAAATATTTCACTAATAATTCCAATAGCTTAGCCTTCAACTTTAACAACCTAGTTGTGGTCATTGGATACAACACTTTGGATATAAGGTTTTTAATCCGAGAACCATGTCTATGGAGAAGTCAATAAGTCAGTCTTAGATAAAGCACTATAGATTGCATACCTTGCTTTTTCATTTCTCAAACTGGATCAAATTCTGTTGAATAGGGTACATATTTGTATCCATATACTCCTCTTCTTACCCTCCTTGGTGTTTCCGAGACTTATAAAATATTAAATCATCTTTAAAGTTAAATTCTTGGTATACATCTATTTTCTCCAAATTGATCATATTGATTTAACATTCTTCTTGTAATCTTCTATTCCCTCCAATTTGACTGCATGGGTTAACATCATTTTACTTAACCTTCTTCAGTTGAATGATTGCTACTTACCTTTCTTACCCTCACTGGGTATACCTTGCAATTACTTTTTGTTCCCAAGGTTATTTAACTTTTCTTCCGATTGGGAAACATAGTCTCCTTCCATATCCAATTTGCCCTTGGAACATCTTCAAATGATCATAAAGGGACTAACACAAATTTATTTTCATTTGTTTAACTTAGGAACTCAATCTGAACTTCAACCAAACACTACTCTACTCGAGCTCTTGTCTAGTTAGCTTGCTTTACTATCCAAGTTTTTGCATTGCAACGAACTTTTCTAAGAAATTTTTGTCCATAGATTTTGGTGATTTCATCTTTCTCATAACCTTAGTCACTTAAAGGGTTAGTCGGTTTCTTTTCTCATTTTCAAGTCTTAACTCGATATTGATCATGCCCATTTAGGTTGGTGGGATCATGTTAATTTTCATCTTTACTTTTGTGAGTTGCTTTCTTTTCTGATCCATTATGGTCTCTGAGTTTTACTCTAAGGTACCAACTTTCATTCTTGAATTCAATTATCGTTGCTAGATTTTAATCTAGTTTGAATTAGGATTGTTAGAAGGTTGTCCCGCCTCTTGGTTACCTCCCTAGTTGGTTATGATTCGCAATATGTTGAATTTTCTACTTCGTTTGAAGTTTTTCAGTTTATGCTAACAATTAGTTTTTCCAATTTAGCATTTGTATCAATACACATAACCTTCTTACTTAGCTCAGGTGCATTCCTTCCACGATCCAAGGGCATCCCTCTATGAGTTGTTGGTTTAGGAGTTTTAATCTCTAGGGATGACTCTCTCTTTGTCCCAAAGTTAGAAAAATTTCGAGAAATTGACTTTCTTACTGTTTTTCCTTGTTCTTCTTTTCCTTGCCATCTTGGCATAATAAATTTCAAACATTGCTAATGATAATTTTTGAGGAAAACTTTATGTAATGAGCTCATAGGTCCAAGTGCTGAACTTGGTAGCTCTGGTACCACATGTAACATACCCAACATTTACCCAACAATTTTCACCTATGTTTTAACTTGGAAAGTGAATAACACAAGTTTCCAAAAACATGGAAATGAAAATTTTCCTTTTTAATAACATAATTGCACATTGCATAAATATTTTCCACATATCATTTGCATAAATGAAATAATATTACATAATTCCAAGTAGATGAAACTCATCTTTTCAAATACATATTACAATTGATCCATGATCATTTTCATATACAAATTTATAACTTACAAGAGTTCAAGGTCAAGATGTCCACCTATAGATTACACATCTTTATCTTCTTCTGTTTCACAAGCCTCGGTTGCCAATTGCAAGTGGGAGAGCATCACCGAAGTGCTTTTCCTCCAACCACAAACTTAAGCAGTCCCCCACACATCTCTTAATTGGTAGATGGCCCTACCTTTCAACAAAGAGTTTGGTATGGAAACCCTATAGAAATGCCTACCTGAGCATGGTGTTGTGTCGTACATACCTAGTTACTATCATACACTATGGATACCTGCCAACTATGCATGACACTCCTGACTAGCTATGCAATCCTGGTGCACAGTGAATTGACAAAGTGTATGTAGTGATCTCTACACTTACTTTGGCCAAAGTTTTCATATAAATATATAATAAATCCACTTTCTATGAAGCAGTGTTGTATGTTATCCCACCCCCTCGCTCGACTTGGAAACTCTATTGACCTGTGAAAACCTTTGTCTTGGTTTGACCACAAGATTTAAATAACAAACAAGATTCCATACAAAGTGGTGCCACACTTATATTGACCTAACTCAACCAATTAGGCTTCTTAACCCAACCTCTGAATACTGCTACACATTTGTAACATTCCTAGACTATAACCGTCAGCTTTATTCAAGCTCTTATTTTAACTTGGGAGTAACGACCTAGCTCCATGCATAATTATTGGGTAACGATGACACCACACGACCCGACACACATCCTGTCTCAATTTAAAGTATTGTCAATATGTCTATTATGTATAATAATCTAGAATTAAACTCTTGATTTGTAAAGGATACTTCTTCATATTGAGTTCTGAAACCCCTTTGTTGTCATATCTAGTATGGTTCCATCCTTCTAGGATGCCATAACCAATCTGGTTATCGTTGACATTAAATATCATATAAAATCTTAGGTTTATAGTAATGTCCAATAATAGTAAGTCAAC
This sequence comes from Sequoia sempervirens, assembly GCA_007258455.2. NCBI lineage: Eukaryota > Viridiplantae > Streptophyta > Pinopsida > Cupressales > Cupressaceae > Sequoia > Sequoia sempervirens. Next base: position 587,606,727 of record VDFB02058242.1, read on the forward strand.
ATAATAAGTTATTTAACTTCTAGTAAATTCAACTAAGAACTTTTCGACTAATCTCCAATTTCCTCATGGTTCTTTCCAAATTATCCTTGCATAATTGATATAAGGTTCCTATGTTTGTATGTATATATCCTTTCCTTAAATATGACACATATATTAATATGTTAAACATATGATAAGTCGATATCCAATTTGGAGATCATTTTCTACTTGAGAGGAGTCGATGCTTCTGCACCTTGAAATCTCCTCGCATTATGGCTTTGGTTTGCCGAGATGTAAAGTCCTCTTCTTTAAGATTAAAATATCATGAGTAGGTATAGACTCTTGGTCAAGTATAAGATAATATCATTTAAAAATGTAATTAGAACGTAAATATTCTTAATACGTTTTTCAACCCTATTGTTGAATATCAATATAATCACATTCAAGTGTATACCCTAACCCTAGTGAATAAACTAATCGCCTCCTTTCAAGGGTTATAAACAATCGAGAATGTAAGTTCTCCACCCATGGTTAAACTACCAAATAAAGATATTCATAAAATAACATCATACTCTAGAAAGTAATGGCATAATACCTCTATTAGGATTTCATCCCTTTCATTGCCAAGCAACATAACTTATTCAAACAATACAAATACCATACTGTATTTTGGATATTATCATAAAACCCTACTCTAGCTTATCTTTGCTATAATAATCAAACAATATAATTATGATAACAAAATATCATATCCCTTCTAACTTTTAATCAGTCTAGCTAATTGCATAAACAATCTAGCTGATTGAACTTGCACACATATTTTCCAGCAGCAACAGTATGCACACAAATAATATCTCAAACACTTTCATACAGTAATAATACTTAGTTTCAGAATTAATGAGAGATATAGAAATAGCTATCTTAAGCATGCCTGGTATAATTTAACTCCCAATGAATATCTTGAGATTCCTTGCTCAATGCAAATGGCTCAGCTTGCTGGCTCCTCTAATCTCAGCTCTTCTTGTTGCTGTTACTCAGATGATATCTTTATTGCTCAACTTAGACTATCCTCACACAAAAACAAGTATTCTATGCTCTCAAAGCTCACAAATATGCTGCACTCAAACTCACCAATAAGCTGCTCTCAAGCTTACAAAATGAATGAAAAATGATCAATACGAATGCACTCAAGAATGAGCAACCAAACACTATGCTACTCCCTTCTATTTATACAGAAATGGAAAGTTGTTTCCAGCTAAAAGAAAGCTAAGTTTCATGCCACCTCTTCTCTCTTTGCCAGCCGTGGGCTTTGCCGGTCAAAACAGTTGTAGAATTATCTCTTTAAACCACTCAAATGCCTTGTTCAAATGCCACGACCCAGCTGATTATTTCAACCTGTGATTTGCTGTTCATTATCTCAGCAAAAAGCTCCAATAACATAGCACATATGGAGTCCAAATCACAATCAGTTTGTACTTCTGCTCAAGTCGTGGCTTAAACAAGCACATTTAATGATATTTTACCAAGTCAAAGCTCTCTTTTGGGTTGCGCGTGGTTTTTATAAACTCCTGTTTGCATACTACTTCATTGTGGCCTTTCACATTTCTCTTAAACTTGCAATCTGGGTGCCTATGTTGGCAGCTCATGTTTTCATAACAACTACTTTTAAATGCTTCCAAACAGCAATGAAATATCCATGCCACCTTGCCTTTTGGTGTGGTATTTTGACTCATTCAAAAGCACGGTTACTCAGCCAAAACGTGGCTGCGTTTGCATACTTTATAACAGCAATAACATGCTTATATTATGTTGTATTATTTCTACTTCCATCACATTACTATCTTTTGCCCTTTATTCCAACTGCTATCCTCACTATGTGTGGCAAATTTTATGGTGTTTGGTTTGCAAAAACAGTTATAACTTATGCCCTATGCATGGCTTACTTCTCCCATGTGCATGGAAGTTTTTCCTTTGAATAGGTTGCACTTATTAATTTTGGTGATATATATATATATATTATATATATACTTTTAATATATTCATGTATATTAATAAATTTATATTTTCATATACATGTATAACATGCTGTATATGAACTATATATATTATTATTATATACAACTAATATATATATTAATATATATATATATATTTATTACCAAAATTACACATATATATTATATATATATATATATATATATATATATATATATATATATATATATATATATATATATATATATATATATATATATATATATATATATATATCCTCCTATATACATATTTACAATAATCCTTTTTATTTAATCATTATATAATGATATATACATATATATTTGACTTATTTAATTTTCAGTATTAGTATTACGTTAATACATATACATATGTACCTCAATTAAATATCGATACCTAAATACTCCCTTGCATACCTATATATACATTCCCTATATTCACATACATATTTCACTTAGTCAAAGACATGTACAAGAGTTTTGTTATTTTAATTTGATTTGCTTAAATGATCAAGGTGGTTCAAAGATGATCAAAATAATTAAAGACAACCATCCTATCTTTCCTATCGACCAAAATGCTATTGACTTGGTTTAGCACTTACTAACACAAAGCTCTAATTGACTCGACAAGGTTTATCTGTATTATGTAGCGAGTACGTGATTCGACTCATATAGGTATACTAATGGTTTCCATACCAACTTCCTCTCCTGGGTGATACTCTCCCTCTCCTCACTGGAGGACTCTAATCTTTCCTACATCCAACTTAGTGCAACATGAACAAAGTTAGCTGATAACATGAAAATCATATACATCATATATCATTTGCATCATTAAATCATTTTAAAGAGTAATTCATCATAATGCATATTCATACATTTTATTCATCCATTGAACACATTAAATTCATAATATTGCATTTAAAATCATATTTACTCATAAAGGTAAAAGTAATCTGGTAACTTAGAAATGGGGTGTGACAACACCCATGTTAACCTAGTATAATACAACTTGCTAGGCCATGAGGGTATTGTGATTTTCATGACCCATAGTGACATAGTAAGCTAGTGTTCGAGTCATGTATTCTCTTTTATATTGGTTGCTTCCTTGACTATTTGTATGTATCCTCTCTTTGAAGCAATCAATTAACTCATTATATTCTTCTCTCCATGTAAAAATTCATCTATTTTTTTCCTCTATTTTCTTTACATTTTGGGGAAAATGCAAAGTACTAAGACAAACTTCCACATTGAGGTCTCTTTCACATAGCTAACTCAAAAATTTTGTTTGTTTGTTTACTTTTTTATGTTATTTTCTCCTTTGTGTATATTCCATTTATATTTATATATATGTTTGTGATGTTCTAACTTAGTATTTTTGTAGTTTTATATCGTTCTAGGACTATTATTTTGTGTATATTTTTGTTGTCTAATGTATTTATTTTGTAAGTCTTCATTCTAGGGCATGCTTCCTTTGTTTTAAGAGGTTTTTGCTTCCTCTAAAATATAAAATTTTGGTTCTATGATGTTATTTTCTTTCCAATATTTATTTTATTTACTTTAACATGCATATATTCATGTAGGTTCATTATCTTACTAAAGTGGAGAAAAATGTAATGTAAAAATTTACTTACCCTTGCAATTTCATGCTATGTACATACCCTTACAATTTCAAGCTACATTTTATGCTCACTTTGGTGTCCATTCCTTAGTGTGCTTATAAGATCATTTTAGCCTTTGCATTAGCCTTTCTCCTTCCCATGGTGCTTAGGTATTATTTCTTATGTTATCATTTTCTCAATTTCTATTGTCATCTTTGTGTTACTCATGTTTTGTTAGTATCTCATTATTTTTATCCCAAATTGTTTGGACATTGGCACAATGCATAAACATCCACATGACATGCTAGCATCCCACAACAATTTCATGTTTGATGATTATTTCTATGTGTTTTTTGATTGTCACTTGCCTCGATCAATTATATATACTTAAGATAAATTAGATTGATTAGTTAGCCTCTTACTCTTGAGTCCTCTCTCATTTTTAATTGAAACAATATCTTGGCTCTCTCTTTAAACTCACACAACTTTGTCAAGATCTACAAATCTACAACACTCCAACTTTTTCCTCCTTCAACACTCTTGTCTCCTTAGCTTCCTCAATATTTCTAGGTGATATTGTTCTCATGTTATTGCTATTATATTCTCTCTATTTTTTATTGTAAATCTCTTGTAATTGTTCTTGCAAACACCTTTGGATATCCACATCTTGTAATCTTTCATTTTAGTCACTGTTCTTATTTCTAGATAAATTTAGATGAATGACACACACTATTTCTCAATCTATCTATTTATTGGTCATTGTGGAGGTAGAACTACTAAAGCAAGGATTTGACTTGAAGGAAAACCTCCAAACACCACCAAATTTTTTTCTTATTCCTTGTAGTTACATGCTCCTCTTTGGGTGAAGATATCCAACTTCATAGGAGTTTGGTAATATCTTCCTTTTCCCATTCTTTTCCATTTATTCTTTTTCTTTAAATAAATTAGTTAAACATTTATTATTTTTATTTATGCTATTATCTAGTATTTGTTCTTGATTATGGGAAAAAAGGTTTTGATGGGACCTGAAATCCATTACAAACAGGTTTTGAAGGGACCCGAAACCCTATCATATCAAAGAGCTGCTAAAAAAATTGAACACATACCAACAATAGACAAACAAAAACAACCAATAAGAGTAAAAACAAAGAAAACAAGCTTCACAAAACAAGTTTTGAAGGGACCTTAAACCCTTAACTAAACTTCAACACAACCTGTATCAATCATGCGTCAGTAAACCATTTGCTCCACACAACCCATTCTAACCAAGGAGAAAGTGACCTTAATGAAGTAGAACAACAACATAACCCTGTCACTCAAAAGATGCAATACATCCAAACTTCCCACCTCAATAGGAGATTTTGAGAGTACAAAAAAACACTGCAAAGCATCAAAATCCTTACAACACCATCCCACCCAATAAGCCAACCCAACCTCCATCTCTAAAGGAGAGGGATCCCATCTATGGGAGAGGATGATGTGATACTCCCCACCACAAAAACCACATCTCTCCTTCCCATAAAAGCTCCACCTCAATAGGAACCAACATAAGAGAAAAGATCTTCCCTCCAACTCAACTATGTCATCCAAATCCACCTTTATAGGAGAGGGATCCACCTCCATAGGAGCAGTCTCCACATCTATAGAAGACATCACCTGAAGAACCCAATGGAAAGGAACATAAGGAGGAAGGCCATTCACACCATCCCTTGGCAACATGAGATTTTGGTACATGAAAGAAGAAACTAAAAACTCTCCAACCAGCACACTTAAGCACCCCAAAAACTCCACATCCCCAAAAATCCATATCTTCACCATAAAATAGAAAGGAGAAGACAAAAAACTAGAAAGGGGGAACTTCACCCCTTTGAACAAATAAAACAACTTGGTCTTAAGAGAAAACAATAAGTTCAACCCAGTCATCAGCCAACAAGCATCCAAAAAGATAGTGTCCATGCAACTCCAAACCAAGCAAACAATACCTAGAAATCCAAGCATAAGAAACCACCTCTTCCTTATGCAACACACACCCAGGTCCAAAGAACAACAACAACAGGAGACCAAGACCATAAGAGAAAATAAAGGAGAAAAAAACACTCCCCACGCATCCAAGAAGGTCTCCAAACACAAATTTGAGCAAGGAGGAGACCATTCAAGCCAAAAAGGAAAGGATTGAGACAAAAAACCACAACCCATAATGAGCTACTTAGTGCACTCGAGCAAGGAGAAAGCCACTAAGATAAAACCCTCAAAACAATAGAGCAAAAACTTAAAAAAAAGAGGTGCCAAGAAGAATAACCATTAAAACACCTCTTCCAAAGACAAAGTTGCATCAATAGAACAAGGAGTAGAAAGAGCTACATAAAAAAACTAGAATAAACTGAGGTGTAGTAGAAATCCAATTCCACAACAATAGTCGCAAGTCTAACCATGAACCAACTGAAGAAGATCACCCATCCACCAACACCCCTCAAAGAAACAGGAAGCAAGGGTGCCAACATTGCACCATCCACAAAAAATAGACAGTGACCAAGCAACAACAACCATCCAACAAAATCCTTCGATGACACTAGCAGAAAAACATCCACATCATCATCAACATTAGACTCTCCTTCGTTCTCACTAGCTGAAGATTTCAAACTCCTGCTCCTACTCTTCTTCTTGCTCTACCGCTCTAGACAAAAAACCCTCAATAACATTCATCGACAACAACCTATTTTCCGTCAACAACTCTGTCGCTTCCTTGCCGACTCCAAGAAGCCAACTATCAGGAAGCACCAACAACAAACCATCCATCTCGTCCTCAAAATCAGCATCTCCCTCACCCTCTACAACAAGGGAATTCAAACTCCTACCCGATCCTTTTCCCACCACTCTCTATCAACTCTTTTTATTATCTAGTATTTGTTGGTATGTTCCCATTTCTAATTTTGTAGATTGGGTAAACTACTGGCTGGAGTACATTTTTGGGAGTTTTTTTTCAAATTTTTGGGTTGTGAAAATAATGCCGCAACACATTAACATCCTAGAGAGCGAGCTTCCACATTTGACACTAGGTTCCTCTCATCTTTCTCTTTTTGATTTTGTATTAAATTTTTTATAAATAGTTTTCTAATTTTCAGTGATTAGTGTTTTACCAAAATTTCTTTATTCTTTGATAAAATAAGATGATTTATTTATTTTATTTAAAACATTTCTAGAATTGTAGTTATTTTAACAAAATAATAAATAGTGCTAATGTACAAGGCAGGGGAAATAACTTGGCTAATACACTTTAGCTAAATCACAAATTTTCCTCTTTTATAAGAACTTATTTGAATTTCAAAAATATGAAAATCACACCTATAAATAATCAATTCTTGATGTCTAATATACGTGGCACCATGAAGAATGATGTAGAGAAGACTTACAAGGGACTACACTTTATTGATGCGGATCCATGAATTAATAACTTACAATAAATTTTAAAATATCACCACAACCTCTAAATGAAAGGTAGTTTATTAGATGAGCTAAATCACAATAATTGAACAAATCTGCATGATGTTTATAATGAAATTTCTATCATGGTAGGGTTCACTTACAAAAGAGTTAAAGTTTTGGCCAATGGTACAATTGAGAGAAATTACAAGATTTATGTCACCTACAATTAGGACACCTAATTTTGGCTCCAATACTTTCCCTAATTCCTGGGAACACAAACTTGGAAGATAAACATTACATTAAATGCAATAAATGATAAAAAACCAAGTGACATTTGTTGCTTCTTTCCAAGCACCCACCTCGAGAATCCCAATAGTCACTCATTTATCCTTTCCCTTTATCTTTTATTATCTCATTCTAGGCATCCACATGTGAGGAAAGCAATATTAAATATTTATGTCCACAAGTCAACTTTACTACTGTTAGTGGAATCCATCACCCCTTATGAATGCAATAAAAACAATGGTGAGAATTAATATTACAAAATATTTTTCCAATACACCCTAAGTGCCTAGAGACACTTCCAAGGATGTTGGAACCATGCAATGGTATTTACAATGTGGATAACACCTTAATCCTAACACTTGGGATGCTATTAATATTTAGCCAAAAAATTATGCTTGCATTGGATTTTGAGCATTGCGTGTGGAGGAAAGATGTGTCTGGAAAATATGCCACTCAATGAAAAAAGAAAAAATACTATCTAACAATATCTAGATACACGATTGACTTCAATAGAACCCATAAATAGGTATTTTGAACTCACAAAGAGGATGTTTAAAAGGTGGGAGGAATTGTAGATGCTTGTAGAGGCTACCAAAAATCAAACTGTTATCAATAGTTTTGCACCTTGCTGAATGCAATATTCAACAAACTACTGAAACATGGAAACCTCTTTCAGATGTGGGTGATCTTATGCGAAAGAGGAATCTCCAGAGTGAGCTTGTTCTCCGAATGATGAATTTAAAACGACTTTTGAGAAAAGGGATGAAGGATAACTGAACATAAAACCTATTTCTAAAGATGATTCACCAAACTTATAATAATTCAGACCTAATCACTCATAACAACTTCTTTATTGCAGTAATCCTCACAATCTCATTGGCACATATCCCATCAGTGATTTGCGTGAAGATCTGAAAACAAATACAACATGCAACCTGAAACATGAAATTCTGAAACACAACCTATAACAGCAAGACACAAAAGGATTCCAATTTGGAAACACAAGTACATCAGATTGCTATTACAAAACTTGAGACAGAAAATAAGGAGAAATCTGCTGCTCTATTAAAACTAGAAGAGTGTCAATTTGACCAAAACTGAGTATCAAAAAGTTTACAAGCTCCCCGAAATGAGTAAGGGCAAGAAACTGATCTGAACTGATGAGAATGGAGAGTTGAAAGACTAAATCAATCAAAACAACTCTCAAGGAAACCCTAATCTGAGCTCAAGACTAAATCAATCAAAACAACTCTCAAGGAAACCCTAATCTGAGCTCAGAAAAAGCTCAAGGAAAGAAGGTCTCAAACAAACTCAAAAACACTTTAAAGCAGAAAAAAGCACAAAGCTTTTATGATTACACTGTCAAGCTCCTAAAAATGGACAAAATCTGCTTTAAAAGCACAAAAAACACCTTATCTCTCCAAGGTAAGTCTGGAATCCGACCAAGAGGAAAGTCAGTCAAAGATCTGCTAAAAATAGCAAGAAAACATAAAGCAGTTAATAAAACATCGCTTTAATGCTTCTGCTTTACAAGATGCAGATTTTTTTTCAATTTTGTCTATTTTTGCAACTCAAAGATTAGAAATATTTTGTAAAAATAAAGCTGCTCATTTCTCCATTACAATAATTGATTTTTTCCCAAAAAATCATAAAAATATATCAATGTCATCATTATCTCCTCATCACAACTCCAATTGATTTCTTTAAAATCAATTAAAAGATAAAACCCTAAAAGTTAAATTGACCCTACACATAAAATATTCACCATTCACCCTAATTGCTCTTCATTTCAAAAAATACCCTAAGGCAAAGTCCATATTCCTAAGGCAAAGTCCATATTCCTAAGGCAAAACAATAAGCCTTAAATATTTAAGGCATCACCCAAGCATAGAATTTCGGCCTTTCATGAATATTAAACTTAGACTTAGGTTTTGATAAGTCATAAAGAAGACACTATGGGTTCGGCCACCATATGATATTTGACATGTGCATTTGAATGGAAATTCTGGAAAGTTCATGATGCTCGAATTAGGGATTTGAACAAAATAGGGTCAAACCCTAATTATCACCATTTCGCACCCGTGACTTTGGAAAGAAAGAACTTCTATCTGAGAAGAAACTGCCGCTATGATGGTGTTGGATTCGAGCCCGTGTGCACAGGAATCCTCCTCTGTTCTTCAGTTGACTGAATCTTCAGTGGGTAAGTCCTTTTTTGAAGGCAAAATAACTTTTCCACTTCATTATCTCGAATATCAACAAGCCCTAAGGGCGCGGCCTGTTCATTTCTGACTTTCACTTTCTTTGATTTCTCATGCTACCATGAGTTCGAGCTTGTCTTCCATTGTCCACTCTATGAAAGCTTAGACTCATGTTCTGGTTCTTACTGTGCAGAGGTAAGCTTGTGTTCTTGGACCTTATGGCTTTGTATTCTGCTTATTTCAGCCTTGAAGCCGTGACTAACATACTCTAATGTCATCATTTTACTGTTCATTATGTGTGCTTCTTGTGCTCATTGCTATCATTGTAACGCCCTATTCACCAGTTAGAGCTCGGCCATCACTTGGATACTCGAATCCCTGCCTTAGGAAGCTAAAGAGGAAGCTATGGCCGCGACTTTAGACTTAATTAGAAATTCGAACTGGTAATTTCCTTTGCTTGGTAGAAACACTAAAAGCTCTCTTTATTTCATAAACTTTTGGCCATGTACAAGCTGTGCCAAAAGAGCACTATAGGAAACATTCTTGCAGACTTTGGGCTCGACCCAGAATAGAAAATCACCATACAGAAAATCACCATTGTGTTAATTTAATAACATTCCTGTTTGTGGGTATCACAGAAAGTTAAAAGAAATTGTATTTTTATTCCTCTGTATTTTGACTATAAACTGAGAGCTCACATTATTGAATATCCTTGCCATTTTCTTCAGATTTCATGTGGGTATTTCTGTGGCTATTTTTTCCGCATTTTGACACCAACCCTGGAAATGGGTACTCAAAATTTTAAAAGAAAACGCCATTTCTCTGTATTTTGAAAATAAACCCACATGTGGGTATTTTGAAATTTCTAAAAAGAAGTCTATCTCCTTCTTTCCTGAGCTCGATTTATCACAAAATTCTTCATATTTGTAGTTATACTACTATTTCATAAAAAACCCATGTGGGTATCATAAATTATCAAACTTCTGTACTCTTTGAGAGCAAACCCTCATGTGGGTATTGGAAATATCTGAAGACCAATGCATTTTCTGTGTTCTGAAAGCATTTGAAACTATGAAGTAACTGTTATTCGTTCTATCCACATGGTTCGAGCTAGAACAAACAGTGATTTACCCACACTTCTGAAACAAAACAATATCATGGGTTTTTTGGAAATTTTAAAAGCAAAAGCATATCTTTAATTTCTGTCAGAGCTCAATCTCTCATACTTGCTTGAAATGGTGATAAACTATATACATGCTTGCATTTCCTTCATAAACTTGACTCAAATAACCAGTGACATTTGTATTTATGTGATCTTCTTTGATAGTTATAATATTTGAGCTCAATTCACGAAACTGTTATTGATATGGAGCTGTAGACTGACCTTTAAAATGAAAATCCCATATTCACTTTCTGAGAGTACTCTCCAGGCACTAAAATATGAAAGATCTTTTTGTATTCAAAACTTCATATGTGTATTAAGTTCGAATTTGAACATTCCATTATGATCCCCAATTGCATTTTGTGCTCATGTTGTAGATAGAAACCTTACCTCACTATTCTGTTAAGGTCTTGACTAAGTAATTTGGAAATGATCAACATCCTGCATATTTGTTATATTTAATTCATGGCTTGACCAATCACAAGTGACATCATACTTGACACTTGTAATTCACAGAAAACAAAACGAAAGAACAACACATTTGGTTGTCATCCTTAACTAATCATCAACACACGATCCCGTTTGAGGCACAATCAAAATGAATTTACTGTCTTTCTTGAAACTCTTAATAACCAGTACTAAACTTTAACACAACAACTTTCATTTCCTTTATTTGAATTCTATAGAGGCTTTACCTTTTATTCTTGGACTGCAACATTGCATCAGTATGAATCACTTTTAAACACTGGTTAAAATGTATAGCTGATAACTTAGAATCATTCTGAAAGAAAAATACTTGCTCCTCTATTATTTTTCTGAAAAGGTCATTTTATTATTACTGTTGATAATGCAGCATTTCTTCACCAGTCAACTCAGAACTAGAAATTTTTCTAACACTCAGGTGCACTGTCTATATTGTATTCATGAGCAGCATGGTACTCTTCATGCATTTTTATATTTCACAGCACAAACTATTCTCAGAAATTGTTCTCTTTGATGATGAAAATTGGAACAAATTATTAAGGCATATGTATGCCTATTCACTATCCAAAAGATAAATAATGAATTGAAACTCACATGAAATATGATTATAATCAGTGAATGCACAGTTGGTTTTGTTACTTGATGGATAACTCTGTTTATTCCTTTAGTTGTATTTCACTCTGTTTGATGTATATGATGAAATATCTTTTAAAAAATAGCCCATTTAATGCATAGGGTAGCATGCCGGGCTCTACCCTTGCAGGAGCCCATTTTACTCCACATGCTTGGTCTTCAAATAATGTTCAGCTCCATGACTTAACCTATATCTGCACAAGGAAACAAACAGTGTTAGCATAAAAATAGAACATGTTGATTATGATGTTGATACTTCTCTTTCAGTTCACTTCTTCATACTGCACTTGATTTTCTTTGATTGTTTCAATGCATTGCTCATAGTATATTGTACTATTGTAGGTGCATCATATGAGTTATGTCATATTCGGAGCCACTGACACCCTCCTTTCCTCTTACAGGTCGACGAAGCTCAAGATGACGAGGTGCACCATTCAACATCAAGTGTCGATAACAGGAAATGATGACTATGTTGTTGCTTATATGTTCTCCTTTCGCATCTTCAGTAGTGCATTGTGCTGTTAGAAATGTATTGGAACAATTATAGTTATATCCACGGCTTGTGTGGATCTTTGATTTCAATTTTACTTTTTTGTTGAAAAGAAAATGCATCTCATGCAATGTTGTAACACTCATTCTGATTGTGAAATCAAATGAAGCCTTGTAAAAATATGAGTTCTTTTTGAAATGAATAAAAGCATCTGAAATGCTATTTTGCACATGTACTTAATTCTATCTTTCATTTAAATCTACAACTTCTGAATGGCACTCTGCAAACTCATAACTTCAAAAATGCACAACTGTTACTCAAATGCACAAAGTAATGCGAAAAAACATTTAAAAACAATTTGCAATTCCACTTTATGGCAAATAATAATAATCCAACTCCTCCATTTGAGCTGAGGCAAAAAATATGTAACACAAACCTTAAGTGCCAGCATGCCAAGGCCAAGAAGGGATTAGAAATGTGGCCATTTAACTTTTAAATGGAAAACATTAGTATGATGAGTGTTCAAACACTAAAAGAATACTAGATATCCAATCCAAAATTTAAAACTAAAAAAAAATGTTGAAACCCTCCAAACAACAAAATTCAGGCCAACTAACATGCAAAATAATGTATTTCAAAACCTATAATATTTTTACCAAAAAATGGAAAAATGGTTAGGGGTCATTCAATCCTCTGCAAAAAAAAAATTGTTTTGTTTACAAAAATACACATAGTACAAATCCATATGGAGTGTATGTATTTCATATCTTGTCATATGGTTTAGCAGGGTACAAGCCCTCAAAAATTTATAAAAATAAAAAGTTACCAAATTTCACCAAATGAAAGATATTTTTTCATTTCTTGGGCCTTTTGGACTCAATGAAAGTGTGATTTTGGATTCGTGATGCTTTGATGATAGGGATAAGTTCCAAAGTCACTTTCATGCACAAAGGAATGCACACTCATGGCTTTGATACCATATTGAAGAATGCAAAATAGTATGTCTATCATATAAATGAAGAGTACGTAAAATGTAAATAAAGACCTTGCATATATTGGCAAGAAAGAGGAGGTGAAAAAGTAGGAGTGAAACTTTGAATACTACTACAAAGGTGCAACACTTGTGAGCTCACAAGACAAGTGTGTGAGGAAGTGGCAATTATGCATGTATTAGGTGTCTCCAATGATGAGCACACATCTCAATCACATGAGGTGAAAAAAGGAATAAAAAATCCTAACTAAACTTAAGCTAAATGTGAATAGGTCAATCCTAGAAAGGTGATATCATAATAGGTTTGGGATTTGTTGCAATTGAATATATCATGTTCTATACTTTCAAAAAATCCACATCCCTTCTTCTATCACCCCAAAATTTATTTTTAAATTGTCCTTGCTTATCATAATTGAAGTAGGTGGCATCTGTTCACCTTCTTCTTCCTCTAGCTCAACTTCTCTCTCCTCAGAATTGGCCTCTATCATTATATATTCCCCAATTTTATTGGTTTTGTAGGGTGTTTATATTTCATTGGTTTTGCCATTTTGGTACTTTATATCAATGGTTCTGTACATAAAGTGGTATATTTTCTAAAATTTTGACATATGCCAACCTTTGTTGGTCATTATGGTTTTCTACGTTTGGATCTTCTTACAATTGAAATAGTTGTGATGGACAATCTTCCATTTCATGATCGTCCCATTCTCTGCAAGTTCCACAATAGACTAAGTTCATCTTTGTAGGTATTTCCCTTAGATCCACCAGTAGTGTGTTTGCTTTATTTTCTCATATTTCCTTTGGGCATTCATTTCTTAAGTGACCTTCTTGTCCATAATAAGTACACTAGATATTAGGTCTCTATGCCAACATATATTGTTTTCCATAATATCCTGTCAAAGTCTGAGTTGTTCCACTTCTAGTATTACTCTTTCCACTTCCTTGTTTTATTTTTCTTTCCCTAGGTTTTGCTATGATTGGTTTTCGACTCGATAAACCAAAGTGACTAGTTCTAGATAGGTATTAAAACTTTATCCATCAAGGGCCATTTTGATTTTCAGTACTCTAGATATAAACTATTCAATTTTTTTATTTTTTTTCGGTTGGTGGTTCCTCCAATATTCTAGTTGCTTCCTTAAATCTCTTATCAAACTCTATTATGGTTTCATCTTCATTTTATGTAAGTTCTTGCATTTTTATTACCCCCTCGATGTGTAGTTTTGAAGTGTCAAAATTTGCTAAGAACTCTCGTTTTACTACATCCCACTCCTTGCCATTTTTTGGATAATTCTTCCAATACCACTTGAGGGTATTGCTTCGTATGGACCTTGTGACTGTCGAATGTAGTATAGGTTGACTACACTTGATCCATGAGGATTCAAAACGTATTTAAGCCACTATGCATCAGTCCCAATAAAATCATTAAATGTAAACTAAGCTAAGAAGCCATTAAAACTAACATATTAAAACACAAAAGCTTCATAAACATCTATTCTAAGCCATTGAAACTTATCCTATTGGGGGAGTGGTGTTGCATTGAAGTGGAATGGCGACCCTTTCCCAATCCCTTGGATAATGAGCTTGTTTCGATTGATTCTATTGAAGAGAATCGATAAAATCAATGAAAGATGTGTTGTAAAGCATGGTGAGAGCTATTTTAACATGATAAAAGTTAAGATGATTGATGTGAGTGTATGCAACGCTATTCTAAATGTATGCCATGCAAGATTTGAAAGATTAAAACCCTAATTTCTAAATATGCTAAATGGATGCACCTAAGTTACCATGGCAGCTAAGCTAAAAATGCATGGAAAATAAGGGTGATCCCATAATATTGGTTTACAATTTTTGGCCAAACTAGACATTGAATTGATTTGTTTTAACTAAATCTTCACTTTTGGGCACCTATAGCAGCTAAACTGTGAGGAACTTGGAGATGATGCAAACTAGTGATTTGTGACATTTTGTTTATAGATTCTAAATATATATATTTTAAAAATTTTGGAATCAAATTGAACTTCTTTTTCCATCTCCTTTGAAAACTAGTTTTTAACAGTAAACACCATTTTTAAACAGTGACGTCACTGGCTAACACATAAATTTTTTTCTATGAAGGATAATTTTTTTTTTTTTTGAATTTAGATTCATAACTACGATATCTAGTGCATGGAATTGGTTTCATATCATTTCATTGAATATTTTTTTTGTAATTAAGTTTCAAAGTCAAACCAGTTCCAATTTAGACATGATTCACTGGCTAAAGCATAACTTTTTTTGTATGTATCGAAATTCATTTTTTTTTGTTGGATCAGGGACATCAATATCTAGTACATTGATATTTTTTTTGATAATCTGCTATTTTTCCACATGTGCAGAACAAAGAGCTTGATTTTCAGTGAAAAACCTATGATTAATCAAACTATAAAAAATACATAATAAAACCAAAACATATTAAAATTATATTTGATGGATAGCTCATTTCGAGGACTACCATCATCCAGTTGGGTCTATGAAGTCTCCTCCATTTTCATCCTCAACCTAAGCTTCAAAGGGAATTTTTTTGTAGAAATTTGGTGCAAGAGGGGGAGAAGGGGGAAAAAGGGGGTTCGCTCGAACCTCCCTTCAAGCGAACCCACCTTGACCTTTCGAGTGAAGGGGAGTTCACTCGAAGGGGGGTTCGAGCGAACCCCCCTTTTTTTAAATTTTTTTTTTCATTTCCATTATGGAAACATGGAAAATGTGCATCCCATATTTGAATAGGGTTCACTTGTAGGGGGGTTTGAGCGAACCCCTTTTTGGGTTCGCTTGAACCCTAAGTTTGTTCAAACCCCCCAAAACCAAATTTTTTCTTCATGGGGGGCATTTTTGCAATTTTCCTTCCTCAATGGAATTGTAAACCAGTTTTGTGGGATCACCCATAACCTAAAGTGATTTGAAAACATGAAATGTGAGTGCAAATGGATGTGATTTTCAACAACATAAGTTTTCTTTGAAAAGGTGGATCCCTATTCAATAGATGCATGCTCTATTTATAGAATAGGCAAAATGAAACTGATGGTCAAGATCAAAAGGATCAATCAACGGTCAAAATGGAAGGAGGATGGAAGCATGGATCATGGATTCCCATCAAGGGTCGAGGATGCAAGATGATATTTAATCAAGGGCTTACATTCATCCAAACAAACACACTTTCAAAACTTGCACAAGAAGTTTGTTGAAAGTTTGTTACAAGGAAGAATATTCCTTTTTCCTAATGAGTGAAGAGGGAAAGAATATTTGGTGGGAATATTCCCTTTTGGAGGAAAATTAGCATTTAGTTAATTAAAACCAAATTTTAATGTGCAAAGGCGAAGGAATATTCCATGAGAATATTCCCTTGCAAGTGGGAGGATTAGATTAATTAGTAATTTTATAATTAAATAAATTTTCAATTATGCAAATTAGGGGAATTAAATGATATTCATTAAATAAATGATTTAATGAAAAGGGGGATGTGATGATATTTAATTAAATAGCTTAGGGTTATTTAATTAAACAAGAAGAATAAGGGGTTTAAATTAAATAGTTTCAATTATTTAATTAAACAGGACGAAAGGTTAGTGCAAGAGGGGGTGAATTAACCTAATTAGGTCAATAAGATTAATAGATGAAAACAATGTACTTAATTAAATAACCGGGCTAATTTAATCAATTAAGCGAAAAGAGGATGGGTTTCAGGATGAAAAAGTGTTAATATATCTTATTCGAGTGCATGATATTATTCAAGATATTTTTAAGTGTCTACAGATCCAATAACATCAAACTTCATGTTGTCTCTAGTTATATTTTGTCTCTACCACATTGATTCCAAATAAAGATGTGTTTTGTGGCCTCATTGATGTATTTTCCAAAAATTGGTAGCTTCCCAGAGGTATTCATCTCTGGTTCTTCTTTACAATCAATATTTTTATCTCCTATGTTTAAGTGATGTGTTCCCAAGGTGCCCATGTTATTAATCTCACCTTTTTGTTCTCTTGTGTTTTGTTTTCTTAGGATGTGTTCTATCGCTTTTGTGGAAATCCTTCTTGACTCTAATGACATTAAGGGTGACTCTTGGTCCTAGGGTTATGTGTATTCAAATTTTCTTTTCATCCTTAGAGATGGTTGTTTGTTAGAAAGTACCATTTGATTATTTAATGATGTCACTTCATTAAAGGTTGTTAAACTTATAGGATCCCATTTATTTTCTACCACATGTTCCCCTCATATTCTTAGAACACTTATAGTTACTAACTCATTCAAGTATTCCACATCAAGTGATATTGTTCAAAGGTATTGTATTGGGGTCACTACTAATAACCAATCTTACTCTATCCTTA
This sequence comes from Sequoia sempervirens, assembly GCA_007258455.2. Taxonomy (NCBI): domain Eukaryota; kingdom Viridiplantae; phylum Streptophyta; class Pinopsida; order Cupressales; family Cupressaceae; genus Sequoia; species Sequoia sempervirens. The sequence continues at coordinate 587,624,342 of VDFB02058242.1, forward strand.
GTTTAATGTTTTCCCAATCTGGATGAGCAATCAATGTTTTGGTTCTAGGTGGTGTCATAATTCTTTTAACTTATTGCTCTAAATCCTTTTTATTTTTTCCATAATTTTCAATTTCTCCCTCTATGTTTTATACAATTTGATTTATTCTTTCCATTCTAGAACTTAATTACAGTGTCTCATTTCTTACTTTCCCGGATACACCTACAATGACGTGCTCAACAATGCCCTCATTGGTGCACTTCTCTTGTTCATTCCAATTTTCTAACACTAAGTCCTATTTTATTTCTTTCTTGCTTGCTTCTTCCATCCTTTTGTAGTATCTTTCTTGTCGATCTTTGGTTTGTTTCAATATTTTCTCTTCTGTATTCTTTCTATTACTAATTTAATTCTTTCAAAAATCTCAACTTTCCTTTTGTTATCTCCCTTTTCCATTGTTTTTTATAGTTTGGGTTTCCATTAATCCTTATATCTCCCATGGTTAGTTTAAATTTTAAGCAATCACCTAATTTTAGGAATCTCTTCAGATTCCTCCTCCCTTTCCATTTTTCATCCCTTAAGTTCCTATCCACCTCTCACAAGGGTAGTACCTAAGCTTTGTATCTACAATTTTTTTCTTATTGTTACTCTCTTCTCCTCTACTGCTATCGCTTCTATTCCTTTACCCTATATTTTCTTCACTGCTCACTCTAGGTTCTTGGAAATGGAATCGATGTTGGCAAGAGGAAATGTGGGATTATAGTCTAGATATTTGTACCTTAGTATCCATTACATAGTCTATTTATACCCCAGATGATACAATAAGAGAAAATAGTAAGTGTGATAGGAAACTATATCTATCAACATTTCATACATAACTTAGATAAAGAAAACATTCATTCATAACACATGTTCTGGCTAAATCCTTATAACTTTATATATTTATATGCTCATAATAGATACAATAGTAGGTCTTAATCTCTTCTCTACATTATATTCTATTTCATTATCCTTCTTTCTTCTATCCTAATTTGATATCTATTATATATATATATATTTTAATGCTTTGTATCCTAAAGAGATGTGACCTTTATAGGGAATATCTTACTCCATCTTCCTTGTTAGCCTTGGGTTTCACAAGTCCTATGTGGTAGGTTGTGGTAGCTTTTGATTTTACAAGACCCTAGTCACCTTGAACGCACAAAATATTGAGAGGGGGGACGGGGGTGAATCATTATTCTACAAAACCATTTGATTACTAACCATCCAATTGTTAAAATATATCTAGTAGCAACTGTAAGTAAAAACATGAAAGGGATCAAAACATCACACAACTCATGGACACTAGGATTTTTACATGGAAAACCCAAAGTGGGAAAAAATAGGGTGAGGATTAACTCACAATATATTTAACCGATCATAAAATATTACAGGGCAGAGATATGGCTTACCACTAGAATACAAAAAGATATGGCTCACTACCAAGAATATGAAATAAATGGAATACACCTTCTATGTGTTGAGTACATTTCTAGTTAAGCTTTGGAAGATAAAAAATCTTACATCGGATTGTAGGTATACAACAACTATCAACAACTACCAATGTCTTCACATCATATCACTTTGTCGCACATCTCACATTATCACTTCTTATCATCTTTATCTTTGTGTATCTATGCATGTGTATGTATCTCTGATCAATACAAGGATGTTTCATATATATACACGGTTACATCTTCATACATCAATTAGGTCAGCCTAGTTGGAAGTAAGCATACTTAACTCAAAATATCTTGTCATCTTCAAAACAAAAAATTCTTTGATGCTCTAAAAAAATATGCAAGACATGATTTAGGTCAGCCTAGACCTAAAAAGGAACTCTTTAAACCTTCATGAAGCATGCACTGCATGTTCAAGTCAGCCATAAGAAGATCATACCAAAAACTATAAGCCAAAATTTTTTCATTTATAATTTTCAACTCATTTGACCTAGATTGTTGAATTCCTAACCAAAGTTGCATCTAAGACCCTTGAATAATATATCAAAATCATATGAGCTGATATTCTACTCAGAGTGATTCTAGACCAAATTACCGAATCAATGCAGCATAGACGCAATTTATCGGATGAGTAGAGAATTGGACACCAAACAATGTTGACATTAATGACAACAAACAAGAGGTTTCCTTCATTCTTCCAACAATATCCCCCTTTGTCATTGATGGAAACATATGACAAAAATGAAGCTTACTTCAAAACCAAAATTGTGCGACATCAATTCATTCAACCCCCCCTTTCAAATATACAAAAACACAAAACTATTTTTTGTTTAAACCAAAAAATTATTTTCACTGAAACTTCCTTCACATAGAACCTTCTCCCCTTTTGACATCAAGGACAAAGGGTAAGGAAAAATTATACATAAAATTTTAATCAAGAGCTAGAGGAACCTTGTAATTCCTTGAGAATTGCTTCCCAAGCTAGTTTTCCATCATCCCAAATCCCTTTTACTCTAGTAAGAGATTTATGTAGTGATTCCAGTTCCACTAAAAATTCTTCTCCTTCTTCTGGAGTGGATGAAATGATGTTTTTCCTTCTTGGTAACTCCCTCAAAAAGTAGAACATTTGACAAACTACAAATGTACCAAACTAAATAGAGTGTTTCTTTGACTTAATCAGGCTCAGATTCTCCATAAGTTGCAGTCAGAGTTGTAGACACCTAAATTTGGATACTTTCATTTGTCCAAATTTATCCCTTTTTGTCTAAACATCCTCTTATTTGCATTAATTAAGTAATATCACTATTATTTAATTAATACCTTCTAAGGTTCTTCTAATCCCTAAGGTATCTAGTTAAATAATTAAATACCTTACTCTTCAATCCCCCCTTTCATCAAATAAATTAAATAAATATGACATTTATTTAATTCCTCACATGTTACATCTCTTCCTTAATCTTAATCAATCTCCTAATCTCTTCATTAGGGAGGTGCACATGCCTAATCCTTGATTAGGATGTGTCAAATCCTCCAAATTTTGCAAGTTGGCTTCTAATCCTCATTACCCTCTAATTATCTTCTAATTACTGACTAGTTAAGCCTAATTAGTACCTTGGTCAACTCTCCCCATCCCCCAAGGAATTTTTAATTCCTTTCTATTCATCCAAGACTTCTCTCTTCCCCATGTGAATTTTAATTCACATTTTTTCCTCCTAGAATCCCCTTTTCCCATGCATCTTCTAGAATCTTTGACTTGTCACATCAAGTCACATGTGGACAAGTGCTTCCCTTGTTGGAACCTTGTCTTGTCCATGGAATTCTTCCAACTATGTGAATTTTTAATTCACATTTATTCACCCAAGATTCTTATCATCTCCCAATGTACTTGCAAAGTACTTGTCCTTCCTCCACATCACTTGTCCTTATTCCACCTCACTTACACATCATCACATCTTAGGTCACTTCACCCTCCACATGTCAATATGTGAGGGCTTGTGAGTCCTCAAATCACCATAGCCCTTCATCTTGGCCTTGGTGGCTTAATCTCAATCGTTGAATTCTCTAGAGAATTCAAATTTTTCTATAAATACTCCCCCTCTTCTAATGCATTTTACAAAACTTAGCCATTTTCACCCTTATGCTACCAATTTGATTACTCAACTTGCAAGCATTTTCCCTCATTTAACCAAGTCATTTAGCCTTTAGCATTTTCATTTTCATCACATTGTTCATCTTGCATCTAGCCATTTCCATAGCCATCCAAGGAGCATACAAGCATTCAAACATCAAGGGCCAACCAAGGGATTGCAACACAAAGAAGGTATAATCAATTGTGTCTTCATTTTATCTTCATCTTCTTTATTTGTGTTATCATTTCTTAGGCTAATCTTTGAAGTGTTCCTTGCATTTTTCTTTATTGCATTTTAGTTATTTTGCACATTTAGAATAGGTTAAAATACTAGGCATCACATTTCTGGTATGCCCAGTGGGACCCACAAACGGGTTCCTTCATTTCACGTTTGATGTTGATAAGTTTGTTTGTAGGTTCATGTCGCAGAGGGGAAAACTTGCCCCACAAAGGGGTGGACCTGCCCTCCAATTTGTCACAGAGGGGCGAACTTTCCCTTGGTTTAACTCTATTTTCTGACACTGTTGCAAAGGGGCGAACTTGCCCCTGGTTTAACTCTGTTTTCTGACACTTTGTTGCAAAGGGGCAAACTTTCCCCTAGTTTAACTCTATTTTTGACACTTTGTCATAGAGGGGCGAACTTGCCCTGGTTTGAACACTATTTTTTGACATTTGAGTAGTGGGGCAAACCTGCCCTAGTTTTCTTGTTGTTTTCTGACATTTGACCGTAGTGGGGCAGACCTACCCTAGTTTTCATGCTATTTTTTGATATTTGACTGTAGTGGGGTGGACCTTCCCTAGTTGTCATGTTGTTTTCTGACATTTTACTGCAGTGGGGCAAACTTGCCCAAAACAAAATGTTTTGGAAGGTAAAAATAGTCATTTTAGCTTCGTTTTGTCTTAGTTTTTTGCTATTTTCAGGTTCTAACCCCCTAACCTTGTTTGTTTGTGGGTATATTTGGATTTCTTGCTAACATTTTGTAGCATATTCTCGTAGTTGATGAAGAACGGTGATTAAAACAACTAACACTTGCTTGCAGGGCCATCCGTTTATTCAAATTTTAAAAGCTTTCCTTGTTGTTTTCGTTAATCTAGGAACATAGTTAACTAGGGGGAAGTAAAATCCACTATTTTCTCTATCTATAAGTCTATTTTTTGTGTTGCCCAAGGGGGGCATTAGTTTTTTTTCACTTTCCCCTTGCACTTCATGTGAGCCTGGGGAGTAGCTGGAAATGATTAGTGCCTTCTTTTTAGAGGGACCTGCTTGGGGATTTCATCACCCCAAGAGATGATTCCAACCACGCATATTGACGGGGTATAGAAAGGGGGGAGAGCCAAAGCTGTAGCCCAATCTAGTCATGTCGTGTCTGGCAGAGCGTCAAAGCTAGGGTGATACCTAGATAGACGTGAAGAGTTGGTCTGAGCCTTTCAGTATCTCGCTAGGGTTCCTGACTCGCGCTTGTGACGGGTTGGTGTTCATGGTTGTGCCTCACATATCGAGAGTATATCGAAGACTCCCTAGAAGCCTTGTGCATCCTAGATTAAGACCTTTGTTGGCCATAACCTTAACACTAATCATAAGATTGTGCTTGTTTGAAGTATCTTCTTATGAGAAACCAGTAAACTTTTTGACAAGTCAGCCTTATCATTGTCATTTTAAGTCCTTTCCATAGTCGTTTCCATCTAAACCAAGTCCCTATTTATTCTAGTGGGGCAGACTTGCCCTGACCTGCTCTGTAGTGGGGCAAACCTGCCCTGTAGTTTACTCCAAAGGGGTGAACCTACCCCCCTGAATAGTCAATTTCACTTAGTTTGGCCATTCCAAACCTCTGTTTATCCATTCCAAGCATCTGTTCACCCATTCTAGGCCTCATTCTGAACCTTCATTTACTCATTTCAGGCAATCATTCATCCTTTCCGATCATTCGTTCTATCGTTCCGAGCGATCGTTCCTCCTTTCTGATCATCCGTTCACCCATTTTGTGAATTCGTCCACCCATTTTGGTAATCTGTCCACCCATTTCGAACATCTGTTCATCCTTTCCAGATACTCATTTCCCATTTTGATTGCTTGTTTCACCATTTGAGGACCTTGTTTTATTACCTACAGATCTTGAAAGACTTATTCCATCTTTTAGTGAACCTGCTTCATCATTCGTTAGGCTCATTTTCCCGATTTAAACAAAAACTAGTTGGGAACCTAAAACCCTATCATTTGATGTGATCTAAACGTTTTCATTCTCATTCAGTCATCACAATTCACCCTTTAGTCCATTTGCACTTTTTGTCTAAGTCAAGTCCCTATTTTCTAACAGTTTATTGCAGTGGGGCGAACTTGCCCTGCAATTTACTACAGAGGGGCGAACCTGCCCTGTAGTAGGGTGAACTTGCCCTTCCAAACAACCTTTCTCATCATTTTTCAACCATTTCAAGCACCCGTCTGCTCATTTTCACGTTTTGAGTAATTGTCCCCCTATTTTGAACATCCTTTCATCATATTAGGTGATCATCCCCTCAGTAAAAGAAATCACCCCCTCGTTTTGAGCACCTATTTACTTAATTCGAGCATCCGTTTCTGCCCGTTTTTCACCAAAAGGCTAACTTTCATCCATTCCGAGCAGCCATTCACTCGTTCTGAGTAGTCTTTCATCCCTTTTGATCCTTCGTTTACTCATTCTGAGTAATATTTTATCCATCCCAAGCATCCATCTCCTTGTTTCAAGAGTTGTTTGTCTGTTATGATCAATCATTTACTCATTTCGAGCTTTCATCTCCGTTACCTGAGAGTTGTTCATCCATTCCAAGTAATCATTTACCAAGTTCCGAGTGCTTGTTCATCCACTCCTATCATTTGTTTCCCAATCCGATCATCTATTTCCTCAATCCGATTATCCAACACCCCATTCTAAACACTGTCTCCCTGTTCTAACAGCTCGGAGAGTCCAAAAGTAGAAGGGCGAACCTACCCTGCAGTGGGGCGAACTTGCCCTGTAGAGGGGTAGGTTCGCCCGTCTGTGAGGGCAGGTCCACCCCGGAAGGGAAAGTTCGCCCCTTTGTAGCAAAAATTTGGAAAAAATACAATAAACAGATCCAGCTTCCAAATCCTACCAGCGGAACCAATCCCATCATATCCTTCAATCCAATCCTAATCTAAGCTTTAATCTAATCCCAATCCGAGCTTAACTAAAATCCTAATCTGAGCCTTAATCCATCTAAGATCTTTGGATATCGAAACAAATATTAAGATCCCTTCCTCCATCTTCTTCCAATTCATCCTATTTATCCTTTCATTGTTCATCCCCATCTTTCTAATCCATATTGATCTAATCCAACATCATGAATCCTTACCCTTCATCAATTCTTCCAAAAATAGTAGTCAAGGGAAACCCTAATTATGTCGATGAAGATAACGAAAGTCTTGTTGATCCAAAAGTATACGACATAGATCCCCTTGATGCTATCATTGCTAGTAAGCTTTCTCCACCTGCTTTCCATAATCCAATCACCCCTTCAAGCTATCCCGTTATGTCTTCATTCATGCCTAATCATGCTCCTTATGCTACCTTTGACAAGGGATATTCACTATCTTCCTCATTCGCATATCCATCATATCCTCCCTCTACATCATCTTCTTATCCAACATCCATGTCTTCTTATCCCAATCTAGTATCCCAACATCCCTATTATAATCCCCCATCCATAGTTGCATACCCCAATCCTTCATCCACATATGCCCGCTATCCTAATCCTCCATACCAATATACCTATCCTAATTCTCCTTATTAGTCTGCCCATCCTAATCCTACATCTGCACCTTTTTATCTTAATCCTGCACCCCTATCAACCTATCCTAATCCAACATCCACATCCTCTTGTCCTAATATACCACCCACTCCACACATTGAAGTAGTGGAACCATGCTCTCCCAAAGGACGTTTGAAATTGATTGCGCTCTTTTGATGCTTTTGGATTTTATTTATCATTTGAGCTCCCTATCATCACTTGTCATGGTCACCTTGATCCATCATATCATGGTGTGCTTTGACTAGTAAAAATAGGGGCATATCTTGATCATTTCTTTGTTGTTTTCTTCTCGGTTGTCCCGCATAGTACCCACCAAGACTCCTGTGGTCTTGTGTTACACTGGGGCATCCTTTTGTGCTTGTGGTTATCCCAATACCTGACCCGACCAAGGTATTCATGACTTTGGGGTGTTGGGATAGCCTTCTTGTTTGTTGTGTTTGTTTTATGCATTAGACATGACTAGGCCTTGGTTCTTCATACCCTGGCATCTTGTGTCTTATGCTATAGCAAAAATCAGTGCTCCAAAGATGGAAAATTGCATTAGGATTGCATTTCATTTTACATTCCATCGTCTTGCATGTATCCCCCATCCTCTCATCTATCAAAATTCCCCCCATCCATTCATCCTTCATCATTCTCCCTCCCCTATCCATCCAATATCTTATCGTCATCTCTTCAAAATTCTTAGCATAATCTCAATTGGTTATTCTAAGCATCTTGTCTCCCATCATCTTTATGCTTTTCATCCATATCACATCTCAATCCAATTCTCATCCATTCAATCTAGCACAAATCATCTAATCACATCCTCGTTCTCGTCCCCAACCTTGTTACAAGCCTCGATCCAATCATCCTCATCATCATCCTCATCCTTGGGATGTATCCTTCCCTATCCTTTGGTGTTGTTTAAGGATGTATCCTTCCCTCATCAACAACTCTTTTTATTGGGATGTATCCTTCCCTATCCTCATGTTGTTTTGGGATGTATCCTTCCCTCATCAACAACACTTTCATCATCATCATCATCAGGATGTATCCTTCCCTATCCTTTTGTGTTGTCTTGGGATATATCATCCCCTCAACAACAACACTCCATCCATCATCAACCCATTTTGGCTTGTAGCTTGACTGGGGCAACATCACTTTTTTCCTTCCATCCATTTGTGCTTCATCCATCTCCTATCGCTTATCATCCTTTCTTACCCATCACTTTGCATCATCTTCCTCATCTCCATTCTCATTGTCTCATGCATTTTGAGAGCACACCCATGTTCTCTTGAACCTGCATGTCCTCTCGAGGGGTATCCTTCATCCCTAACCTTCATCGTCACTCTCATCATCTTTCTTCCTAGTCACTCCTTTGAATGATTGGGGCATCTTTTCCAATCTAACCATCTTCTTCCGGGTTCTATGTTTTAATATTCTTTGAAATGATGCTACTTCGGAGCACCATCTGAAAGAGGGGAAAAATGTAGACTCCTAAATTTGGATACTTTCATTTGTCCAAATTTATCCCTTTTCATCTAAACATCCTCTTATTTGCATTAATTAAGTAATATCACTATTATTTAATTAATACCTTCTAAGGTTCTTCTAATCCCTAAGGTATCTAGTTAAATAATTAAATACCTTACTCTTCAATCCCCCCTTTCATCAAATAAATTAAATAAATATGACATTTATTTAATTCCTCACATGTCACATTTTTTTTCTTAATCTTAATCAATCTCCTAATCTCTTCATTAGGGATGTGCACATGCCTAATCCTTGATTAGGATGTGTCACATCCTCCAACTTTTGCAAGTTGGCTTCTAATCCTCATTACCCTCTAATTATCTTCTAATTACTAATTAGTTAAGCCTAATTAGTACCTTGGTCAACTCTCCCCGTCTCCCAAGGAATTTTTAATTTATTTTTATTCATCCAATACTTCTCTCTTCAATTCACATTTTTTCCTCCTAGAATTCACTTTTCCCATGCATCTTCTAGAATATTTGACTTGTCACATCAAGTTACATGTGGATAAGTGCTTCCCTTTTTGGAACCTTGTCTTGTCCATGGAATTCTTCCAAGTATGTGAATTTTCAATTCACATTTATTCACCCAAGATTCTTCTCATCTCCCAATGTACTTGCAAGGTACTTGTCCTTCCTCTACATCACTTGTCCTTATTCCACCTCACTTACACATCATCACATCTTAGGCCACTTCACCCTCCACATGTCAATATGTGAGGGCTTGTGAGTCCTCAACTCACCATAGCCCTTCATCTTGGTCTTGGTGGCTTAATCTCAACCATTGAATTCTCTAGAGAATTCAAATTCTTCTATAAATACCCCTCTTCTAATGCATTTTATAAAACTTAGCCATCTGCACCCTTATGCTACCAATTTGATTACTCGACTTGCAAGCATTTTCCCTCATTTAACCAAGTCATTTAGACTTTAGCATTTGCATTTTCATCACATTGTTCATCTTGCATCTAGCCATTTCCATAGCCATCCAAGGAACATACAAGCATTAAAACATCAAGGGCCAACCAAGGGATTGCAACACAAAGAAGGTATAATCAATTGTGTCTTCATTTTATGTTCATCTTTTTTCTTTGAAGTGTTCCTTGTGTTTTTATTTATTGCATTTTAGTTATTTTGCACGTTTAGAATAGGTTAAAACACTAGGCATCACAAGAGCAACTCACATAGATCATAATCTCTTCAATTCACAACCATTTCATATGCAGTATGAATTGTTGTAGCAGACAAAGAATCCCTCGGTTGGTAAAGTATATTTTCTGTCCAATCATAACAACATATCTCACGGTTGGGTTTGTGATGGGTTTAGTAGTCAGAGCTCTCCCATAAAATGTGGCTCTAGTTAACTTCATAACTACATCTTTTTTCACAACTTTCAGCACTGGTATGGGTCTAGTGGCATAGAGACTAGTTACAACTTGGATTACTTCCTTGGCGATTAACCTAGCTACGCTTGTCCACACAAACTTATCATGTATCCTACTAAGTGCCATCCTAAAAAATTTAACATCCATCTCATTTGAAAAGTTACGAAACCAATTCCAAACATCCAACTTCTTCCGCACTAGGTTTTCATATTCGGGTTTTACAGAGTGATTATCTCCTGTCAATTCATCCGTATATAAATCCCTAAGTTATTGGTGGTTAAATTCTTCTAGCTTTCCATGAATGTATGTTCTAGTATCTTCAGTCGAAAGGACACTACTCAGAATCTTTTCAAGCTTCATCGAGAACTAGGGTTTGATGCCAAATACTCTGAATCACTTTGAAATCTCTCCAACTTTCTCTACTTCTTCCCAATTGTGAAAATGTGATTTAAATCGACTTAGTTTCTCACTTTATGACTTACGTATTTTCCCTAATTTTGCATTAAATTCATTTCAACTTCAAAAGCTGATAAACACTTTATAAAATACACTGTAAACCCTAAAATGCTCCGCAATTCTCAAGATTTGCATATTTTTTGCTAGAAACTTCTTCAACATCTTCAGAATGACACCTTGCATCATATATCCTCGTGTCACTACTTGACACCTCTTATATCAAGGTTTTGTTATATTTCTCTATCACTGCTCCCCCTAAAACTATTGTTGGGTTTAGTTTTTAGAAGAAATATCTGCACCAGATGTAGGTACAGATGCATTTGACTCATCCTTTTTCTTAGGTTCTTTTTTCTTCCAAATCTTCTCCATATCTTTTCTAACTTTGATAGGATCCATTTTTTTCACAAGTTTTCTCTTTTGTTCCATATCAAGTTTATTCTCAATTTCGCTTTTCCAAAATTTTGAGATGTGTCTCGGTTTATTGTAGGTGTAGCACACATGTTTATGAATAAAATGATTTGAATTTATCCTTGATCTGTATTGGCTAGCTTTATGTCCAAAAGCATAACATATATAGCAATAGCCTTGAAAAGATTGAGCCATTCTACCAGTATTGAATCTATTCATCATTGTCTGATTTCTACACTTAGTAGCTCTATGTCCAAACCTTTTGCAATCAAAACATTGTTCATAGAAGAATCCAACATTCTTATTCATTCTATTTCTACATTCAGTTGCCATATGACCAAATTTATTGCATGAGAAAAAAATTCTATTAAAAGATGGGTACCTTTGAGCATTAGGTTGTCAAATAGGAATCCTTCTAATATTGCTTCTTTGGTTCTTGAACTGTTTATTATTTCCTTAAGTCTTCCTTTGATTGTCCACTTTGTTGGGAATCTGATTTTCCTTTGAACTTTGTCCTTCTTCAAGTCCTCAACTACTTTTATCCTTAGCTGGTTTCTGAAATGTGATCAACTCATCAAGCATTGTAGTACTTGTTTTAAATTTTTCTTCATGAGCTCTTGCTTTCTCCAAGTCAGATCTTAGGGTTGCCACTTCTTGTTCAAGCTTTGTACATTCATCAATTTTATTCTGAATTTCAGCTTTCTGACATTCTTCAATTCTTTTCTTTTCTTCCACTTGCACCTTTAGTCTGATGATGTATTCATTAGCTTTCTTCAAATGATCACTGAATTCTCTATGCATTTCTTTGAACTTCTTGATTTTATCTCTTAGCTTTCTGATACATTCATTTGCTTCTTTCGAGTTTTCTCTTAGAGTTTCTTTTTCATCTTCACTTTTATCTAGATCTTCAAGAGCAGCTTAGAGTTCCTTAGTTATTGAAATCTCTTCCAAAGGAACATGATACTTTTTTTAGCCATGTGTTCAAACTTCAAGATCTTCCTTAAGCTGTTAAACTTTTCCAAAGGAACCAAGATCTGATACCAATTGTTGAACACACAGAATACTAAGAAGGGGAGGGGGTGAATCAATATTTTACAAAACCATTTGATTACTAGCCATCCAATTTTTAAAAAGTATCTAGTAGCAACTATAAGTAAAAACATGAAAGGGATCATAACATCACACAAATCATAGACACCGATAGTTTTACATGGAAAACCAAAAGTGGGAAAAAGCATGGTGAGGATTAACTCACAATATATTATAACTGGTCATAAAATATTTCAAGGCACACTGCCAGGACACATTGTCCTCGAAAGGCTCATAGATAGAGTACAAGAGATATGGCTTACCACCATAATACAAAAAGATATGGATTACTACCAAGAATATGAACTAAATGGAATGCACCTTTTGTGCACTGAGTATAGTTACAATTAAGCTCTGGAAGATAGAAAATACTACATTGGATTGTAGGTATACAACAACTATCAACAACTACCAATGTCTTCACATCATATCACTTTGTCGCACATCTCACATCATCACTTCTTATCATTGTTGGGAATAGGATGCCATTTAATTGCAATCCTAAACATATTTCATGTATCTCCTAAGTCCTTGGAAAGTGTTCCCCAACACTAGGATTAGAAAGAGATTAAATTTGAATGAAATGAACATGTAAATTGACATTTTTAATTATTCCTAAATGATAGGAACATGTGGGGATGCCCAGGAAGAGATCCTACAAAATAGTAGCACATGGGGTGCCCACCTTGCTTAAGTTAACTATTTGGAGGATAGATAACACTTCAGTAATGCATGTAAAGATCCTACAAATTAGGGATTGATATTTACATGAGTGGAGTTTAGTTCAATTCAGTTCAGTTAAGTTATGGTTCAGTTATCTTCAGTTGCATGTAGTTAGTTTCAGTTGAATTCTAATTGACTTCAGTTGACTTGAGTTGCATGACTAATGATTTTAGTTACATGACAAATAATAGGTGGATACATTCTGTTAAGTGGGGATGATCAATCATGCATAATGTTTGCATGAATTGATGGGAAGATATGTTTCAGTTAACAAAGATTGACTTGGACCCACCTTGAGCACCCAAGTTGGCATCTTTGAGTTAACACCTTTTTCATGAGAAGATATTTACAAGGCTTAGTTAAGTGGGACCATTCTTGGGTGCCAACTTTGAGGAGAAGCTTGGAAGATATTTTCTTGACCAATGATTAGTTAAGTGTTCAGCTTGGGGCACCTAAATTGAGGAGACTTTGGTTTTGACTTCATGTTACAGTGTGGAACTCTACTTGCCCAATCTAGGTATAGATATTTGTGAGGAGCTTTGTGCTCTTGTTTTGATCAACTCTTTGGAGTTTACAATGCTCATAATTGTAACAAGTTGAAGAGAGTTTTATTAGAGTTTATTGTAGGTTGTGAAGAAGGATTGTTGAAGGAAAAAGAAGTATATCAATAAGGATTGATACAGTATTATTGTAATCTTGTTCTAAGGTTAAATAATACAATCACTATTGATTATAGTGGTGGAGTTTTTCCCCGAAAGGGTTTCTCCACGTATATGTTGTGTCACTTCTATCTTCCTGTCTCATTCTTCTACAATCTTCTATCTCTTTCTACAATTGGTAAAATTGACCTAAAAAGATAATCATACACAAATAATAGTTAACAAAGAACACTTAATTAGATCTACAATCTCATAGTTTTACAAGTTTTAAGCTACATAATTACCTCCATTTTCAACAATCATCTCTATCTCTATGTATCTATGTGTGTATATGTATCTTTGTTCAATACAAGGATGTTTCATATATATACAACGCTACATCTTCATACATCAATTAGGTCAGCCTAATTGGATGTAAGAATACTTAACTCAAAATATCTTGTTGGCTTCAAAACAAAAACTTCTTTGGTGCTCTAAAAAAAATATGCAATACATGATTTAGGTTGGCTCGTACCTAAAAGGGAACTCTTTAAACCTTCATGAAGCATGCACCACATGTTCAAGTCGACCAAAAGAAGATCATACCAAAAACTGTAAGTCGAACTTCTATCATTTAAAACTTTCAACTCATTTGACCTAGATTGCTGAATTCCTGACCAAAGTTGCATCTAAGACCCTTGAATAATATATCAAAATCATATGAGTTGATATTCTACTTAGATTGATTCTAGACCAAATTACCAGATCAATGTAGCACAAACACAATTTACTGGATGAGCAAAGAATTAGACACCAAACAATGTTGGCATCAATGACAACAAATCGGAGTTTTCCTTCTTCATTCTTCCAACACACCTTATGTGCATATGAATTATTTATTATAGCCTTTAATTTATTCTTACATTATTTTTACTTGGATAACATAATGGTTTTTATTAGGTCATATAGGGAGAACTTGTCTCATTTTAAGGTTATTAAAATACTAAAGGAGAAAATATTTCTTCAAATGCGAAGAAGTTTCAATATGCCAAAAAATCATTAGTGTACCTAGTTCATGTCACACTTTTTGGCTTTTTTTCTATGCCATGATCTTTTGGGTCATTTTGGGTAGTTTGAGCCAAGATTGAACCTTAAATTTAGGATTCAAGGGGAACCTTTTGTGATGTCACCCTATGTCCTTATCTATTAGTCTTATCCTATTATTTATTGGGTCCTTGTATCTAATCATGTATGTGATTCTTTTGCGTGAGTCTTGTTAGATCATCACACTTGTTGCTTGGTTTTGGTGGTTTTCACCATTTCCTTGCGTGTTATTGATTATTAATTATCATAACCTTTGTGCATCATTGTTTAATTATGATTATAATGTGTATTTTTTCGGATGATGATGTCATGCCTTATTTTCCATGCTATGATGATTTGGTGTAAATGATGATCTATAGGTTGTATTAATGGATGACTTTTCTCAACTGCATTGAAATGAAGTTAGTAGTGTTGATGGATAGTAAAGGATAATATTTATTGTATTAAAATCATTAAAATTCCTTGTATTCTAGACTATTACTTTCTTGTCCTTTTGATTGGGTTATGAGTACCCAAATGGTGATTTATGCATTGAAACCTTGATTTGTGTGTATTCAAGTGTGGTTGTGCATTGAATTACTAATGTATTGTTTATCCTTGAGTATGGGCCAAACCCTTGATGTCTATGTATTTAAGTATGATTATGAATTGAATTTTATTAGATTGTTGTCCCCATGGTGTTATGCATTGGATGGTGTGAAAAACCCATGTGCACCAATGGTGTAAATCATTAGTGTCTTATGGAGACCCTAGTTTGTGTGTGGGACTGGTTGTGATAGAAGTGTATTTATATGCTCTTCTCCCTTTGTACTCAGGGGTTGCCTAGAGTGGTATCTAGGCATCTATTGTGCACGATGATGCTAATATAGTTGGGACATAGGTAGAATTCCCCATTAGTCCTCTTTTGGAATAACAATTGGGAGCCTAAAGAGTTCTTTATTTGGTTTATTTGTCATCTTATATTATACCTTGAATTATGTAAGGGTTATACTTATGCTATTTATGTATTTAAGCATGAATTGATCCCATAATGCACACATAGTTGTATAATAATTATCGTGTTTTATATTTTGGTAGGGAATGCATGTGTTGGTGGGTAATTTTACTTAAGCATTGTAGATCTTACTATTCACGCTTTTGGAAAAAAGTGTTGAAGTGATAATTTCAGTTCATGGATGTGATAATTGTTAATTGAAATTCCATGGTGTAGTTGGTGTTCTTCCAACTCTTATTGAAACAATGTTATGATCATTTGATATGTCATTGTAGTATGATTGATAGACTCACTCTCATGCATTGAGTTATGAAATATTGCATTCAACCCACAATCTTATTCATTTCCTACATAACCCATGAGAGATAAACATGCATACAAGTAACCAAAATGCATAGATCAAATAGAAAAGCCACAAGATAACACAAGATATACCCTGGGAAAACCCTCAAGAGGGAAAAATCAAGCCTCCAAAAGCATCCATACTCCATCATATTATTTAGCAATAAAGCAATACAAGAGTTACATTGAATACCTCTGAAGCATCAAGTCCTCCAATGCACTCTCATGTGTCCAAGCATGAATCCACACATCCCATGCCATGCTTCACATATGCACTCCTCAAAAAAACTCAATAATGACAACCCACTCTCCCATCCAACCTAAACCACTACACATGTGTTTGCTTTTATAGACACAAGCTCACACAAAATACAACTAGTGGTAAGGTAAAACCATGTACCACAAAACCATGTGAATACAAAACCACTAACCCCTTATTTAATATTGGGTACTGAGACTTCACTTTAGTTAATATTTCCCCAATATTAAATTATTGTCACATGTCTCCCACACATTAAATAATAATACAATGTTACAATACAACATGAAGTGGTCCCCAAATAATTGCTTAGTGTGATTATCCATACCACCAAGGTGCATCACAACTAAATAATTATTTAATTACAACATTATAATAAACCATTTTATGCAATGGTGTACAACACCATATCCCAACACATTGCATACTTGAATTTGATTTTATTTCAAAAAAACATATTTAAGTGAATTAAATATTGGGTTGTGTTATCAAAATAAAATGAGATTCATTTTTGTATCATGTATTTGCTTTGTTATGATGTATGGAAAGTTAGCCTTTAAATAATTTTTAAAAACATGAGGCATGTTAGCTTTGTAAGGAGATGTTAATTTGTAATGATGAATTTTGGTACATTATGAATTCAATGTAATTGGATCTTATTATTTGGACTTAGAACCATACATGTTTGGGATAGGGATCATTTCATGGTAATACATGTATGTTGTTATTTAAGTATTTGTTTATTATCTTTATTCTTTGAATATTGCTATGATTATGGAGTAAAATCATTAGTTTAGATTGTGTATTTGACTCTTGTATGAGTTATAACCATCCATGTATGCTTGTGTTGTGCATGAGGTAAATTGTTATGATAGTGAATAATATCATTTTGGGTCAAATGAATCCTTTGATTTATGTGAATTTTATATATATTGTTGCACCTAGAGTGCAACTAAATGTTTGGTTCAAATCATTTCTAGATGGCACTTGGCTTGAGGTTGTTATGCCTTATTTTGTGTCTAGTTTATTACAAGCATGTTTGGCCTAGCTCTACCCTTGTCTTCATTTATGTGACATTTATATCTTTGAGGTTCCTTCAAGTTATCCACTCCATTGTGGTGTAATGTGTGCCTTTGTGTGAATATAACTAGTCAATGGTTTGATTTGTTGAGGCTTTGTATCTACTAATTGATGTATGTTTTGAGAGGGTAATCCTAGTGTAACTTTGATATCATTCTCACATCCTTTTGATTGTTGGTTGATTCATCTTGGGATGTGGAATGAAGTAGCATGTTGCTCTCATTCAAATCCTTATGTTCATGAGATTATAGGATCATGGACTAGTATTTGATCTTCATCTTAGAGGAATCTCTACACTATCATATGAGCATTGTGGTGACTTTGCCACACAACATGGTTAAGTCTTTCAATTGGGTTACCACACTTTGTGCATTAGTGTTGTATACCTTGAGTGTCATTGTGTTCTATCATGACATCATGATAATTAGGCATGTAATGTGGCTTGTTGATGTCACTTTCCATAAATAAATTGCTCATCCATTTTTGACCACTAATATTAGTCTTGGGTAAAATCTCGAGGTACTACAGAGAGTTAGTATAGAAATCTATTTGTTGATTCTCATTAGTGTTATCATCCTGTTTATGGATCATCTGCCTATGTGTTTGGACAAGACTCCTTCACATCTCCACATTTATTATCCAAGGTGATTCATATCACTAAATTGATTTGAAATAGAAGTTAGTGATGCACTATCATACTTTGAAACATGTAATTATTAAATAATTAATGTTTCCTTGGTATCCTTCCCATGATCATCTCAAGACTAATCACCGAATTTACAACTTTTTGTTGTCAAGTGAAGCTATTCATTCTACAACCTTTATAAGATACACGACATACATCTGGTTATCATAAGTTATAACATATCACAATAATTGCTCTGCTGACCTCTTCATATTACAACTTATTAATTTATACAATTTACTATCATCTATAAATTTTCTTTCTAGTAAAATATATATTACAATGAAAATCATAAAACATAATATTTACAATTCAATTATAATACTATTGAATAAATTACACATAAAAAATTATATGAATCCTCATACTACAACTATACACATAATATAATTGTGATAAAATTTTATGTACAATAAAATAATTGTAACTATATACCTATCATTGCAACACTCTTTTTCTTTGCTAGAATTGATTTTCCAACCTCACGGTAGGTATCCAAAGGTTCCTCTCTTAAAATGGTCTTATTTCATATACCCTACTTTGATGCGTAGGAATACTAATGTATTCATCCAATTCATTAGTTGTCAACAAATAAACCAATGAGTTGATAGAATTAAAATAGTTTGAACAATTTTTCTGATGTATATTTTTCTTTTTCTTTTTAAAAAAAAAAATACTTTAAACTAATTTATCTATCATTCTATTGGATAATAGTTGTGAATAGTAACATTAGTATGGTGTAAGCTATGGAATCTTTTAACTATTTAATTTTGACTATCAAAAAGTTAATAGTGCAAATGTATTTTTATGTCACTTTCCAATTCTATTTATTGTCCTATTTGATAAATGTCATTATTTTTTATTTAAAAGATTGTGGACCAATGAATATAAATAATCTAATCATATTTGAGACAATTTTAATTTATTGAAAAGGTGAAATAGAGAATATATAAGAAATTGTGATTAAAATAATTAATAATAATATAAATAAAATTTATATCTATTAATTTAAAATATTTTAAAAATTAACAATAAAAAAGATATTTAATAAAAAAATAATAAATAATTATATTTTTTGACCGATTTATTTATTCGCTTCATATGGTTTCCTCAAAAAACACTATATATGTAAATTCTAACATCTTTTATCAATTTAAAGTTAAATTCATTCATGTTCAAATGCAATTATGAATTACATCATATTTAGAGTTTTAATTCGCATTTGTCATTGCCTCTCTTTCATTAACATTTGCAACATAATTCTAAGTTTTGTTGAATTATGTTCTTTTATTTTAACTTCTAAACATCGTTTAGAATATTTTTAAAAAGTAATTCAACAAATTTCATTTTATTAGTAGTGTTAGCAAATTAATTATAGACATGATAGGTGACAAAATATTTCCACTAGATTTAGAATACATTATTTTTTATGGTTGAATTTCAATCATATTAATGTCTTGAATAATATTGAATAATGTTGTATAAATTATGATATTAAAAAGACATACAAATCTAAATATATGTGCAAATCTATGATGAGTTATGTCACCCAACAAATTCAATCAATATTAACTTCATTGATAAGATATATGCAATCTTATCTTAAACAAAATATAGGAAAACCTTGTCATATAGTTTCTAGAAGAACTCAATAATTGTTTTAAATAATATGAAACAATGCTTTGTTTGTAATGTTTGGTGTAAACCAAAATTGTAAGAAACCAATCTAATTTACTTGTGGTGTATTCATACCTTTAATCTCAATATATGCCCACAAATAGGACAACATACATTATAATAGACACATGATTATTTGAAATCAAATCATGCAACAACTACTCTATCTAACAATTACTATTGACAAGAACGTGATGTAATGTCTCTTGTTATGAATCTTGTCACCAAATGATTCATAAAGTTTGACATGTTTTCACAATTTTGTTAATGGAGGAGAAAATGAAAACAAATTTCAGACACACAGGACAAATCCTGTGTTATGGGTGATTAAAAAGGCATAACAAGTTCTTACAATTCTGCCAATGAAAAAGAAAGTCGGGAGGAAAAAATCTCTACTAATAAATATCTAAAAGAATTCAAGTTTTAATGAAAATTATTTTAGAAAGTAAGCTTTTGGATTCAACTGTCTGTTTTTTTCGACGTTACAGATCACACTCAGTGATCCATCATCCATAATCAGAAAGAAGAAAAAAAATCACTTAAATCTACAAATGCATTCAATCTCAGAAAAATGAAAATTCTGTTAAAATACTTTTCTCAGGGCATGTACACCATGAATGCTCTCTTGGCTAGTTGTTGATGAAGCTCAGCCAAATTTATCCATGAATTGGGTCTGATTTTCTTGCTATTATAGTCAATCAAAATTGTCCTGTTCTTATTTAGGGTTTGGTAGTATATAAAAAATGATACTATTTTTGTAGGCTGTCTAGCTGTCTTCCATCTTGAAGTCCATGTGTAAACGAGGCAAAAGTTAACCTGCCCAGTCTTAATTGACAATGACTCTACACGAAAGAGCACAAGATCGAACCCTATCCTGGGTTATCCAGTGCTCTGCAAAATAAGGTTACAAAATAAAAAATCAACATTGCTAAATACCCTTAAAACTGAAAAACTATTCAGAACATATTCTGTTTTACAGATTTGATAATCAGTTAATATCTTCAATTTTTTCAAAAGCCTTCCATAAGTTACAGACATAATGGTACTTGACATGGAAAACTCAGATGGTAAAACATAAGAAACCCTCTATCTTATACACTACTATAGACATGCATACAGATTTCATATTTCCTTGATTTGAAATGATCAGTGAATAACAGTAACATTGAACCTGAGTACAGCATTGAGTCCTTGGGAGTAGTGGGTCTCCATTATAGCATGACCTGTAACAAACCTAAAAAGCCCAGTTCCTCCAACAACAGATATCTCCCTTTGCTTTAAGAATACACTGTCCTGGCCCTGGAAACTAAGAGTACTTCCATTGTACAACCCCTCTTCAAAAACAACTGTAAAGACCAGCAGCACACTGACATCTTTCAGAGAATCAGATATATACATTCCTGTAGCTCTACCCACTGCTCTTGAGTTGTGTTGGGGGCCTTCTGTCAGAAGATCATCCATGACATATATCATCCCAAATGCTGCTGCTAAACCTGGTGTCACTTTCACTGCTGTGGCGTTTCTAGCCTTGACAATGTCATGCATGTAAAACTGCAGCTGGGTTTTCTTCATCTCCATTGATTGTATACCCAATACGAGGAGAAACATCAGAGACAAGAGAAACATGCCATTCAGACCTACTTTTCTCATCTTGCAATCCTCAAAAACAAGAAATGCCAGAGATTACGGACCTTCAAACCCTCTTAAAATCTTAACTTCCTGGAAAACTTTGGGCTTGTTTTCAAGCTTAACTTTTTAAAAGATGAATCACACAGCATTAGGTTTAACCCTATATAAAGTGGCCATGACTTGACTGTATCTTTGGTACTGTCTGTTTAAGACTAATCCATGACAATTTTGACTGTCCTTGGCTCTTTTTCTAAGAACTTGGTAATTTTATTTATATTATAGAAAGTGTCTGAAGTGTTAGAATAACGAGCCATACCAAGAGTGTGATAAGGATGCTCTTATAAAGTCCCCATCACAAAGAGTATAGGTGTATCCGACATGTACATAAAAGATTGTTGTCAAGTCTTGCTATGTGAGTATTTAATATGTATATAGGAAATTTTAGGTTCAAGTTTTAGTTGGTTTATGGAAAACAATATGGTATCAAAGAAGAAAAATGTTGGAAGGATGAGATACAGTTAAATTATAAATTATAATATGGAGTTATTCAAAGGCTTCAATCATAAAGAAGACTCCTAGCTCATTTTAGGATGGAAATAGAAGGTATTAGGTTTGGATCTTATTGGTTCATAATATATATATTTTATGATATACATTGACAAATAGTGGCTGACAAGAATTTATCTTCATTGGGGTTAGTTAAAAGTTCACTAGATATAGTGCATGTAAAAAAAAGAGAGCTTTTCTTAAGGTTAACCAAGCTCTTGGTGCATCAATGAATTAGACATATCATACTATTCAATATTGAAAAATAAATAGATAGATATATTGCTAGGCATTAGGAGTATAGAGAGTAATTAAATAAATATTTTTTCTTGGGTATTGGGAGTAGTGGTTAACAATAATTTATTGAAATAATTTAGTTAAAGGTTTGTTGCATATAATTTATGTAAAGAAAAATGAATTTTTCTTGGGTTTAATCTAGGGGGCACTATTAGATTGGCAATATCTTAACACATAAATTTATAATAAAGTATTTAATATTGAGAAAAAAATTAGATATATCATTAGACATTAGGGCTAGAGAAGGTAATTACATTAATGTTTTTCTTAGGTATTGTGGGTAAGATTGTAGAAGGGTTGGGGGTTTGGTCTAAGAGATAGGAAGTTGGACCAACAAATATAAATTTAATTTATCTCTTTACTTTTGTCTTTCATGAGTCTAGAAAGAGGAATTGGTTATGCTATTTATGTAAGAATTGCATACAAATTTATTTAGAAAGGCATTGAAATGATGAAGGTGCTTGTACACCATGCAAGAGATACATGTTTGATTTAAAAAAAAAGATTTGAATTATGTAGACTTTGTAGAACAATAAATAAGATAGATGGGAAATGACTCTCCTTGTAGGCATCCAACACTTGAGGGTTTCATACATCAAATTCATGTCTCACTTGATAATGATAAGAAAAAAACTTGACCCCTTTTCACCATTTTTTTAGAGGTTGATAAATCTACCTTATTTAAACATTGGAATATGATACACTAAGTTTTTTTAAAAAAAATTATGGGTAGATATAGATGGGCGAACAATTATATTTCTAATTTCTTGTGGTTTACCCTATGTACAAGTATTAAATTATTTTCTTCATCCAAACATATTAAATAAAAAATATACAAGTAAAAAAAATAGTATTATTGGCCATTTGAGATGAAGCATAGATATTAAATAAAGTACAATTAAAATATGATGTGCATGAAAATTCCTAATAAAATCAATAAATGGGGTACTTGCAAAGGTTGAGAAACCTTAATTCACAACAAAAAGGTGGCAAATGTTTTAATTTTAAATTTCATTTTTAAAATTTTAAGGTTCATATTTGTAGGTGTCGTTTTGGATCATTCCTATGCTTGCATTCTTGAACTAAGCTAGAGCTAATGGCAGATTTAGGGATATTGAATATTTTTTGTGGATGAAGCTATCAAGATCCAAATTAAGATCAAATTATGTCATTTGCCAACTTACATGCAAAAGTACCATCTTACACATAGATCAACATATTAAAGACAACATAACCATTGTAAACCCAAAATATAAAAAAAAATATGGACATAATTTTCACCAAATTATAAATATATTTAAAAAAATTAATCAATGGTTTATTTGGTGGTCTATAATTCTTTGTTGTCAAGATTGTTTGCTTATGAAGACTTTGTGAATTTAAGGGAATTAAGACTCTACTAAACCCCTACTCCACAATTACTAGGAATTTCCCTTCTCGACCAAAAACCAAAGTGAAATTGAGACTCTCCTATTAATATTTAAAGACTTGTCAAATAATTATTGGTTTAGTTCCTCTCAAAGCCTTCAATCCCTAATGGACATTTGGAAATGGTATCTAGGCATGCCATTTCACAATAAAAACCATTTTTTATATATTGGATGAAGCAAAATAGAGTTACAACAATATATAACAGAGAGCAGAAAAAAGAGAGGCTTTTGACAGCAGTAAAAAAGCACAGAACCAGCAGACAGTGAGCTGCTGTCCTACAAACAAAGCCAGATCATATCCATGAAAATACAAGGAATTGAGGTCTGGGAAAGGCTCTCCAAAGGTCCCTGAATTGAATATATGTAATCTAACAAGCCAACATCGATCAATGAGTAAGCTGCTCAGAGTTATCAAAGACTAAGCTGTAATCTTTAAGCTCAGAGTTGTCTTAAATGCCTGTGATATAAGAACTTCGACAACCAAGTAAATGGGAATTATCTGGAAAATATGTCTCCTCTTCTGTAGGGCTGAAAAAAAAGCATTTCAAGAGCCTCAATAAACCTCATGACAACACAGTCCACTGTCAATCTATTAGCAGTCTTAGCACAATAAGTTAAGGTTTTCCTATCATGCCTGAAGAGAGACCATTTCTATTCCTCTGCTGTTTTCCCAAGCAGAGAGCCAGGGAAGACGAGTCCAGATAAGCTGGTGGATGTTTCCCCTCATACTGAGACAAATCAGCGAACCAAACATACGGAAAGAATCCACACCTAAAGAACACTATGAAAGTGAGGGCATGTCTGACCTGATTAAGATGACCACTCCAACTGTTAGGCTGATGGTGGGGGTTAAGTAGGGAACATGCCACATTCGAACCTCCAGTGTCCTCAGTAATTGTATGCAGCTGTAGAAGGTGGTTGTGAAGGTTCTTGTCAGGAACAATAAGAGGTCGAATAGTTTACAGATTAACAATCTGGAGGGATAAATTAGCACAAATCATTTGCAGTTCTATAGTTCTATATGAGGGGGAGGATGGTGTTAGAGAAGGTATACGTCAAATTCACTGTCAGCAATTCATTGATGGAAAATTTACGGACAACAATTCACCGTGGGAAAATTCACTGTCATGACAACTCACCGTGCGAAAAATAAATTGCATAAATTTTTGGTGTTTAATTTTCCATGACAGTGAATTACTGGTGGTGGTGAATTTTCCTGTGGTGAATTGTTGACGGTGAATTTTCCATCAGTGAATTGCTGGCGGTGAATTTTCCTAGAGCCGTTAGAGAAAATAGAAAACAGAATTTTCAGAGGAGTTTGATAATCACTTGTCAAGTGTGGGATAAAATATTAAAAGAAGGGGAAGCACCCAGGAGAGCTGATTTCCAAGTCCAAGTTCGGGGAAACAAGGCAGGCAGAGAGATGAACAATAGGTGGCATACTTTACGGGCATGTGTGCAGAACTAAAAGGCATGTTTAATGGATTCCATTTAAGCACAAAATGGATAGGTGGGCTGAGGGTCAACAAATTTAAGGCGGCTGCCCATAGAAGGTTTCACATAAAGAAGTTTCCAGATCTTGCAAGGTATATGCTTGGATTTTGCCCCATATTCCCATGGTTTCACACTAAATCATAGATTACATCTTTAGTCTTCTCTAGGTACTTGGTGCCACATATTGTAAGCTATTTGTATTTCAATTATTGAATCAAAGGTTGCTCATTTTTCTGGGTGTATTCTTTATTAGGGTTATCTTTTTTATATCAAATTGATTGGAGTTGTCAATTCTTATTGTCTATTATGTGGATAATAGGAGACTCCCAAGCACCCTTTTTGGTTATATTTTAGAGCTCAAGAAGCCTAGAATTGGATTCATGATTTTTTCAAGTGTTTCTTATGGCTTACGGTCTTATTAGGTGATTGGCCTATGATTCTTCCTAAAATTACTTATATTTGACATATTTGATATTTTCAAAGTGGAGATTCGTTTGAGCATTTTGAGAGACGTGTTTTGCTAATTTTCATTGTTCTATTGATATCCATTTCTTGCATTATGCTTAAGCTACGATTTGTTCCAAAATTCATATGTAGATTTAGGTGCAAGCAAATAAATTTTCACTTGAAATGGCACATCTATAGGTGTTGTTAGATTGCTATGGTAATGACCTATGTACAATTGCCAAAGTCTTATCTCCTTCAGCCACCTACTCAAGGAGGTCATGACTCCTAGTCACATGCCTCCTAACCACCTTCTATAAGAGCCAAGGACTGATTTACTTGTTGGTAGTCACAAATCCCCCATCCACCTTTAGCCTCCTCCTAGCCTTATAATTGAGGGGCTCCTAGATAGCCAAACTCTAGTAAGTTCCCACGTTTGATTCTAACTATTTCTCCTATTCATGCTACTCAATCACCTAAAGAGGACGAGAATGAAGAAGAGGGCATAGTTACTAGTTGAGAGCTTGTCACTGATAGACTTAGTCCTGTTGATGTATGGAGCAAGTTAGATGATAATGATCCTCTTCTATGCCCTACAAGTGTAACTCTCGCTACTTAAACAACTTTATCTTGTTGTTTGAACTTGATCTTGCATAGAATTTCAAAATATACCTTCTACCATTCACTTTTTAAAAAAAAAAATACATTTTTTTTTACATTATATAAACATTAATATAATCAAACAAAAATATTTAACTATCATTTAACTTTTATTTTATTTAGTTCTTTTTATATATAATGTTTTATTTATTTAGACTTCAATGAGAGAACAATTGATCTTAAACTTTTCCTGCAATTGAGATTTTTAAACGGAAATGTTGTCCTAAATACATGGCGACTGATATTTGATCTTTACATAAATAAATAAAATAATGGTTTCTAGAACATAGACATGGTTACAACCACTTGTGCTAGGCTCTTTCTCCAAGACAAATCATATTTATATTTGTTTGAAAACAACATAGGAATCCGAACATGGGATTCTACTATTGGTTCTCCTGTCTATAGACTACCAACAGACATTAATTCTATATTTTATTCATTTAATTGGAAGAAAATTTAAATTAATCAACCATCATGATTAAACTATATGTTATATTAGTCTATTCAAATGAGGTTGGTTTCCTAGACAAATGATTATGATGTGAAAAATGTGATAATGGTTTCCAAAGTTTGACTTTTGAATAATTAAAAAACAATACGACAAAAGCTAGTGATGTCTAATATTGTTGGTTATAATTAGTTTATGGCTCTTTCCATCAATCTCTCACTGTCAATAGAAGAAAATGAATATTGTTAAGTGAGTGACTATAATGCTTTACTTGACACATGTTATCATGCCCACCATATTAGCAATTTTATTGATTATGGTACTGTCATATGACCGTTTGCTTTACAATTATTGAAGTTTGCTAAAATTAGTTGTTTAAGTTTACAATTCTTCTCCTTTTAAGATAAAAAGATTAAGATTTAAGAATCTAAACTTACAATTATTTTGGAACTTGGCTGTGATTTCTGATTTCATTTGTTCTTATTTTAGTGGTTTGAATTTATCTTTAATAGTTTGCATTGTTGCTTTGTAAGGAGAGAATAAATATTATTTGCAAATATAGTAATTTATTATTTTAGAGTATGATTTGAGTTTTATTTTTTAATTGTATTTTTTATAGATCTAAATTATGATGAATAGTAAAATAGAAGAATAAATTATCGTTCTTATCTATTGTACAATAATTTTTTGATAAAAATCTTATATTAAAGATTATACATGTTACATAGCAGTTAAAAATTCATAATAATATTTTTAATGAAAGAAAGAAAATAGTAGTATCTTTAGAACATTGCCAATAATTTGTTACATCAACCACATTCCACCATCCCTAAACACCATTATATGTTAATACAAAGATTTATGATTTGAAAAATATTTTCTTAAAAGCATTGTTATGATGAGGGCCACACCACCCAAAACCCACAAAAATCACAACAGATACCAACAAAAAAGATGCGAGACAACAAAATGACTCACTTTCAATTATTCTCAGAAAATGAAATTACAAATTTAAAGCTTACATGCTACAGCCTCATGGGCTTGATTCATTACAACAAAATCAACTCTGAAAATAAAATTTGCTATTCAGAGCCACAATCTACACTATCATGGCCACCTTCTACAACCCCCACTTATCCCTTTTTATTTTCCACAATAACCACCCTAGAAAGTTCTAGAAAGTTCAAATTTTCCTTTTATGTTTTGGCATCAAAAGTCCCGCCATTTGTTTTTTGGCCTAGGAAGAATTTTTTTTCAAAAAATTCACTTTTTAGAGAACCAACTTCGCAGGGCCATAACTTTTGATCTGGGTGTCCGATTTGCTATTATTGCATATCGTCGAAAAGCTCTTGACAAGCTCTACAACACTGAAATTGACCATAGGTCGGTATGGCCACATTATGAGCTATTTCAGAGCCTCCAAAGTTTTATATTTGAATTGAAGTTGCATTGGAGAAATTTCTCGAGACGAAAACTTTAATTTCTCCCAAACCATGTAGGGTATTGAGGTGATTCTTTCGTGACCATAAATGTTTTTCAGCTCTGCTCCTTGGGGTAAATTTTCACGTTCATATGAGCCTGTTTAGGCCGACATACTAAAAAATAGTAAGTGCCCATTTTTCGTTATT
This sequence comes from Sequoia sempervirens, assembly GCA_007258455.2. Taxonomy (NCBI): domain Eukaryota; kingdom Viridiplantae; phylum Streptophyta; class Pinopsida; order Cupressales; family Cupressaceae; genus Sequoia; species Sequoia sempervirens. The sequence goes on from VDFB02058242.1 coordinate 587,652,682, forward strand.
TTTGATGCCTAACAATCTTATATCCCCTAAGTGTCATCATGGGACTAAAAAAAACTAAAGAAAATTATTAATTTTTTTTTCAGTGATGCAAGATTGCCCTACACTGCTGGATGCTCTTGCATCATGTTATAATTTCAAAAATATAAATTTTACTAAAAAATAATAAATATCTAATTAGTCTCGAATTGTAAAGAGTTGAGCACTATTGTTTAAATCCTAGTGAGTGAAAAAACCTTTCATGATCTATAACATTATTGTATGAATCAAACCTTTTTGTTTGCAAACACTGTGAGTAGCCATAATATCATTAAGCACTAACTCTCAAGAATTTGAACATTTATACACTCAATGATCATTATTAAAAAAACTAGTATTCCTTACATAGTGCAACATATTAAATAATATTCCATAATTTTTGATGATGCTTAATTGAAAAGTGCACTGTGTATATATAAAAATATCACTATCTCATAAATATAAAGAATCATCTAGTACTACAATAATTTATCCTTTAAAGTAATGTTTGTTTGTACACTAGTGTTGCAAAACCCTAAATATAAAGAACCATCTCATCATAACTTTGGTTCTTTTTTATCATTCACTAGGGTCAATTGTTAGGACATGATAAATATAATTTAAGTATATATTTCTACTTTTTAAATTAATATATTAGTGTTTTTATTAAAATTAAGTTTAATGGTTGTTTGTCGAAACTTATGCTCCCTCTTCTTCTCCACACCTACCAACTCAACCATCTCCACCACATGATTGTTCTTTTATGAGCTACTATTGGACATGGTTATGTAATTCTTTGGAGTTGAGATGTGCTCTCCCATGCATGATCTTTTAGATTGCTTCTGTGATCAACGTCAAAAGCCAAATTCTTTATGGGAGGACCTTTGGCTTGTTGGCCCTTTGATGGTCATTTGGCAATTGTGACGTGACCAAGCATCACATTCTGAATGAGAAAAAAATCAAGTGTTGAGAAAGTGGTTAAAATGTTGAAGTTAGACTATGCGAGGTAGTAATGGTGAAACAAGTCACAACTTGAAAATTACCCAAAACATTCACAAGTTGGGATAACATGATAATGAAGAAATGGGTTGCTTTGAAGGATTCCTCAATTTATTGTGTGAGTGGACTTTATCATATAAATATGATGAAAAGGACAAAAATTAAGTGGTACCTCTCAAGTGGTAGATTAAATCTAAATTTTGATGTGGTGACTCACGACGATTCAAGGATCTTTGGAACTTTGGGACTGGCTACATCGTAAGAGATGAATATGAGACTTTGGTTTGAATCATTTCTAAGAAAATCCCAAACGAAACAAATAATGAAGTGAAATTCCAAGCTCTCTTTATTTAACTAAAATTATGCCAGAAAAAATAACTGATATAGAAGGTGTCTCACAAATATGCATAAATTCCATTTACAATTGATGTGTTTGCAAATTCGAATTGAGAAACACTGTAGAGTCTATCTAACTAATATTTGATCATATGGAAAATTTCTCCAGCATTTACTATTTTCAAGAGATGAATTATATGACAATTCTCTTGTTAAATTGGCCTAAGATCAGCCAAAGGTGGAAGTCATATCAAATGACCAAAATCGCTAGGATAATCTACTTTTCTAATCTTTAAATAACATGAGCTTGACGAGTTGTTGGATTCATTTAGACAATATTTGATGTGTTTCATTTTAGATCTCCATAAGATCACATTGGAAATTGGATGAAAACTCTATATACCAAATTGAGCCTTTCTTTGATGCATGCAAGGGAAATAACATTTTGGTTGCAATTGCTTGTGCATTGTAGAGGATGTCCCCTCATAATTCCGAAGGCTCTTTTGCATTCATTTTATGGAAATGGAGTTGGCAAGCAGGAGTATCATCAATTCCAAAGTGTTTGTAGGAAACATTTAATTTCTTTATAGGTCACCACAAGTCTCTCCTATCTCCACAACAGGTGGAGAGCTTTTGAGCTATTTGAGGGCCTTCTCTTGTTGTTGCACTATAATCCCAAGGCAACAAATGTTCAAGGAACATGTAACTAATCCCTCTAAGGAGGTGTTGTAATCATGTTTGAACTATAATAGATATGGAGCTAGCTTCTAGTAGCAAATTTAAATATGATAAATAATATAACTTGATTAATTTAATTTAGGTTTGTGATAGATTTTGTAATAAATATAGAAATATAGAAATAAATTATAAATCATTGTTTATTATTTTGATCATAAATATTGAATAGAAAAAGTAGAGTCACAATTTCTTTGATGTATTTGATGTAAAATGTTTAAATATAAAAAAGCTTATAGTCATAATTTGATTATGTCTATAAATAGGCAATTGTAATAGATTCATCACAATTTTTTTGATGTTTGAATCTAAGTAAGGATGACCTGGTGTTTATAAATATCCTTGGGGAATCTATTGAACCGCAAGATTCATTTTCTCTTAGGTTAGACCCCTAGAAGGACCATCTTAATTTATTTGAGTGAATATTCAAAGATAAGAAGTAAGCATTTAACAAATCTCTAGGATTGTGTTACAAGTAGACTAGTGCAATCATGGATGAAATATCAAATTAAGGATTACCCAACCAAATATTGTAACACAATTTACTCCCAAAAATGTATGCAATAGAATTCAAATAGTCATATCACATTGTTGCCACAATGAAACAAATTTTGGGCATAATCTAACATAAACCTTGAAACTATCACCAACATCTATTATCCATTACCTTATAAAGAAGACTACTTGTTCCCTTTAGGATATTCCCTCCCTGGACTAGACCATGGGTACAAATCTACCCTTGAATATAATTATTCCCACGACCTTCTTCCCATAATTTAAACTTCTTTTCCTACTTCAATCAGCTAAATCTTTCAAATAAAATGATCGTTACTTTTCACCTTGCTTGAAAAATGCTTCAAATTAAGCATATAAGATTTTGTATTTAAAATCAAGCCCTAGGTCATTAGTCATGAATAGAAAAGATCATAAAAGGACTCAATCAAAACACATTATCAAGTAGATCCACCAAGTTTGCATCAATATTAATAGATACCGCATCATTGTAGGAATTTTATATTTTTTTGTGTTATGAAGGCATCTTTAATATTTGTTCATCAATAATAAGGGCTTAACTACTATCAATGAAATTGGAAGAAATTCCCTTTGTCTACAATATATGCCTAAAAGTATTTTTCAATAATACCAAGTCTTTAAACAAATGTGCATATAATGGGAACATGTTTCTAAAACTAGTAGGCATAAAGGATGCAACTACACTAGGAGGACTAGATTGTGAGCAAAGATTCATCTCACATACCAAAAATATCAACATCAATTTGCCTTTGTCATCTAATATTAGTCTAATAATAAAGACTTAGAGCAGAATTGGCAATGATGATAGTACATTCATTATGTCATCCACTAAGATTCAAATCCCCCAAATACATAATTGAACCAGATTCAACCTTGAATGACACTGACAAACTAGAACCTGTACTCATTGTTGCTTAGTTGAAAGAGAACTTATAATTTAGATATATGCTTACTCATAATTTTCTAATAAAGACACCAAAATTTATTTAATTTAATATCAATTTTGAATTTAATCATTCCATTTCTAATTTCTAACCTCAACTTTTAAACTTAATCTGTTTTCTATTGGTCATTATCATAATTTAGTATGTGCTTTATTTCCCAAAAAAAAAAAAAAACAAAAAAAAAATTGAACACAAAACTTCATGATACCATCCTAATGAGTTGCGTGTATGTATATTAGAGCACTTATTGTATACCCTAGGAAATGAACTTTTCTATTTTGCGTGGCACGTTTCAAGCTTATGAGAGCGGGCAAGAATATCTCTTTCGTGGTTGGGAATATTCTTGTTTTTAAATTATAGAAAATCATTATTACGTGTAAGAAAATAATATCCATGTTTGTACTACATATTCCTTTGTGTTCAAGTACCAAACTTGCAATAGATGCGTTTCAGATCATCTCAAGTACAAACCACTTCAATTTCCTCAATTAAAAACCAATAATTATTTGTTTTTATAATTGATCTTAGGAGAGCAGATCTAAGTTGTACAAATAAAGCATTAGATATGATTCAATAAGTAGGCCTAATAATTTTATTTTTTGTGTTCATCATTAATCTTAGGAGAGGACCTAAGTTGTATAAATAAAGCATTATATATCATTCAAATTATATAAACTATTGAGATAAGAATGATAAATGTAAATAGTGAATATGAAGTATATATTAAAATAAATTGAAATGGATTAAGGTTTCAGATAAAATTGATGTAATATATATTTTAAGTGTCGTGGTTGTATGATAAAGAATTAGTTAATAAAATTTAGATATGTATTTGCATCAAATATCTAAAATGATTGAGAGTTGAGAGTTTAAAGATTTAAGATAGGTCCATACTTGTAATTGAGTTCACTTGATGTGGTTATCTGATGATGACACAATTTCAAATACCCACATAAGATGGTTGCCTAAAATATGTATCTATAAAGAAAATTAAGTGCTACTATGAGATATTGTTGGGACTTGATGTAATAGAGGGGAAAAACATTTGACTTCTAGTAGTTAGTCGTTTGGATTGTTTCAAGAGTGATCAAAATAAATAAATAATAGAGATGATATATGATTATGTAGACATGGTGGAATTCGATAATCAAACTGACAATTGACATCAAAACAATGCTTTTGATTCATTGTCTTAATTGTTAATTGATGTTTTCCTATTTATGCAACAATGTGAATGAATTAAGGTGATGTATTTAAATACAAACCCTAAACACACAATTTGAAACCTTTGGCATGTTGATTGATTGCTAACATGATCATGTTTTGATAGAGTCTATGTGAGACCAATTAGATTTGAATTTGAATAGAAAGGGATGGGTTTACAAGTGTAGTCCAATCTAAAATTGATAGAATTTTTGATGTGATCTCATCTAATATGGCAATGCATAGAATTGAGTTATGTGATATAACACAATGTTAAATTCAAGTTTTCAATCAAATAGTGTGTTATAAAATACTAATTAGATACTAGGACCATACATTAAATACATCCACAAAAAGTAACATAAAATAAATAAAAATAAAAATATTTATACCCTATCACCCTCTCCCCCATTTCTCCACACTACAAATAAGATAATTTTATCTTTGCATACATAGAACTATACAATAAATACATCCATAGAAAGAAGCATAAAACAAATAGAAAAAGATAAAGATCTATTGCCCCCCTCTCTTCCTCTCATAAAATTATATATTAAATACATCCACACAAAGTTTACCATAAAATAAAAGAAAAAATAAAACATCAACACACCCCCCTCTCTCCCTCCCTCTCCCTCTCAAGCTCCCTCCCATGATAAATTATTATCTTTTCATATATAGTTGTATTTGTTTTTTATGCTTCTAATTTCAATAAGATCTTAAATTCCACTATTTTTGGGCTATTATTTTTAATTGTATATGAACAATCTCTTGTATAACCATGTCATTTCCTAATTAGTTTTGGACCCATATTTGATGAGAGTGGCTCAATGTATTAATATGTTGACATATTGACAAATGGTAAAATTTTGTGCAAAATCGGGTCTCTTGCTCTACGCTACACACCTATCCATTACACATTTTTATACACTTACCACTTACCTATATTCATACATTTACAAGTTTCTATATATGTTCCTTGCCAACTGATTTATTACATATATGCACATACATATTTGCATACATACACAAGTTATTCACTTTGATTTGGTCTCTTTCATGTTCTAGGACAAGTTTGTAGGTGTGAGTACATCTTCATGATCATATTTCATTCTTACCCGATTTAAAATTTAAAATTTGGCTAACTCCTACCTATACCCTTATCTAGGGTCAATTAAACACAAATTTATGTAATGTGCTATTATGTTCTTGTAGTCAAATGTATTCAATGCATTTATTTTAATCAAGGTCCTAATTATCATAATCAAAGGTATTATTCCAATATCATTCACATTTTCACACTTCAATTGGTGGAATAAAAAAAATATAGATATATAAGATCATTCTAGTAGCATATGAATGCTAAAAGAGTGTTGTTTTCAATATTATACACTTTTTCTATGGGTTCACCTAGGAGAACATGTCCTCTTGTGACATATCAATAACTATACCCAAGTAATTTTTACATACTACCCACCCATAGATTGCAAAAAATAGTAGAACAAATAAATATTAATTGTGAATCATACAATGAATTCTATAACATGCAAGGATAAGTCTATAATCAAAGGTTAGGTCAAAGACTAAATTTAACATAAATTTTGAAGTACTTTATTGATAGAGAGATCATATTTCTAGGCATGAGATAGATAATATTCTAGAATCTTCTTCAAAGGCCTATAATTTTTTTGTCATGAAGCCAAGTACCTCCATCTTCTTCATTGAATTTCCTAAAATAATAAGTACATTTCCCTAAGTTATCATCCATTGTAAGTGTTGAAAAATAAATAGACATACATGATAATCCAATGATGATCTGTTAATCTAACACACAACCCTACATGACATGAAATTAATAAAACTTGCACTTTGATTTCTTAGATCTAATGGTAAAAACTCCCTTTCAACCTCTTCAAACATCCCATGTGTTTCCTAGATGTAAACAAAAGACAATTGTAAAGTGTTTGTAGCCTCTTTCTAAGATAAAACTTTTATTTTCAGCTTAAAAATGAGTTCACCTCAAAGTCATCACTTTAGCCAAAGAAACAGGTAATCCACCTTAGAAAACTCTAATTCAACCTGGTGAATAAATTACTATCAAAAGGGTGAAAGCCTATTTTTAATTTCCTACACATGATCCTTTTTATACAAGCCATCGTTTCTTTTTTTTGAATTTTGACTTTAATATTGGTATTTTCTATGTCATAATTTTTAGAATTCTCTTGTTTTCATCTAAAACTTAAAATTAATCTTGATTTGCTATAGATTCTTATTTTTCTTTTCTTTTCTTTTCTTTTTTGGCAAATTGCTATCAGAGAGGATAGCACTCTTTCTATTATTTAAAAGTAACAGATTACATATTTTAGGCTAAATTTTGCATCAGCCCTAGGCTACATCATGAATTACTTTTAGAGAATCTTAAAGTCATCAAATGTTTTTGTTTTGTTGATGGAATTTTCTTCTGCTTCACATCTGTCCATTCCTGCTCATTTTCACGAGGATCAATCTGTTTTCCGCTTTCAAATATTATTTTTTAATGACATCAATTGAAGAATGTGAATTTTTTTTCTCCAAGAGGGATGAAGAAGCAAGTGAATCCTCTTTTGACTTCTTATCGGACACAACCTCTTGGGATAGGTGAGGGGCTTTGGGAGTCTTTTCTTGGATCATAGGGGAAGAAGCTACATCAGATTGCTTAGAGGGAGAGATTACATAGTGATGGGATTCCACCCCACCTCACCATGATGACCTGCTATCTTTAGAATGACCCCTTCCATAGTGTGCAGTAGCATGATCGGTTGCAAAACATCCTCTGCACCTAAAGGCAATATTTTCATAGTCTATTGGTTGACGCCAATGTCTATTACTAACTTTGAGAAAAATATCTACTGGCAGCCCTTTTGTAACATCCATTTCAATACAGAGACGTGCAAAAGTTGAGTTTTCATAATTTATTGTTTCCTTCAAAATGTTGTGGTACTTGCCCAACCCATTTCCAATCACCTTTAAACAGTCAATTTCCCAAAATTGTAGTGGAAGATAAGGTAGACGAACCCACAAAAAAGTCAAAGAAAAAACCTCTGTACAAGGGTCAAATAAAGGGAACCAGGGTTTCATACATAAAAAATCTCCTTGATAAAACCAGGGCCCACTATTAAGAATCATTTCTCTATCTTCTAGTGACTCAAATTCCAGAATAAAAAGACCTTTTGCACATGGATAGATACTAATTTATTCCTCCAAATAATCTTTCCAATGCGTGCTAATCCAAGAATGAAGTTCACTTAAATTTAACCATACCTTCGTAAATCTGTAAATGAGGACATGGCCTTGCAGATAAACTTCTCTGTCACCAGCGGCGCTATCCAGGCATATCTCTGGGGTATCTGAAGAACAATCAAACCCCAGCGCATCCTTGTAATTGGGTTGCGACTCCTTTGTTCTTCCAAAACGTGCCCCCGACACCTGAGCAGCATCAAGACCTGGCTAGGAACCTCCTTGGCGCGTTGTTGCAGAGGAGTGGAAACGAAATGGTGGAAAAACGGAATCAAAATCCCCATCGAGCTTCGCAGGGATTGAAACGGTTGCAGAGCGCGCATTCAGCTTCATGTTCCCGTGAAAACCATAGATTCTTATTTTTCATTCATTATTTTGGGTCTATATTTGTATGGAAAATAAGTTTTGCATCTAGATGAGTTAGTGACTAAACTAGAGCTTTTAAGCTCTTGATTATTAATCCTTTATAAAATAATTATAAATAATTTATAAATTTTGAGTCTAGCCAATAGTATTCTCCATTTTCACCATTATAGGATATTTTGGAGTTAAAAAGAGATGATATCAAAGTGTTGGATCCTCAAGGAAAAATCAATATCAAATTTTCTTTATGCTTTGAATATATTTGATTGTGAGTATGAGATATAATGTATTTATTTTTAGTAGTTTTAGTTTTAGATTAGTTTTTTATTATGTTTGTTGGAAGAGGTGTTGAAACAATAATTTTGTAGGATATATTATATTTAGATTGTGTTTTAGCTTTAAATTATTCTAAAATTTGTAATTTTAGTAAAATTATCAATGTCTTCTAAGAATCTTCCACATTAATGTTCTAAAAGATTTTCATTTTTCTATTCCAACTTTATAAGGAAATCAAACCAAAAATTCCAATCAATATTATTTGAAAGGAATAAGCTCATCTTCATTGAATTATTTGTTATAAGATGAGAAAGATATAGATCTAAATAACTACTTTTTCCTCTTTCCTCTTCTATGGTGAATAATTATTCAAAGAATAACTTAAAGGAAATATTATGTTGATTACATCTCGATTCATGTTGGCATGAAAAGGGTGCATTACCTAACTAGTCTCACTTTAGAAACTATTCACACATTGTTTTTTATCATAGGAAAAACAGGTTTTGAAGGGACCCAAAACCCTTTAAAAGAGAACAATTGCTATAAAGATAAAGCAAGACAAAATAAGCAGCTAAAAAAATAAGTTAGTTGTCATTAGGATAAAGCAAGACAAAGTAAGTAACCAACCATCAGTAAGTCAACAACACAAAATAAAAAACAACACCAAAAAACACTAGGGGACTACTGCAAGTTCTTCAAGATCTTGGCTACTTCTAAATCATTAGAAATGATATGCTCATGCATATCAACAACTTCAGCCAACTCATGAGCAAGGATATCTGTGTTTCTCTTATTCTTGCTCCTCGTTCAAATACTCAAGGACAACATCCACAACCAAATTATGTGTTCCCTTCAGGCCATCAGCTTCATCACCGTCAACTCCTTTCCTTTCCCTAGTCCATTTGCACACTTTTTCATTCAAAAGAGAAAAGCCCTGCACATTGGTATGAATAGAAGAACAACTAACTTTAACCAATGTATCCAGATTAACATGATTCTTTTAAATTTTCTCAAGTGAAGCAATTATGGCTTCATGGTTATTCTTCATTTTCTCCACATCAACAACCACACCATTAAGAACATTCATTCTCTTAATATGATAAAAAACCAAAATCTCCAGGTTGGTGTTATTGATGATCCCAACATTTATATTGGCCAACAATTGCACCTTGATGTTAAGCTAGTTAACTTCACTAAAAACCCATTTTAAAAGCTTAAAAAACTCACAGTGCCATCTTTGTCCATTCCCAAAACATTACTAATATCCTCCCTGCCACAATTAAAAAATTAGTTTCAACAAAAAAATTATTAGACTCTACAACCTAAGCCTCTTGATGAAAATCACCCTGTAGTACTACTTTAGATTTCCCTTTCTCATCATTGCCAATAATTTTGATTCTAAGTTTTACAACCTCCTTCACAACAACATCTGTGGATTTAGGCAACTCCATAATCTCATTTCTAAACCTATTGATGCCAAAAACCTCATTAGTCTTTATAGCTTTCTCAGGTTCATTATCCCCCTATTCCTTTCCTTTACCACTAGTCCTTCCAGTAGTAGAATGAATCCCTTGTTCCTTCTCTTCGCCATTTTTCAAAATTTTCTTAACTGCAAACCCCTTATCTTTCTCACCCTTTGCACCCTCCACAACAAATTTGATAGTTTTCTTCTTACGGTCCTTAGGGTGTTCATAACTCTCCCCCTTGTTAGTCACTTTTCTCCCCTTGAGAGCCTTTTGACTCCCTTTTATTTTAGCAACAATTGCAACCTTCTCATCCACCACAGCTTTAGCTTTCTTGCTTTTACCCTTCATAACAAGTAAAGGAGATTCCTCACCCTCCATATCCATTTGGGATCCTTTGGACCAAGAAGGATGGGGGTCCTTCTTTGCACGTTTCCTAGGAAATTGGTTAAAATCCTCTAGAGGTCAGAGTAAACCTCCATTGATTCAGACCCTTCCTCCTCCCAATCCTTATCCCCATAATCTCTTCTCGTATCATAACCAGAGGAGACCTCCTTAACATGATATTTAACCATTTTTTTAGGTTCTTCAAGGACATAGTAAGATTTTGCATGTTCCATTATCAACATAATTAACCCCTCATACAAAATTAAATTATTAGGGTTCTTTCAATGCTCATTAATCCCATTCTCCAAAGAAAGAAGCAAATAATAAGGGAAATAGACCATTTTTTTATGCCTGAAGTGATTCAATAACATAAAATGAAAACCATAAATTGCTGAGAATCTCCTATCAAGGGTAAAGTACCTCATGAGAATCATTTCCACGTTCTCCCAGATGGGTTTGATAGACCTTATGGAATATCCACCACATGCCAATTTTCTTAGTCTCTCCCTCTCGTTTCCTTTGAAAAAGATCTTCATAGTTGAATTAGATGCAAGTATATCTCTGTAAAAATTTCTTCCTTTAGTAGTGTAAGAGAGGGGGACCACCATGTGCAAGGCCCCAGGTCATAGAGGTCCAAGATGTGGAAGGCTTCCCTAACTTACCTTAGCTTAATGAGGTGTTAGGATATGAGGATGAGAATGATGAGGACCATAAAGTCCTACAACACCTCTGTAATCCCGAAATGTAAAATGGGGCTAGGCGAGTTGGTTTTTAGGTTCAACACTACACCTCTAGAAGCTCTCTACCCGAGGATGAAAGCACGATAATTGGACAACAACACGATGTGTTGGCATCTCTAAAGTGCACTGGTGTCCGCATGAACAAACAACAACAAAGACAAGGTCAAACCTAATAAAATAGGCTAACGACCCAGCTAACTACTATTAAAGGGCCACAATAATGTGATTAAGTAAATGAAGTACTCTCTAATGTGATAAAGCAAAAATGCAAGAGTAAAGGTGGCAAGAAGGATCTCATAAAGAAACTCATTCGCCAGCTAGCTCCTCAAAAGCATGTTCACATACACACAAAGAGGAGGAGAATGTTGGGTTGTTGTATAGGGGTTTGCCTTAGTCAGACCCCTGTTTAGGTGTTTCCACCTCCACGGACAACCAAGAAAGCAAGATAAAGAAAACAATGTAGTAAAGAGCACTAAAGCACTACAAAATAGTAAATGTGCTAACTCAACCAAGTGATAGAGGAGAGGAAAGGGAAGCTTACCACCTCCACCAAGAGCACTCAAGGCTACTTGGGGGAGAAAATGAGAGTACTTGAGCCTCTGCTGCAATGGTGTTTGTCACCAACTTTCTCTATTAAAGTGATGGAGTGATGTATTTGCTGCAATGAGATGAAAGAATGCTTGAAAGTGAGTGCAAGAGTCTCAACTGAGTGCTTAGAGGATGTGAAGAAGATGCTTAGAAGATGGAATACTTGTTCAAGGAATGAATTTGAAGAGGATATGGAGAAAAACAACCATATTCGGGTCAGTCGACTGAAGAGGGCGTTACAACTTAACTCCCAATGAGAAGTGTAACGCCTTTGCAGGTTCAACCACAAGAATCTTCCAGGGATGTAAGCGTGTTGCACAAACATCTGCACACCATGCGGGTGTCCCTGATAGAAACACCTCCACCGACACTCAAAACAGGTGCCAAGTGGGAAGCAAGCAGTGGGATTAGGTGTAATTAAGTCTTCGAACTTGGTTTTCTAAGGTGAATAAAGGAAAAAAGGGTATTTGCACATGGGGTGCAAATTCACTCTTATACATTTTCCCCCCACTTTAGTGAGCACGAGTACTGATGAGTGCTTGGTAAAGTAGATTAAGGAAGAGTAATGTTAGAAATGTATACCTGAACCGTCGAGGAAGCAGACCATGATATGGTGAACTTGAAGGTATAGGGCAAGCAAAGCACTTCACAACTACTCGAAACAATGAAGTTTAAGAAAGAAAGCATCTTATAGGCCCGCATACCTATTAGGAGGAAACCCCCAAGAACTCTAGCATGAAGGAAGCCCCGTGAAGCAAGCACCTTATAGGCTCGCAGACCTACAAGGAATGTGTCCCCCAAAAACTCTAGGATGGAGGAAACCCAAAGGAAGTGTCCTAGAGGCTCTCAGGCCTACAGGGAGGTATCCCCCAAAAAATATAGCATGGAGGAAACCCGAGAAAGCGGACTTTGTAGAGTTAGGAAGCGGCCACATAAGTAAGCAGACAATTGCGTAGACCGTCGATGGTTTGGAAGTCTTTCAAAGGGGTCCCTCAAGAACCCTTCAAAAGAAGAGGGGTCCACTCAAGGGACACATTGTTTGAAAGGTGAAGTCTAGTCAGGCTGCCCCTAAGCTAGATGCGAATGATTTTACTTAAGATAAGATCTTTCAAAAGGGGTCCCTTGGGAGCCCGTTGTGAAGAAGGGGGGTCCACCCAAGGGATGCATAATTCAAAAGTGGATGTTTTCTTTCTCAAATCAATCCATCATCAAGGGATCATTTTGAAAGATGTTCACTTCATCAAGGAATTCAAATGGAAGAATATGCCCCCATGCGAGGGGAAGGTGAAAGTTGTTCCCACTTCAGAGGAAGGTTTCCAAGTCCTTTCTTTACGAATATGTGATGAAGGAAACATGTTCTGTTAGGGTTCCAAATTGAGAATGTGATTCTGAAGAAAAGGTTTACGAAGATTTTCGAGAAAAGATCTGTTGGAAACGAATGCATTTTATGAAAATCAAAATGTTGAAGAAAAGCATTGTCTCACATGAGAGAGACAACTCAAGCAAAGAAGAGAGAAAGATAAAGAGAAAGAAAAAGAGAGAAAACACAAACAAAGGGCATAGGGGGATTTGGTTTAGTGGGGTTAAATCTATCCAAGCTCAGATAAATAATAGGTAACCGTGGCGCAAGGCGAAAGATCATCAGTTCCCAACTAGATCAGGAAGAATACATGGAAAACAAAGTAAAAATTAAAAATTAAAAAATTGGATCAACATGGAAGGGAAGCCTAAATGCCTCCAATGCTTTGAATCGTCCCCAATTTATCAAAATTCAAGCACAAACATGGAATAATGATGATACAAATAGAAGAAGGTTTACGACACAAAAACCACACCTGTATCCAAGCACCAACAAGGGTGACGAGGGTCATCCAAGCACACATAGCACGATCATGGGGGAACACATCACAAAACACACACACACACAAAAGATCAAGAAGAGGTATCCTCCTAACACTGATCGACCAAGAGGTCATCCGCTTCCCGATCTAGATCACCGTAGGGGGAAGGAGGACAAGCCTACAATGGTGGGATGTTAAGAGGAGGAGCTTCTAGCCCTCCCATAACAAGGGATAAGGAAGAAGCCCTTGTAAGGTCTTCTTCACTGAGCTCTTGTGGAGCTAAGGTCAGCGATTTCGCGAAGATTTCCAACAAGGCCAAGACCTCATCCATTGAGTTAAACATGCATCCCACAAGAGCATTGTGTTTAACTCCAGTGGACAAGGCAGGCTGCGCCTAAGATTCACTGCTATGCTCGCTGAATGACTCGAGAGAGGTGACAAACTTAGGGGAGAACAGGATTGGTTTCGTCACCATGATAAAACAAGTCAATGCGAGGCCACCTTATGGAGAAGGTAGGCTCCTCTTATGTCCTTCGCTACTAGAAGGACCACACTCCACCTTTTCCTCCCTCAAAGGAATGATGAACACCTGTACCCCCTTGGGGTCAGGAACATTCATACTTGCAGCAGAAGCTAGAAGTAGTACGAAGCCAGGCTTAAGAGAAGCAAAAGGAAGGGGGGAATAAGACGTTGTAGGAGGCCTTGAAGCAGGGGCGGTCGTTTCTTCCTCTTTCCTTTGCGAGGTGGCCTGCTCGGCCAAGAGAGCCTTTCGTTAGCACTTGCACTCGGGCGCAAGGCAGTTTCTATGACTCTTTGTGTTGCATGCCGGAGGCAGTGAAGGAACATAAGGCTCCTTCTCAACCATGGGAACGCCCACTACGGCCGTCTTCAACAGAGGAACAAATTCTTGAATGGGAGCAAGAGGAATAGGTTGAGAGGTAGTAGGAAGAGTCAACTCAAGAGCCTTGACAACGGGCCTCTTCCTATTCACTGCCTTAGGAGTAGGAACGGTAGGAGGCCATGGATTGAATTCCCTTCAGGAACCTTTCTTTTTTCCATATAAATAGTACCATGGTTTGGGGTATTCATTAGGGAGATTCACAATCTAGAGTTTGGGCCTACGTCAAGGAGGAATCATCAGACTCAGCAGATAGCCACCAGGTTGACTCATCCAATACTCTTCCCAAGAAAGGAGAGAGGACGAGGAAATCTAGGAGAAGGCAACCTTCTCTTTACCTTTACAGGAAGGAGAGGGAGTTGGTGTGGACTTCTCCTTTCCTTTATGGGAAGGAGGAGCAGTTGGTGCGGGCTTCTCCTTCTCCTCTTGGGAAGAGGAGGTGTCCAGGTGTTGTATCATAGGAAGGGTCAGTTTCAACTATCCCTTGCCCCTAGTCTTATACTTTACATAATTTTTGTAAAGCAAGTCTATTCTCAGAGGAAACAAACCAATTGGGGTGGGCCAAAAGTGATCCAATGGATATCCACCACAAAACACCAAGGGTTGGTATCCAGTGTCATGCACTACATGCACGACACCCTCATGGGAGAATTTTAAACACTTATGAATGACCGAGGCGATTCCATTCATGGAAGCTAGCCAAGGTATGCCTAGCTTCAACTTGAATAGATCTGACTTCGGGATAACATCAAAGACTATGTCAATAGCCCTAGGTCCAACCAGGATGGACAAATTTATCGAACCATAAGGTTTGAGACACATACCATCGCGCATATAGATGGTAGATTTTGTTTCTTCATATTTTTCCTTTTGTAATGAATTTAGTACTAATGTTTCTTTTGTGATAACATTCACATGGCTCGTGAGGTCTACCAATATTCCTATCACAATGTCACCATTGAGGTGAGCGAGAATGTACAAGGGCGAGGGTTTATTGTTCAAGGGAAAATCTTGTGACATGAATGTTATGTCTGACAAATTGGGTGTAGGTAGAGCAATAGAAGTTACCGTGACCATGTTAACATAGGTCTCGGGTTGAGTTACAAAATTAGTGGGATCTATAACCATGTTAGCAGAATGTGACAGAAATGGGTCTGTGTATATCTGCAATTCACTATTAGCTTTCACCACTGACTTGTTAGCATTTTGTTTACTCCCATCAAGATGAATGGTACCATCATTGATGTGATCCTGTATCTCATGATGCAGGCACATACAACGTTTGGTATCATGTTCGTTAACTCGATGGTACTGACAATAAGTGCTCCCATCATACCAATTAGGGTAAGGTTCATTAATAGGCTTAGGACTCAACAAGGTCATGGTCTTATCCTTCAACAACTTCTGCAAGATGGAAGAATAAGATTCTGATAACTTTATGAATTTTCGGTTATGTCTGAGGCTGTTGTCATCAGTAGTGGCTACTACATTCGTAACATTCTTACCTTTCCCAAAGATTGATATGATGGAATTTCCCTTAGAATGGGAGCATGAGGAAGATCCCTCAAACTGAACAACCATCTGTTGGTACTCTCATATGGCTGCACACAAGTGCACGAAAGAAGGGTATTTCATAAGGAAAACTTCTCTTGCCAAGGCCTTTGTAAGTTCCCTATGAATACCTTCTGCATGTTGGAATCAGGCAGTTGATATGAGATTTGTGAAAGGAGCGCTTGATAGTGTGCTATGAAATCAGTGATTTTTTTGTTATCTCCTTGTTTACACCAGACAAGATCTGAAAAGGTCATCTTCGGCTTGATGTTTGCTTGAAATTGTGTAAGGCATTGATTCACAAGTTGGTCAAACGAGAAAATGGAATTGTCAGGCAAGGAATAGTACCACTCAAGCACTATTTCCTTGAGAGACCAAGGAAATAGTTTAGCCATCAATGCATTGTGATGGAAGAAGTCTATGCATAGGGTGTTAAAGGAGGACACATGTATGTATGGGTCCCCTTTACCGCCATACTTTTTGAATTCAGGTATCTCCATTCCTTGAGGGAAGGGAGTGTTCAAGATTGCAACTGACAATGGGCTATGTTGGAAGAAGGGCTAAAAAATAGGTTGGGCAGAGGCTTGGGAGAGACTCTCTAACTGGCTCTACATCTTACCCATATTCTAGAGAAGAGTGTTCAAAATAGGGTCATTAAAAGATAGAGGGCCAGAGGAACCTCCTCCAAAACCATCGCCAAAGCCACCTACATAACTGCCACCGATGTGACCTCTGCCAAAACCACTACTAGAGCCACCGCCGCCAGTAGGGCCTCTGCCAAAACCACCACCACAAACACCACCTTTGCTACCGAATCCACCACCACTACCAAAACCCCCACCACTCATCCCACCAAAACTTCCACCACTAGAGGTGATAGTAGGGGTGAAGTTGAAGCCTAAGGGGATCCTGTTCACTTTGATAGTTTCAGGTTGTTCAGAGACAAAAGGGATACTGATAGAAGGGATCACGTCGACCATGTAAATGGAAGTGGGAGGCAGGGATACTCCTAACTATCCTTCACGCTCTTCGAAAGTGACTCCTTGTGAAAAACTAGGATTTTTTGAGGGAGCATATGCTTTGGCAAGACCGAGGAGGCTAGTTAGAATTTCTATGCCTATTTGATCTTTACCCATCATATGTTTGAACTTGCTAACAACCCGAGTGGCTCTAGCCATCTTCAGATTTCTTTCCAAGTGATTTTCTAAGTCTCCTAGCCCTTTACCAAGGCTAGAGACATATTTTGTAGGGATTTGAATGACCTCATGCTCGTCCATTGATGATGGTGTAGGAGACACAAGGGGAGTGGCGTCGTGATCAATTTCATTAGAGAACCCCATCTCGTTCCTTGACAACTACTCCTACCTGGCCACACTAACGGCGAGACCAAAGAAAAATCCCATAGAGAGACCGATAGATACCTTTGTCCTTCCATCGGGAGGTGTCGTATACTTCTCCTAATGATATGCCTAGAAATCATAGATTAGGTTGTGATGCTCATAAAACTTCACAACACTCAGGAATACAACAGTCACGAAGCACACATGAGAGGTATCAACACCAATGGATGAATAGATGTTGGTTCACATCGGGTTCACCAAAAATGTAAGAGAGGGGGACCACCACGTGCAAGGCCCCAAGTCACGAAGGGCCAAAATGCGGAAGGCTTCCCTAACTTACCTCAGCTTAACGGGGTGTTAGGATATGAGGATAAGAATGACGAGGACCATAAAGTCATATGATCACTCTGCAATCCTAAAATGTAAAATGGGGCTAGTGTTGGAAACAAGCAACACTGAGAGGGGGGAGGGTGAATCAGTGTTTTGCAAAAATTAAATTTATTATTCTGATCTTTAACTCACTTAGGCATTCAACAAAAGAAATATGCATGAACAAAAAGCAACTAATCACAACAACATAACACCAGGATTTTTACGTGGAAACCCTATTAGGGGAAAACCACGGTGGATGGCCAATCCACAATATAATATGAGTATACCCAAAAGAAATATTACAAAATGGGAATGCACTTGCATTCGGGCACACTACCAAGAGGTCACTACTCAAAATAGAGAGGCACACTACCTTACAATGATTTGGATTAGATCCAAGAGAATGAACTGAGAGATTAGCATCTACAAATGCTTGATTACAATTCCAGTTAAGCTCTATAGTCGATCTTCTATCCTTTTGACTAATTCTACACTTTTGCTTTGCTCTACACAAAATCACAGTACAAAATATTTAATGCACAAGTGAAATTGTGCATAATCGCTTAATCACCCTTCTGATAATCGCAACACACTTCTACATTTCTCACACACACACATAAAATGATATGACTGATCACTTATATATATCCGCAACAAAGGATTTAGTTGCTACAAGTTGAATTTAATAAAACTTAAAAATATTAGCAACTGTCA
Organism: Sequoia sempervirens; assembly: GCA_007258455.2. NCBI lineage: Eukaryota > Viridiplantae > Streptophyta > Pinopsida > Cupressales > Cupressaceae > Sequoia > Sequoia sempervirens. Next base: position 587,671,257 of record VDFB02058242.1, read on the forward strand.
GATCAAATATTGAGTAATATCCAATGTGCATCCACAACGGTCATCCACAACTTAGCTTGGACCCAAAAAAAAATGATCAAACACAAAAATATTCTAATAAACATTCCTTGAATATCCACAACACTATATATCAACTGAGCCGACCACAAAACACTGATGAATAGAAAGATATCAACTAGATCACCAAACTTACACATAGCTTGGTACGAGGAACTAGGATTTCCAGATAACACATGAAATACATTGATAAACCTTCCATGAGATCCACATCTCAAAATGATAACTGAAAATCTGCAAGTGAATCAATGATCACAAAACTGTTGGATGCTTTGTTCTTCCAGATTGTCCTCAATTTGTCTACCGGTAGGAGTGAATGATGACGTGCGAATCCATTTACTAACTAGGGTTGCCATCAATGAAAACACTTTAAAGGACTTGCAGTATCTCTTTCCAACAATCTCCCCCTTTGGCATTGATGCCAACACTTAGTGAAAAATGACTAAGTGTCGGATCAATACCACCAAGAACTACACTGCCACTTAAAAAACTTCAAAAGGATCTATAGTGCAACTCCCCCTAAGATGATTACACATTTTTCACTGTACAACTCTCCCCCTTTGACATCACCCCCTTTGACATCAATGGAAAAAAATGAGGAAACTTAGAGACAAAATTTCAAAACTGTACAAGCATAAACTATGTCTTACACAAATTTGAAGACATCTGTAAAATCATTCTTCAACACACTTAGATTTGTGTCACAAACCTTTTTGAGACTACATTTTCAAGATTTACTGGGTCACAAGCTGCCATAGCATCTTTGGCTTCTTTTAATGCATTTTCCATTATTTCAATCTTCAAACCAATTAGGCCTTTGATTTCGCATTCTATTCCTACAATCCTTTCATTTTCATGCTTCAAACTCATTATTTTGTCAAGCAGAGATATTACCTAGCCTTCTTGCTCACCAACATTACCAGCTAATGGATCAAAAGCATCAGAAATAGTGACCAATTGTTTTTCAATATCCTTCACCTTATTCTCATTGTCCTCAGTAAATTTAGATAGAACTAAACATGACTTATACACTTTTCCACCTTCAGATAGAGCATCTTGAACATTTCTCATATAGGTGGCTAACAAAGTTTTATCTTTTGCAATCAGTTCTCTCAAACCACCAAATCTCTTTTCCTTAAACTCTATCTCCACTTTAATCATGGCCGATTTTTCAAAAGATTCAAAGTGAGTACTTACAGAATTTATGAGCTTCTTTAGCTCACCGGAAGAGGAACCAGACCAATCCTTGACATAAGTAGGCATTAATTTCTGTAGAACTCCAGATGCAAGGCTTAGTAATTCACTATCCTCTATGTGAGACTTTAGAATCTTCTCACTAGCCTTAGCTCGTGCAATTGATGCGATCTTCATCATCTGTATTGGGTAAAAGGTGGATAGATTGATTGAGATTTCATCCAATATAGGATCAAATTCTTCCTATTTCTCCATCAGAGATCTCTTCACTGCCTCGATAATGTCTCTTGCCTCCACTAGGATTTCCTTAATTTGAACCCTTTCTTCTTCAATCTTGGGTTCTTTAGAGACTGTTTTCATATTACCTTTAGGCACCTCCTTAGCTAATACCACCTTAGGAGCTTCAGTTTCCATAGGTATTTCTGTATTTTCCACATCAGGAGGAATTTGATTATCCTCATCATCTTCATTCAACTCCTCATTTTCTGAAACATTTTCAGTATTCACTTCTTCAACATTAATCTTATTCTTTGACAAGAATGCTTCCAAAATTTTCTTGGTTTCATTAACAACAACATTAGTTTCACTAATCATTAGTTTATTCACCCTTATTTTGCTTTTGAACTTGTTCTTGGAATTTTCCAAGAGTGAATTCATCTCCTCAATTGACATTTTTGGACATAGGTCTACAAGAATTCTCTTTCTCAAATTCTCTTCTTCTATTCTGGCACTTAATCTTCTCAACTCCAAAGCCTCATACAGACTCTTCGGTAAACTAGATATAATTTCAATAAGAGCTTTATTGAAAATATTCATATGTTTAATTGTGGCCTCTTCAAGAATTCTTTGAATGGATTCATCAAAAATTTTGAACCATTGACAGAGGGGCTTGAGGTTTCCATCCTTGACAACATCATTCTCAACTTCCTCAACTGACATACCCGGTTTGTCAATTTTTTCCTTCTTCTTTGCCTCTTCTTCTTTACTAGAAGGTTTTCTCTTAGTTAACTTTAAAGCCTGAGTTTCGGTAGCCTTCATTTCTTTCACAACTTCCTCTGACTCAGTTTCCTCATCTTCTAAAATGGCTTCATATGTTCTTGAACATTCTCTTATTTTTCTTCTTTTTATCGGAAGCCTTGGCTTGAGCTGGCTTGGCTGCAGGAGTGGATAGGGATGGAGAACTCCTAGTAGATCTAATGTGGGAAAAAGATACTCCCAAACTAGAAAATTTGGTTTTTGTTGACTCTTTTGCTGCTTTAGACTCATCTCTCTTCCTTCTTGCTTCTCTCAAAGCTTCTACAGGTAAGCCCATGCTTTTTGCGAAGACTTCTACTTCTTTCCTTACTCTTCTGACTATCTTAGGATTTTGTAATTGATCATGGACTTGCATGCTCTTTTCTTCATAGGTTCCAAACCTTTCTTCTGTTGGGTCCAAGGGCATGCTCAACAAGTGTTCTACATACATCTTCAAAATATTTTCCTCTACTTCATATCCCATGGGCATGATCCATATCATTCTAAGATCAACAACTTCCATATGGCATTAATCAATGTTTACCATGAAGCAGATTGTATGTTTGTATTTTTCTACAATTGAGGTAGGAATTATTTCTTTGGCATCCATCATATTCTAATTTTTTTTGAAGTATCCCTAGAGAGCAGCAATTCTGGTCTGACAATCATCGCTTCCAAACAATACATCTCTTATTTGCATAGCTACAGGCTAATCAATTTTCTAATGAACTCTTCCAACACCCAAAACCTCATTCATGAAGTAGAAGAACAAACACAATAGAAAATTACCATATTTAAAAGTGTTCTTCTTTTCCTTCTTGATCTTCCCCAGATTCTCCATTAACTGACTTATGAGCAACTTACACAAGTCATAATTTTCCTTCTATTTTACCATCTCATAAGCTACATAGATGGTTGTACTAGATACTGAATTATCTCATCTTGAGTGGTAGATCTTGTAGAAATGACCATTGAAGCAAATTTTACATCCACTTCAACAATATCTTCTATTGTCATTGCCCTTCTATCCCATTGTGCACCTGTTGCATTAGTAACCTTCTCATTCTTCACGAATTTCAAAATTGGAAGTCTATCGGTGGAATTCAGACCTGTGATTGTGCTTATAGCCTCTTTTGTAATCTTAAAATGCACATTCAACCACATGAATTCAGCATGAACACAAATTAAAATATATCGCACTCATTCATTTTCCTCAAATATGGGAAATTTCACAAATAGAGTGAAACTCTTTTCTTCTAGGCTTCTGTATTCTAGGTTTACAGTAAAGTCTTCTCCAATTATATGATCGGAATACAAATTCATCATTTGAGAGCTTCCTAATTCTTCAATATTGGCATTTATATAAGCCCTGATATCTTCAGTGTGCAAGACTCTGCACGGTACAGATGAAAACACACCTAGGGGCTCGGTCTCAACAGAATTATAAGGATGCCATTTGAACTTTGGACTAGGTCTATCCTTGACTTCAACTACTAGAGGAGTGGTCATAATTGCAAATTCACAAATTCAAACGATTTTCGATAAATACCTTTCTGTCAGATCGAAGTTTGATCATTGAATCTTCTACACGCTTGAATCACTCCACAATTCAGTAAAGCTCACTCTAGGGCTCTCCAGACTACCTTCCTCCAAAATGCAAAGTGACAAATGAAGGATAAAAATGAATTTTTATTGTTCGCCCAACTAACACTTTTTTTCACAATAAATTCCTTTACCCTAACTCATTCGGTTACCTTGTTCCATGTGTTGAGATAGATGATTCTTCTGTAGATCTCCAAAACTCTACAATATTGCCTCCAATTGGTTGAACAACACCTAAAAAGTATTAATGCACTTACTGGACTTGTCCACATTCTAGTATCAGTTACCAACAAGGGGTTGAAAGATCTTCTTGACACCCCCCCTAGGCCAATGACCTAAAACTAATTCCTAGAAGAATTAGCAGAAGTAGATTCTAGTGATGGAGTATTTACTTCAACAGAGGGGTTCTTTTTCACCCATTTATTTTGTATTTTCCTTTTGATCACATCAGTAGTGACTTTACCTTTTCCCTTAACATCCTATTGCATGTTTTGTTTTATCGGACCTCTTCTGTTCCAATAGAATATATCCCTGTTCCAAAAAAATCTAGCAGTGTGGCCAAATTTATTGCAGTTGTAGCACACAAAACTTCTCTGTCCAGGCCAATTGTTTTGCCGATTTTGTCTTGATCTGCATTGGTTAGAAATATGCCCAAATCTATTACATCCATTGTATCTGACATCTCTACGAAAGTTATTCATCAAAACTCTGCATTCACTTGACTTATGACCATACTTATAACAATTAAAGCACTGACCTGAGAATGATGGTCCACTTGTGTTCATCCTTCTCCTACACTGAGTAGCCATATGACCAAATTTGTTGCAAGTAAAACAGTAGCCATTGAATCGTTGAGCATTTGGTTGTCTTACTGGATTCCTTCTAGCTCCATTCATCTAATTTCCTTGCTTGAATCTCCCTTGTCCAGATCTAGAACTTTCTCCTTCTTCATACCCAATACCTTGCCTATCACCATCAATCCTTTGTCCTTTAATCAGTTCATCAAGTTTGGCCGAGCTAGCTTTTAATTTCTCCTTGTACTCATTTTCTACAATAAGCTCATTTATGAGATCATCAAGCTATTTTTCAAGTACTTCCTCATTGTTTTTAGATTGCTCCAATTCATTGTCCAATCGATTGCATTGTTCAAAATTTTCTTTCAAGGATTGTGCAAGCTTTTCTTCATTCTTCTTTCTATCTTCAATCTCCTTGGTCATTTTCATCATGATAGATTCCATCTCATGCTTCAGGGCAACATTTTCTCTAGAAAAAATTTCACATTCTTCTATTTTCTCCTTCAAGGCATGACTGAGTTGTTCATCTTCCATGCTTCTATTCTTCTGCTTTAGCTGATCACACATTTCCTTTCTTTTCTCCCTTGATTCATTGATTTTGTCTTTCAATGATTGAATGAATTTTTCTGCACTCTCAAGATTTTCTTGTAATTCCCAGTTCTTAGACTTTGACTGGTCAAGATCATCCAGGGCCACCATAAGTTGTTGTTGAAGACAACTTGTATCCATTGAAAAACACCTTCCAAGATCTCCCCAAGCTATTAGACTTCTTCCAAGGAACTATCTCTAATACAAATTGTTGGAAACAAGCAACACTGAGAGGGGGGGTGAATCAATGTTGTGAAAAAAATAAATTTATTATTCTAATCTTTAACTCACTTAGGAATTCAACAAAAGAAATATGCATGAACAAAAAATGACCAATCACAACACCATAACACTAGGATTTTTACGTGGAAACCTTGTTAGGGGAAAAACCACTATGATGGCCAATCCACAATATATTCTGAGTATACCCAAAAGAAAGATTACAAAATGGGAATGCACTTGCATTCAGGCACACTTCCTAGAGCTCATTGCTCAAAATAGAGAGGCACAATGCCTTACAATGATTTGGATTAGATCCAAGAGAATGAACTAAGAGATTAGCATCTACAAATGCTTGATTACAATTTTGGTTAAGCTTTGTAGTCTATCTTCTGTCCTTCTGACTGATTCTACACTTCTGCTCTACTCTGGACAAACTCGCACTACAAAATATTTAATGCACAAGTGACACTGTGCATAATCACTTAATTTCCCTTTTGATAACCACAACACACTTCTACACTTCTTACACACACACAAAATGATATGATTGATCAGTTATATATATTCGCAACAAAGGATTTAGTTGCTACAAGTTGGATTCAATAAAAATTAAAAATATTAGCAACTATTGGCTCAAATCTTGAGTAATATACAATGCACATCCACAACGGTCATCCACAACTTAGCTTGGACCCAAAAAAAAAAAATCAAACACAAAATATTCGAATAAACATTCCTTGGATATCCACAACACGATACATCAACTGAGTTGGCCACAAAACACTGATGAATAGAAAGATATCAACCAGATCACCAAACATACACATAACTTGGTACGAGGCACTAGGATTTCCATATAACACACAAAATACATTGGTAAACCTTCCATTAGATCCACATCTCAAAATGATAACTGAAAAATCTGCAAGTGAATCAATGATCACAAAACTGTCGAATGCTCTATTCTTTTGGACTGTCCTCAATCTGTCTGCTAGTAGGAGTGAATGATGACGTGTGGATCCATTTACTGACTAGGGTTTCCATCAATGATAACACTTGAAAGAACTTGCAGTCTCTCTTTCCAATAGCTAGGTGATCTAATTTTCAAGTTCAACCTACACCTTAGGAAGCTCTCTGCATGAGGACGAAAGCACGATACTTGGACGACAATGCGATGCTTTGGCGTCTCTAAAGTGCTCTGACATTCGTATGGCCAGACAACAATAGAGACAAGGTCAAACCTAATCAAACAGGCTAACAGCCAAGCTAGCTACTATTAAAGGGCCACAATAATGCAATTAAGTAAATGAAGTACTCTCTCATGCGATAAAGCAAAAATGCAAGAGTAAAGTTGGCAAGAAGGATCTCACAAAGAAACTCATTTTCCAGCTAGCTCCTTGAAAGTACATTCACCTACACACAAAGAGGAGGAGAATGTTGGCTAGCTGTATAGTGGCTTGCCTCAGTTAGACCCCCGTTTAGGTGTTTCCACCTCCATGGACAATTAAGAAAGTGAGATAAATAAAACAATGTAATAAAGAGCACTAAAGCACTACAAAACAGTAAATGTGCTAACTCAACCAAGTGATATAGGGGAGGAAAGGGAATATTACCACCTCCACCAAGAGCACTCAAGGCTGCTTGGGAGAGAAAATGAGAGTACTTGAGCCTCTGCTACAATGGTGTTTGTCCCCAACTTGCTCTACTGAAGTGGTGGAGTGATGTATTTGCTACAATGAGATGCAAGAATGCTGCTAGAATGCTTGAGAGTGAGTGCAAGAGTCTCAATTGAATGCTTAGAGGATGTGAAGAAGACGCTCAAAAGATGGAATATTTGTTCAAGGAATGAATTTGAAGAGGAGATGGAGAAAATGACCATATTCGGGTCGGTCGGCCGAAGAGGGCATTACAACTTGACTCCCAATGAGAAGTGTAACACCTCTGCAGGTTCAACCACAAGAATTTGCCAGAGACATAAGCACATCGAGCAGACATTTGCATGCTGCATGGGTGTCCCTGACAGAAATGCCTCCACCAACGCTCAAAAAAGGTGCCAAGTGGGAAGCAAGCAATAGGCTTAGGTGTAATTAAGCCTTTGAACTTGGTTTTCAAAGGTGGATAAAGGAAAAAAGGGGATTTGCACACGGGGTGCAAATTCACTCTTATACAAGTAGGTAATCCCGTTAAACTTTCTATGAGCTCCTCCATTATGTTGAACTCCATATCGTAAACTCTCAAGACTTTTTTTCCAACCATTAACAAACACTTGAGAAATTTGAGATCCAAACCCATGCAACCTATGAATATAAGGAATTATTCCACTATGTTCTAAAATCTCCCAAATTTCTCATTATCCTTCTTTTCCTCACAAGAAACAGGTTCCACTCAACACCTATCTCCACCCATGGCTTGTGATGCACCATCCAATTCAACATGTAGAAGAACCCAAAACAAGTTGGTCACCATAAGAACATTCCAGAAGCAAAGGGAAAGGCTCAAAAAAATACCCACAATCTGTGAGAATTTGAAAATTTAAGGACCAAATGTCATCATTAATAATAGTTTGAGAATCTTAAGGAAAACCTCACCATCATTTTTGGAGAAAGAGTCGAGCTTCAACTATCTTATCATTTTTAAGACAACACAATTATTCAGCAACCTAGCACCTCGAGACCATATGAATTGTACCACCTCAAAAAGATTGATCATGCTTAATAATGTTTAAAATATCAATGGGAAACAGGTCATTTATGTCCCAACATTTAGGTTGAGAAAAGACCCCTATGTTACTAGGCAATCAACAAGCCCATTAGCTTCACAGTAAATATAAGAAGCATGAAATTCCTCCAAAGAATTTAAAATAGAGATGGAGTGCTTAATAATATTTTCAATAGATCAAGAAGGAGGATGAACCATGTTCAGATAATTTATGATGTTCAAAAAATCCCCCTCCAACCATATCCTTTTAAAGCCTTTTTTCTGAGCTAGTTTCAAGCCGTGATAGGTTGTAGATTCTTCCACACAGTGGTTTGTATGGGTTCCCAAAGGGAGCACCACCATGGAAACAAATCTACCATTAGAGTCATGTAACACTCCCACATAACTAGCAGGTCCCAAATTCCCTTTAGCAGTTGGACGTCAAAGTTGATTTTAATCTAATCATGAGGTGGGGCTTTCCAAAACACATTATCCATGGAAGTCTTCACCTTTTGCAAGGGAAGAGAGATATCACATGGTAGATTCTAGCTCTTAGCCACCTAAAAATCATACTCGAAAATAGAGACTTTAGGGCCAACATTCTTAACAAGAGCAACTTTGTAAATCAAGTTCTCCTTTATAGCAAATCAAATATTAAAAGAGAGCCTGTGAGGGGGAAGAGAGGAATTATGAAAAATCCTATCTTCTTTCCTGTCATAAATCTTGAATCTCATGAGGAAAAGTAAGGGACCAAAAAAGAGAAAGAAAAGGATTAGAAGAAGGGGAATTGACCATTGAGACCATAATTCACCCAAAGAGGAAGGGAAAACCTAGCTAATATTCCAAAGGTGCAACACATAAGCCCAAATAGAAAAAGCATAGTTGCAACCAACAATGATATGGAAGTAATTCTATGAGGCATCCTCACAAAGATAACACCTATTTGGCATCATAAATCCCCTTTTCCAAAGATTATCAATAGTAAAAACTTTATCTTGACAAAGTAACCAAAAAATATATTGACTTTAGGGGTTAATTTAGGATACCACAAATTTTCTGAAAGAGGGGAGGGACCAAAGATATCAGTCTACTTAAAGAAAGCATATGCGAAAAAAAATTTACCATTGGAAGAATACTGCCACACCACCTTTCCCGTCGGAGAAGAAGCCAAAATATGAATCAAGGATAAAAACCTATAGAGAATCTCAAGCTCCTAATACAAATCATGAATTATTTTTCATTTATTCTCTGAGATGTAATCAACCACATAAAACCCAAAAGATCGAGTACACAGGTCCTTAAAGGGAGCCACCCAAGATTCATCTTTGAGAGGAACACAACCAATCCACCAATCCTCCCAAAAGAGGATATTCCTCCCATTATCCAGGGTCCAATGAAGCTCTTAGAGATAATACTTCTAGCCTTCAACATGAAATTCCACAGCGCCGAGCCTGATGGGGGGAAGAAATAAGCTTAGGTCATTTATTTTTGTGTCTGATGTCATAAGATTAAAACACTTGTCATGATCTTAGTTTATCTTAGGGCTTCATTTAGGGTTTGATTCTTTCCTTTATAGCAAGTTCATCCCGTTCATTCCATTAATTTAGTATTCATTATCTAACAATATACTAATTATTTCTACCACATCTCTTGTGTTGAAGTTATTTGATATTGCTAGTTAGATTCCTACTCTTGTGAGATATTTGATTTCTCCAATATGGTATTAGAGATTTAAACCAACAAATCTCTTCTTATTTTTGAGGATTTTTTCTAATAATTTTTATAGGATGTCTCCTAGAGTAAAATGGACCTCACTATTTTTCTAAGAATGCCAAAAAAGCCCCTATTTTTATATAAGGAACAATAGGATTTAGTGACAAAAAAAGAGCTATTATAAGGGTTGATTACTTGTTTTCACTATCTTGGTTTGTATAGTCATATGAATCTATATGACTATATGACTGCCATTAATACAAGTTTGAAGTTAATGTCAATTACCAAGAAATGCATTTTTTTTAGTTTTACATGCTCCCATTGCGACCATCATTGCCTTGGAATAGTTTTTTGATTAAAAGGGTAAATTTTTTTATTTACAAAAAATTATCATTAGAAAAAAAATTATTAAATACTTTTGGGCCAAGAGGAACCTTCCCCTGTAGGAGTAGCAATACCCTTAAGTTTTCCCCATTAAAGGGTGCAATACCCTAAGGTATTTCCTCCCTACCATGACCTAGGCCATGGCAGGGTGGCATCATCTTGGGAATCACCCACTTCATTGGGTTGGTAGGGGGTTTAACCCCCTTACCAAGTTTTTAATTACTATTAATTTTAAACTTTGTTTTAATATATTTTTCTAAAAAAAAAATTAAATTAAAAAATCTAGAAATAATCTACTAGTCCATACTAGGCTTACCAATTTGGTAGTTTTATAAGCTATTTAAAGAAATGCATTTTCTCCAAATTTGGGAGAACCTACAAACTTAGTAACACCTTTAAATTTGGTAGAGGTATTTTTTCCTAGCTATAGCTACATTTAATGGAATTCCATATTTGGTAATAATTTCTCCAAATTTGGTGGTGAAACCAAGATAACATTAGCAAAAGCTTAGCTTTTTCCCCCCCTTCACTATAGAAAAATTAGGTTTTGAATCTCATTTTTAGAGGTTTCATTCTTGCTCATACAAGCTCATTTTTTTGATCAATATTTTCAGAGGGTATAATTTTGCGCTCTTCATGATGGTGGAGGTGGTTTTTAGTTTAGATTTCTATTTTTTAAAAATTTGATTTTCCCATTGATTTGGCTATATAGTTCTCAATTTGGAAACTTTAAAGGACCATAACATTTGCATATTTTTTAGTCACTTAAGGAATCAAGCCTCTAGGATCATCTACGAAAACCAAAAATAACCTTCTACAAGAGGGAAAAGAAAGAACATGAAATTACAACAATGGATGTAAGATATGGCCAATATGCAATACTCAAGATTGTAGTAATATATTGGACTTACACAACTAAAAATTATCTCAGCTTACTAAACTGAACTACTACAATATACATATGAAGCCTTGCTTATATAGGCAAGGGTGATGATGTACCAACATTAAATGGTTGTCATAATTAAATGACATGAGCCAATATTAAATGACCTAGGACTCAAGTATTAAAAAAAATCCAACTAGATAAGATACGTGATAACTAATGCTTAACTATAAATATTTACCCCTAATTTATGCTAACTAGAAAGATTCCCTCCTAGGACCTAAGTGGACTTAACAATGTAAATAGGACCTAGATAATACTAGATAGGAAAAATACCTATTTACACCAACACCCCCTTAAGTACAACTTAGGAGTTGATTATTATGAAAATGATACAAAGCTAGGTCCCAACTACAAGGCCATGTTAGGTACCATATACATGTGTAATGCAATCTCTCACTTATGAAGAAAAGGATAAAACCCAATGGCATGAAAATCCTCCCCAAAAGAGAGATGAAATACAAAATACTCTTAATGATGCATGAGAGGGACAAAACCCCATCCGAGGAAAATGATCCCCCATAAGAGAGAAGAAGAGAGACCATGCAACCCCCTTCAATGGAAAGTCTCCTTCAATGGTAGAAGATCAAAATTGAATGCTAAAGATGATCCAATCTCACCAAACAACATTCCTCCCCTTAGGAAGAAACAAAACCAAGATGATAAGCATGATTTATTCCCATTTCAAAAAGGAACATATGGAAAGAAGAATGATATATGTGATGTCAAAAAATGATGCTCAAGTGCTCCATATCGTTATTGAAAGTAGAAAAACTTCAAAAAGGAATTCTAGGCCACATAGTTTAATATGTCAATCCAAAACCTCCTAGAGATGAATGCAAAACACACTCCAAAGACAAAGATGTATCCTCTAAAGCAGCCACCTCCAAATGTTGTTCAAAAGTATCCACATTCATATCAAGCTACAAAGAGTGATCATGTAAAGAATGAACTAGAGGGATATAAAATTCCCTCACAAAAATTGAAGCATAATCATCTCCACTAAAGAGAAGGCATTTGCAATCAATAGTGTCTCCCACTAAAATGTGAGACTCAACAAACAACCTACCTATGTCTTTCAAGTATGCATCCCAAGTAGATGTAGCTAGAAGAGGATGTAGAGCCTACTACACTTAATCACAAGAGGCCAAACCTATGCTAAGATGAGCATCATTAAATGCAAAAAAATATGGAGAAGATGAAATGCAAGGCTCAAGAATGGGATTATATGTGAGAACACCCAAGTTCAAGAAGCCAAATGTCTCCTCTAAATCATGATTCACACTAGAAGTATGATCAATGGCTAAAGGAACAATATCACCATCAAAATCAAAACATGCAAAGGTATACAACTGAGATGAATGATCAACCATCCCAGTAGCAATAATATCTCTACTCTCCAAGTCTTGAATGATGACTGAATCAAGAGTGAAATCTATAGTCCTCCCATTTCCACCATGTGTAATATGATATATGGAAAGAAGATTTTTTTTCAAATGGTTAACACACAAAACATCCTAGAAAGTGTTTTTCCCAAAACTAATAGACACCTTCCCAAGTACACTCATGTATGTATTGTTTCCCATAAAAAGAAGAGACATATTACAAGGCTCAAAAGAAGAGAATATAGAATGTGAAGATTCCATATGATGAGATGCTCCCAAATCTAGAAGCCATCTCCCTAATCCTAGACCTAAAAAAGCACAAAGAGCATGCATCCTTTACTTCCCGATGTAGAAGCCAAACCAAATCTTCCCTTATTAGACTATTTTGAAGAAGAAGAAGAAGGCGGTGACTTGGAAATTCTAGAAGACAAATCAATCTAATTATTTTTGAGAGGATGCTTCAACTCATCAATATCCTTCTTATAACAAGAATGTTCATCATGCCAAAACTTCTTGTAGTATGGACAAGTAGAATTCTCCTTCTTAGATGATTTATTTAAGGAAGAAGATTTATTCTTTGATTGATCTAAATGTGGTTTGTTCTTTGATTTCTTCTTCTTTCACCTAACTAGCCAACAATGTTTGAGATTTAGAAGACTTGATGAGACCCATTGAGATAAGCTTGTGTTGCTCATGTATCAATATCTTAGAAAATGATGTAAATGAAGTGTAGTATATGTAGACCCCATAGTCAACCTATGAGTATGAAAGCTAGAAAAAAAAAATCAAGACCGAGTTTGTTCAATGTATTTTAGACCAAGTGAATGTTGTTCTTATCAATACCACATGATTTACATTGCCCCCTTAGATCATTAAACTTAGTGATGTAGTCCCAGATGTTGTCAAATTTCTTAGGATAAAGCCTCATTAATTCATTATCAAGTTGATAGTCTCTTACTTTAGAACCATATAATATTTTCAATTTGTCCTAAGCCTCATAAGAATTCTTGCATGATTCAATATGGAACAAAAAATCTTGAGAAACTAGTTTATGAAGACATCCAAGAGCTTTGGTATGTTCAATCATCCATATTATCTTTTTCTCATCATCTGTAGGCTTAGGTACCTTATTTTCAACATATAGATAGTGACCTTCATTCATTAGTATACTCCATGCATGTTGGTGCCATGTTGAATAGCTATATGATGTTAGCAAAGGAACCTTAGAATGATTCATAAAAATGAAAGAGCACAAGCAAACATATCAAAATAATGCACCAATAAATTGTTCCTCCCAACCAATCAATAAATAATCCCCCCAATAATATGTGGCACTTTATATGTGGTGTGTTTACAATGCCAAATATGTGTTCCAAATTTACAATGCCAAGATGGATCAAAGATGGAAAAATTACAACAATATCTCAGAATGAGAAAATAAAACTGAAGATAACCTCTCCCAATATGATCTACACTAAAAATGAAGCCTTCCCAAATGGAAAAAACTTCTTCAAAATGCAGTATGTCCAAGTAATCAACTAGAATTCCAAATTGCACAAATCTGATTAAAAAGTACATGGGAGCTGAATTTGGAATAAGTGCATGAATATAAATGTAGAAATCCTTAATACCTTTCTAATGTCACAACAATTACGAAAATTGAAGATCGTGGAAAAAAGTTATGATCTTGAGAGTCCAAAAGAGAAAATTTGACTTTGACTAGCAAAAAAATTCACCCAAGACAAAATCTGAAAAATGGCTTGCACCACTATGAAGTGCTCAGAACCAACCTTTCATCGATATCTTGTTTGTAAATTTTTGACACTTTGGTGGAAAGTTATGGCTTGAAGAAAAAAACTACCCTTCTAAGGCCTCAAGGGGCAACAAAATTAGCACTTGGGGCTAAAAATTTAGGCACTTGGGTGTTAATATGACCACATAGCTGCATAATTTAAAAAAAAGCGTCACCACTCGACAACGATGGGGTGCCGGTTAGGTAGTGGGTGGGGTCACGCCACTCCTTTTATGCTCAGATATAAGCCCCAAGTCCCTCACAAGACTATGGGAGCTAAACCAAGCACTATTGAATTCAAAAAAGAATCAGCGGTAATAAATTTAAAACTACAATTTAAACACTAATTTTTTTTTTTTTGAAATTGAACCAAAATGACAACGTTGATGCAGAAAATTGTACCCACTAACACATACCCCTATGATGTGACTGCAGACTTGAGTACAATGTGAATTGTACAAATCCAGACAATGTACAAAATTTCTCTGAAAAAATCTTCAAACCCTCCAAAAATGGCCTATTTTTTTCTCCAAATATGAATTATTTTATATGAAAATAGGGGTTTTTGGTCCTTTTGGACTCAACCATGTGGTTCATTTTTCCCTAATACACATCGTAGAAAATCCCAAGCTTGAATCACCCTTAGATCTAAGAAGGGGGTTTTACAATTTTGAAGCTCTGATACCATGGTAGAATCACTCAAGGACTCAAACCTCCAGGATCATCTACAAAAACCAAAAGAAACCTTATACAAGAGGTAAAAGAAAGAGCATGAAATGGCAACAATGGATGCAAGATATGGCCAATATGCAATACTCAAGATTGTAGTAATATATTGGACTTACACAACTAAAAATTATATGAGCTGACTGAATTGAACTATTGCAATGTACATATGAAGCTTTGGTTATATAGGAAAGGGTGATGATGTACCAACATTAAATGGTTGTGTCATAATTAAATGACATGAGCTAATATTAAATGACCTAGGACACAAGTGTTAAAAAAAATCCAACTAGATAAGTGACAACTAGTACTTAACTAGAAAGATTGTCCCCTAATTATTGCTAACTATAAAGATTCCCTTGTAGGACCTAAGTGGACTTAACAATGTAAATAGAACCTAGATAAGACTAGATGGGTGCTGCCACAATACTGTGTCTCACTTTTGGGATGTGCTGATTTTCACCTGAAATCACTGTTTTTAGAAAATAACTAATGATTTAAGTCTTAAAAGGCTCCATATAAAGGGTTTTAATTAAAGAGGGATAGGTAAAACCCCCTTATATCAAAACCCCTTGGATAGAATCCCTATAGTATTAAATCATACCCACAATGGAGTCTCCTTCACAACTATCAAAATGCTAACAAAAACCACTTTTTCTTTACCTTTTGAGGGATTAAATAACAACATTTAAAAATTATATTTTTCAAGATTGTAGCCCTTGAAACTATCTTTCCAACAAGTATAGGTTTGATATATTTTCATTTTATCATGTATTTAATTTTCAATTTTACTAAACATAGGTTTTTCTTTGAACATCAAGCTCTTTGTTATGCAGAGGTGGAAAAATAGTAAACCATTGTAAAAAAAATTCAAAAAATACCCATTCCCTAGATATTTATTTCCTTGTTTTACCCAAAAAATAAAAATTGGATTTTGATATATACACAAAAAGTTAGGTTGTACGACACACATGTATGTCCAAATTATAGTTACAATGACTTCAAAATTTAATTAAAAAAAAATATGCAACAAAAAATTATGAAAAAAATCCTTTCCCTAGATATTGATGTTGAGAAACTATATTCCAAAAATTAGAATTTAATCCTTAATAGAAAAAAAATTATGTTGTACGACACAAACGTTACTTTCTGAAAATTTTGTTTTCTATCTAAAACCAGTTATTAAAGGAGATGTTGAAATATTCATGATTTATTTTGAATTTTTTAATAAAATATATATTTAGAATCTACACACAAATTGACACAAATCACTAGTTCACATCATCTTCAAACTCTTTATGGTTTAGCTGCTATAGGTCTCAGAAGATGAAGATCCAGTTAAAAATATTGATGTAAATGTCCATCTTGGGCAAAAAGTGAGACACAGTATTGTGATTTCACCCAGATAGGAAAAATACCTATTTACACCAACAATATTGAATCCTTTTGTTATGCAATTTTTTTGTATAATTTGTAGTGATTCCTTTTGTTTTCTCTAATGTTTTAGTAGAATAGTATTTTTAGCATGTGGTCAATTCTAGAAATTGTAAGCATCTATTGAATGCACTTCTTGATTTGTAAATGCACTAAGATATTTAGTGCCACATATTATACATATATTTTAAAGATCCTGCACATCATGTTGTATTGTTATTATACCCATACTACTTTACAAAGTGTCATGGGGGATTTTGTGTATTCCTTATAATTTTTAATTACAATCTTGTCTACCTTCATGGTGAGTGTGTTTAATTTTTGTACACCATTTCTAGTTGTAGGTACTATCTTGCGCATATTTTGATGTTTCTTCTCCTCCTTCTTGCACTATATTATGATACATATTTTTAGTTGACCTATCATACTTCTCCCTTTTTAGCATTATCATGGGTATCATATTGTTTAAGCTAATGCTACCTTGGTTTGAATTTGGAGTGAGGTATATACAATTTTTTTTGTTATCCACAGGGTATCCCTACGACTCAAGCCCAACGGGTTCCCTTTATGGGGCGAGCTTGAGGCGAGACTAGTCCCTGGGGCCACATGGTAACTAGCACTACCCCCAAGTGTGCGTAGTGGGGTAATATCCGGGCTAGAGAGTCGAACCCGAGACCTTGGGGAGAAAACCCAAGACTCGAACCAACTCTGCTAGCCCATGGGGGAGCTATATACAGTTTTATTCCTATATACTAGGTGCTTGTAGTGATTGGCTGTCCATGCAACATTCCTATTTATGAAGGTGATCTTCAATCCTTATTTGATTAGTATTCTTGAGGCTATAAGAACCTACATTTTTGAATTGTTATATTATTTGTGCATTGGTTGAGTAGTGTCATTAGGGTTACTCATATGAATTGATTAACCATCTATATATTTGACTATCAAATTGTTGAATCGGTTAGCCTTTTATCATTTTTTGAGTAGTGTTTCTATTCAAGATTGTGTTTATTTGATCTTGATCTTTATCCTAATTTTAGAGGAGGTTAATTAGTTTTATCACTATAGAAATTATTTTTTGGTAGTTATTTCTAGCTTCTACATGCTTTATTGGTGTTTACCTTCATGTTCCTATTATTTTTGGGATATTTTTGGAGGTATCTTATTCCTTCACAAGTTTTATCTTCGATGAGGGTACATCTATTGTATCTAAGGTAGAAGTACTCCTTTGGTGGTTATCTTGAGTCCTTGTTCTTTCCTTCACTTTTTCATGTTTACTCTCTTTTGTAGAAGAATATTTGGGTGAAGCCACAATAGTGGTTTACAATTTGATGGAGGAAGGAAAACTCACAAAAAATGAGCCCATGGAAAAAAAAATTATTTTGGGGGTTTGAACGAACTTGTAGGTTTGAATGAACCAAAAAAATGTTTGGTCGAACTAGGGTTTGAGCGAACCAAATTAATGCATGCACGGACAAATTTTTTTGAAAAACCCCTTTTGGGAAGGTGGTTCGACTGAACCCCCCTTTTCCCTCATTGCCCCCCTCAGGCACTTTGAAAACCTAAATTTTTATGCTTCGAAGCTTGGGTTGAGGATGAAAATGAAGGAGTCTTCACAAACCAAACTGGAATCAGGTAGTCCTTGGAACGAGCTATCCAACGAATATAATTTTAATATTTTTTGGTTTTATTATGTATTTGTTTTTTTAGTTTTATTAAACATAGGTTTTTCATTGAAAATGAAGGTATCTATTCTGACATGTGGAAAAATAACAGATTATCAATTTTATTTTTTTTTAAATATGAGTGCACCAGATATTGAATTCCTTGATCCAACAAAAAGAAATAAATTGAATTTTGATATATACAAAAAAAGTTACATGTTATACGGTCGTGCTATGTTTGAATTGTAATTGGTTTGACTTCAAAACTTGATTATAGGAAAAATATTCAATAAAAAACTATCTAACCAAGTGGAAGCACTAGATATCAAATTTGCAAATCTAAATTTGAAAGAATTAGAATTGAATCCGTCATGGAAAAAAAATTATGCGTTATACAGTGTGCATCACTTTTTAAAAATGTTGTTTTCTGAAAAAAAAACCATTTTTCGTGGGAGATGGAAAAAGAAGTGTAATATGATTCCAAATTTTTTGAAAATAATATTTTTAGAATCTATAGACAAAATGTGACGAGACTCTAGTTTGCATCATCTTCAAATTCTTCATGGTTTAGCTGCTATAGGTGCCCAAATGTGAAGATTTAGTTTTAAAAAATAATTTTAGTGTCCAGTTTGGCCAAAATTATAAACCACTATTGTGGGATCACCCATTTTCATGTGAGGTTTCCTCCTTTTCTCTATTTTTGAGATATTTACATGTACATGGGTACCTAACATGGCCTTCTAACTATGACCCATCCTTGCATATTTTTATGTATTATCATTTTCCCTAGGTTGCACTTAAGGGGGTGTTAGTATAAAAAGTGTATATTACCGAACTAATTTCACTTTAGGAATTATTTGTACCTTGTTACTTAGGCTTACTTAGGTAGTTTTATTTTTTTAATACACTTTTCATGATCTTAGTTTTTCTTATGGTTTCATCAAGGGTTTGATTCTTACCTTTATAGCAAGTTTATCTCATTCATTGGACATTAATTTTATTTTAATTATTTTTTGGAAATATAACAATTCTTTTTATTGCATCTCTCATGTGAAAGGTATTTGAGTTTTCTATTTATATTCCTAATCCCATGAGTTCTTTCATTTATCCAACAATTCAGAAAGAGAAATCAAATCAAAATATGTTGTTTCTCTCCTCCATTGTTTGTGAAAATAAATGAGAAAGCAACTCAATAGTTATTTGGTTATTTCTCCTTGCAAAAAGAAAGGGTTTAGATTATTATATTGCATTGATATTTGAGAAGTAGAATAAGCCAATATTATTGGATCACTTTTACTTACAAAATTAATTCCTTCAACACTATTTCACATTATAAATTTAGAAATAGTATTCATTGTTTAGTATAGTTGCCTCATAATAGGCTATGACTTTTTGTATTAGCCATGAGTTAACTATATTCAATAAATTATAATTTTTTTAATGGTATTTGTTTATTTAGTTGTATCTTTTATTTTTATTAGTTAATATAATGAATTCTTCATTATAGTTGGTAAATCTTCTTTTCCTTATTCAAGTTTTTCTCTTGATGGCTTGCAACTTTGGTGAATTCATGTTATCCATTTTCTAACTTTTTTTCTTCATATAAAGCTATTAAGAATGCATTGAAGTTTAAATAGAAGCACACCATCTACATATACAATTTAAGACTCATTCAATGATGTGCAAGGTTTTTATGTGCAATAATTTGAGTTTTAGGTGTTGAGACCCATCATTGGTCCATGTTATTTAATAGACCCATTTTATTTTTTTCTTTAAGTATCTTTTATTATTAATGAGAACCACATTCATTTAAGAGATGATGATGAAACCCTTCCATTGTCCTTGCAAGGTGTTCGACAAGTGGGAGATTTTTTAAGAAAATGTGTCTCAACCTTGCAATTACATAAGGTATTGTTGATACATAAGGTATTGTTCATCCAAAGATGACATGGGGCATGGGGGGAAGACCCCCATGAGGGTTATGGGGGGATCATCCCCCCGACTAGGGTCTAGGGGTAGTGCGCCCTAGTGGGACCTTGGGGGCAGCACCACTGAAAGGAAAATTTTATTTAAATTTTATTATTGTAAATTTAGATAGTTCATCACTATGTCTCATATCTGATGACTGATATTTTATTAGCTTGACTTGCACTAGAAGGAAACCTATTTTATGAGGGCGTTGTATTACAGTTGTGTATTGCGATGTATTCTGAGAGTTTGATAGCAGCTTTGTTGCCTCTAGATCTCTGAGTGGTGATACTTCTGTGAGAAGCTTGCTTTGCAAGTATATTGTAATCTTTGTGATTTCTGAATAATATATTGGGCGAATTTTGTATTTTTCTCTTGAAAGGGTTTTCCCCATGTAAATAATTGTGTTGTGGTATGTATGATATTTATGTCCATTTTTGTTTAAGTTTCTGTAACTGTTAAAGATATGTAAAAGTTTTGCATTATTCTCCTCTTAAGATTAGTGTAGGAAGTTGTTTTGCTACCTTAGCTTCCTTACAAGTGATATCAGAGCTTGATCACCTTTGGTTTCAATTGTGGATTGTTGGATTTTTTGAACTAATCCTGATTTGAGTGGAAACTTGTGCAAAAGACATTTTGTGATCTTGTTGCAAGAATTTTTAGATGACAAGTTCATCAGGGAGAATAGAGGTGGATAAATATTTTGGAAATAATTTTAAAATGTGGAAGCTGAAGATGGAGGATCTGTTGATAGATCGAGATTTGTGGGATGTTGTTGATGAGAATGTTTCAAGGCCTATAGATCCTACTCAAGATACTTAATATGATTTTATGGTCTGTAAAGCCAATGGTCTAATCATATTTTTCTTGGAAGTCTTTGTTTTAATCAATGTCCATGAAGAGACCTCTACACATAAACTATGGAAAAAGCTTGGTGAGATGTATCAAGGAAAATATTTAGTGAACAATATTTTCTTGAGGAAAAAATTGTATTCCTTGAGAATGGAAGAGGGTGGACAAATTAAAAACAACCTGGAAGCATTCTATATGTAGGTGAATCAATTGGCATTAGTTGGTGTCAAAATGGATGAGAAAGAGAAATGTTAGATCATGCTTTGTTCTTTTCTTGATTCATGGGATTCTCTTGTTATGGCTATTGGGAGTACTTCTATTATATTGAAGATTGAATATGTGGTGGGTTCTTTGATTTCTAAAGAGATGAGGAGGAAGGTATCCATCAGTGTCAAGGAGGCCCTAAATGTTCATGGAATACTTAAGAAAAAAAGGCAAGAATAATGAGAAGTGTGAAAAATATAACTCCAAGGGGAGATCTAAGTCTCTTGGAAAGTCCAAATTTATTTGTTGGAACTCCAGTAAGCCTGGACATGTTCGTAAGGACTGTAAAGAAGAAAAGAAGAAGAAAAAGAAGAAATTTAATTCTAATTCTGAGTTTGAAAAGGAAGATGGTGACACATTCATTGCATCTTTGGAAACTTGTGCAGGCAATGATGCATGATTAATTAACTCAGGTGCATCTTTCCATATGACCTTTAATAAAGATTGGCTTTTTGAATATGAAGAATTTGACGGAGATAAGTTGTACTTCAGTGATGATTCTCATTTAGACATTATTTTTCCTAGTAAAGTTAAAATTAGGTTTCCTGATGGTAGAATAAAAAGGATCAACCTTGTGTTGCATATCCCTGGGTTAGCACAAAAAAAATTATCTGTGAGAAAACTAATAGATGTAGGTGTGCAGGTAGTATTTTCTGATGCAGGATGCAAGATGGTTAGAGGTCCTATGGTGATTGCTAGAAGTATCAGATATGTAATATTGTATAAGCTTGATGCATGCATTGTTGAGTGTAATAGTACTTCTATGAAAAACAAATATGTGGAAGAAATGGGGCTTTCACCTTTAGTAGATGGTCATGGCTTTTGGGTACCCAAGAGTGCTCTTTCTTTTGAATCAAAGTTACCTATAGAGAAAAATATGTTATGGCACCAGAGACTTGGCCACATTAGAGAAAAGGGTCTAAGGACGTTGAAAAATAAAAACCTCATTAAAGGTTTGTCTGATTGTAATCTTGAATTTGATTTCTGTGAGCATTGCATTTATGGAAAATAAAATCACATTCAATTTTACTCAAGTTCTCATAAATCTTGTGGTATATTAGATCTTATTCATTATGATGTGTTTGGTCATGTAGAGGTTCCTTCAATTGGTAAATCCACATATTATGTTTCATTCATTAATGATTATAGTAAATCTGAAGTTTTCAATCAATTTAAAGAATTTAAAGCAATGGTTGAGTTGAATTCTGGAAAGAAAATAAAATGTTTTAAGATTGATAATGTCGATGAATTTTTCTCTAATGATTTTCATAGATTTTGTACATATTGTGTTATTCATAAAAAAAAGACAACTCCATATTCTCCACACTAGAATGGAGTTACAAAAAGAATGAACAAGACATTGATGGAGAAGGCTAGGAGTATGTAGAGTGGTGTTTGTCTAGAACAAAGGTTTTGGGCTGAAGTTGTTACCACTACTTGTTACTTGATTAACAGGTCTCCTACATCAACTTTTGTTGATAAGATGCCTATAGAGGCATGGTTAGGTCAAAATCCTTCATAAAGACATCTTAGAGTTTTTGGTTGTGAGGCATATACACATGTGCCAAAGGAGAAGCAAAAAAAGTTTGAGAACAAGGCTATGAAATGCATCTTCATCAAATACAGTTATGGTGTGAAAGGATAAAAGCTTTGGGATCCTATTGCATAGAAGGTAATACATAGTAGAAGTGTTGTTTTTAAAGAAACTAATCCTTCTTTTGTTACACTGCAACCATAACAAAGTAAACAGGAAGATGTGATTCAATTTCCTTCTACACTTGAGAAAGTTGAATCGAGGCCCATGAATAGATATGAATTTGATGAGAGCTCATCTAGCTCTGAATATTCAGAAGAGGGGGAAGAACCTCCAACTCAACTTTTTTCGTAGGTCTACAAGACATAGACAACCACTTAAAAGGTATTCACCTAATGATTGAAGATTCATTTTTTCTTTGAATACTAACATGGATGAACCTAGATCAGTAGAAGAGGCATTAGGTATGAATGATGTAGAATCTTGAAAGATTGCTATGGATGAATAAATAGAAGATTTGAAAAAGAATGATACATGGGATCTTGTACCATTGCTTGAAGGACAAAAACTTGTTGGTTGCAAATGGTTGTTCAAGAAAAAGATTGGCTCAGATGGAAGTATTGAGAAATACACAACAAAGTTGGTTGCAATGGTTACTCTCAAGTTGAGGGTGTTGATTATGGTGAGATATTTTCTCCTATTGAAAAAATCAAATCCATTAGATTTTTCTTTCTATTGTTGCTGCTTATGATTTAGAGGTTGAGCAAATGGATGTGAAAACTTTTTTCCATCATGGTGACTTGGAGGAGGATATTCATATGACATAGCTAGAGCACTACGTGGTGAAAGGTAAAGGTAAATTGGTTTGCAAATTGAAGAAATCTTTATATGGCCTAAAACAGAGTCTTAGGATGTGGTATCAAAAATTTGATACATATGTGTTGAGTTTGGGATTTGAGCGTTCTAAATCAGATCATTGTGTTTATTATAAAATTGATGGTGATCGTTTCCTGTTTATGATATGTTATTTATTAGTAGAGGGAAAGGTATGATTTCAAAATTGAAATCTCAACTTGCTGCTAAATTTGAAATGAAAGATCTTGGTGCAGATAAAAAAATTCTTGGGATGGAAATTAAAAGAGATAGAGTGAATAGAAAGGTATGGCTTGGCCAAAGTAAGTATGTCAACTCAATTTTATAGAGGTTTGATATGTAGGCTTGTAGACCATTGTGTGTTCCTGTTTCAATTGAAACAAAGTTATCTATTTTAGATTGTCTAACATATCCATTGGAGATGGAAGACATGAGTAGAGTGCCTTACTAGAGTACAGTTGGAAGTTTGATGTATGCTATGGTTTGTACTAGACTAGACATTAGCCAAGCAGTGGGAATTCTTTCTAGATATATGTCTAATCCTAGTAGAGTTCATTGGGATGCAATTAGAAGAGTCTTTAGATATTTGCATGGTACCTCAAATTATTCCTTATGTTATCACAGTAATATGACTGAAGACGAGATTTCCCTTGAGATTCATGGTTATGTGGATTCAAACTGGGTAGGTGATGTTGATAGCATAAGATCCACCAGTGCTTGTGTGTTTACTTTATTTGGTGGTGCAATTAGTTGGATGAGTAAGTGACAGTCTATGGTTGCTTTGTCCATTATTGAAGTAGAGTATATGGAAACTACTCATGCTTGTAAAGAAGCCATTTGGCTTAAGAGACTATGTTTAGATATTGGAATAAAACAAGGTGTAGTGACAATTTATTGCGATAGTCAGAGTATGATATGTCTAGCCAGAAACCCACCATTTCATGCTAGGAATAAGCATATTGATGTACAATACCATTTTGTTAGAGATATGGTCGAAGATGGCAGAGTGAAGCTGGTTGAGGTAGAAACTTTGATGAATGTTGTTGATTCTTTAACTAAGACTATGAGCATAGAGAAATTCAAATGGTGTTCAAAGACTATGGGCCTTTCAACCCCTAGTAATTAAGAGATGATGATGACACCCTTCCATTGGCCTTGCAAGGTGTTCGACAAGTGGGAGATTTGTTGAGAAAATGTGTCTCAACCTTGCAATTACATTATGTATTGTTCATCTGACGACAATGAGGGGGGCGGGGGGTGTGGGGGATCCCCCCATGAGGGGTCCAAGGGGATCATCCCCCTGGTTGGGGTTTAGGGGCAGCGTGCCCCGGTAAGGGATCATGGGAAGTTCCCTCGAAAGGAAATTTTATTTATATTTTATTATTGTAAATATAGACCGTTCATCATTATGTCTCATATCCAACAACTGATATTTTATTAGCTTGACTTGCCCTAGAAGGCAACCCTATTTTATGAGGGTGTTGTATTATGGATGTGTATTGCAATGTATTCTGAGAATCTGATAATGGTTGTGTTTCCTCTGGATCTCTGAGTGGTGATAGTCCTGTGAGAATCTTTCTTTGCAATTATATTGTAATCTTTGTGATTTCTGAATAATATATTGGGAAACTTTTGGATTTTTCTCCCAAAAGGGTTTTCCCCATGTAAATCACTGTGTTGTAGTATGCATGATATTTATGTCCATTTTTGTTTAAGTTTCTGTAACTGTTAAAGATCTATAAAAGTTTTGCACTATTCTCCTCTCAAGATTAGTATAGGAAGTTGTTCCACTACCTTAGCTTCCTTACATGATGCATATCATAGAGTATCTTTCTATGGAGAATGAAGACAAATTGGGGTACCCAAGTTTGGGTGGTAAAATATGACAAATGTGTAAGGAATATGCCGAAAATAACTTGGAATACCAAGACCAAGAGGTATTAGAATTTGTGGCATGGGAATTTTGGTGCTATATCTTTGTTAGTGGTTTTTAGTTTTCCCTTCATCTATTTATTGGTTCTTGGATAGAAGCTTGGTATGAGTTGTTTAGTTGATTTGTAGGTACTGTTATGTTATTTAAATTGCTCCAAATTTACATGTTGGTGATAGTCCTATAAGGGCATCTCCTAAGATTATATTATAACCTTTGTTGTTGACAATACAATTGGTTCATGCTTTAGAGTGTGGGTTTTCCCCATGTAAACATGTGTTATGATATATTTTTTTTTGTATATTCTTCCTTGGTTCCGGAAGAATTAATTTTAATTGCACATTACCCTCCTCAAATACTAGATTAGGAAAAATTTCTACATTCTTACTTCCTTTGACGTTTAGTTGTCCACTTTAAAGAAATAATTTACACCTATACCAAAGCAAGTTCATTTCACAAGTGATGAGAATAATTTTTTTACTAGCAATGACGTAGTAACTCCGTTAGGATAACCAATGGTTTAGTTTGATTATATTACTAGATAAAAGAAGAAAGCTTTGGAAGAACAACCTATAGTTGATCAACCGAAACAAGTAGTCAAGAGGTGCCACTAGTTTAGATGGATATTGCTTCTACCATTCCTAAACAACAAGTTGATGTGCCTAATGCAAACTAATTCAAAGTAACTCACCCACTAGTTGAACAACCAAGAACTCACTAGGTGCCATATACACCAAATTTCAAGGCACTACATCCTTCACTATGATATAAAAAATAGAAAATGTGATAATCGTGTAACTTTGTGCAAGATCCTAGCAATGTTGGAACAAATGAACCTATTGAAGGAAGTGCTCAAACAACAAGAAAATAATTAAGTGAAGGAACTAGTCTTCATCCCTTAAAATAAAACATTCAAAGAAAAGTAGCTTGTAGTTTTGTAAGCAATTGATCAAGACCCAAGTAAGCCTAAAACTTTCTCATTCTATCTTACTTTAACTATTGGAAGGATGTTCCTACATAGCTTTAGGAGCTAGCACATTTATTATGTCTAAAAGAGTAGTTGGTCTTTTGGGTCTACTATATGAACAAGTTGGAAAGGAAGTCACCTGATTAGATAGTAACTTTGGTAAAATCATCAAAGTCTTTCAAAACCTCCTACTTAGTAATTAGTTGTAGTTGAAGTTAGCAAAAACACTAGTTGCTTCCTTTAAAAATTTATGGAAGAAATTAAATAAAAAAAGTCATTACTATTCAAAAGTAAGCTTAGCTTCAATAAATTATTGGTTGTAAGAGAGTACACATCTAAATTGTTGTTTTTGCCTCTCCCTCTTATATGCTAAATATAGTTATTGAAAGAACAATTGACATGTAACATTTATTAAAATATTTAACATAAGTGAGAAAGAAATCTTGCACAAGGGATCACTAAAGTGTTCCCTACCAACTTATAATTTGATTTATTGATATTTTTCTAATATAATTATAAAAATTTCTTAATTGATTCTTGTATTTGAAGGTCTTTTAAAATACCCACTTTTACCAATAATATCAAAAAATAATAATTAAACCCCTTATATAATACCCCCAAATTTGGTCTCAAGCTATCTTAGATTGTAAGGCTAAAAGTGATAAAAAGCTGAAGAACTAACATAAAATGCCAAAACTATAAACCATTTCAGAAAACAGTGGAGCAGGGGAGATTCCTTGAAAGCAATTGGCAATCATGCCCTGCACGGTAAACTACGCAATTGATGTCCGTATCGGTTGTATTCACATGAAAGATGTGAGATGAACTGCATTAACAATCACTCTTTTCATATTCATGTGCATTTTGTGGGGACATTGAAGGGTATCCAATGGCTTAACCTTTAAGCCTCGGATTCCCTTGTAACTCAAGAATCATGGATTGCAATTAACAGTATATATACATTTTTATAGTAAAGGAATGTCAATGTGGGCATTGTTGGTTTCTCTTCTAACATGGCAAAAATGATGTGTTTGTGTCTGAAACTCATCGCAATAGCTTTGGTTTTTGTTGCTTTCTACCCTGAAACTGCACAGGGGTTGAAGAGGAACAGGACAGAGAGAATAACAAGATTGCATTTCTATATGCATGATGTTGTATTTGGGCCTAATGCAACAGTCGCACAAGTGGCTTCTCCTTCAGGGAACTTCACAACTCCTGGATTTGGCAACGTGTTTGTAATTGATGATGTTCTTACAGCAGGACCATCGCCCTATTCAAGGGTTGTTGGAAGAGCACAAGGAATGTACATTGCAGATTCACTCAAGGAGCCTAGTTTGATGCTACTGTTCACTGTTGTTCTTCAATCAGGGAAGCACAATGGGAGTACCATAAGCATTCAGGGGGCTGACAGGGCTATCCTTCCACTGAGGGAGGTTTCCGTTGTTGGTGGCACAGGGAGGTTCAGGTTTGCAAGGGGGTATGCAGGGATCATGACACAGTCGCTGGATCCAAGCACAGCTGTATTGAAATTCAATGTTACTGTACTACATTAGGGTAATGTCCTTTTTTCTGGAATTAGCTTATCGAACAAACTGCCCTTTTACTTCAAAGCAAACATTTAGGCCTAATTACTAATTGATGTCAACTAGTCCTAGGTGGGCTTTGGGTCCCTTCAGTCTTCTGTTTGGGTTTGAATTGAAAGGATGATTCAGCCCCTTGTTGGAAGGATTTCAAACCCATAATATCAGGATCCTCATTGACTATGTCTAGGTTGTTATCAATGGAAAACCATGTTATATCACAAATTAATAGGTGGAAAATCATGTTTTAGCCTTAATGATTGTTATTGAATATCAAGGTCATGACAGATAAGGATTTCATTTTATTTGGACATTTAAAATGTTGGGCTGCTTCAGACTAAATTGTCCCTTTTTTTTATGAAATTCTAAAACAAACTTTGATGCACTTAATGAAATGCTAAAGTGTGTAATTGCCATTTGATGTTTCAATGGTTTACTGTTTCAGTAGGCATACTCTGTAACTAGTTACCTCGGAATCACGTTTAAGGTACTACAACGCAAAGAAAATTTATCAACTAATGTTGGGCTGCATCAGATTAAATTGTCCTGGCTTTTTATGAAATTATAGAACAAATTTTGATGCTCCTAATGAAATGTTTTAATTGTTTACTGTTTCAGTAGGCATACTCTATAACTAATTGTCTTGGAATCATGTTTGAGATACTACAACATAAAGAAAATTTATCAACGAATATGCTCTCCAGGCTTATCTGGGTATTGTATGTGCTTTTGCAGTTTTACTAGTTCTTCAATGCCTCTTCCTCTTAGACAATTGTGGTCTCTAGACTTGCCACCAGTCTCATTTTCATCTTCAACAAGTGTATATGACAAAGGGCCTTGTTCTTAATTTGGGGAGAATACTTGTTGCCATTGTTGATATTTTTATTTAGATTCTGTACGATAGGTCTTCAGAGAAAAACTTCTTGTTTGCGTAGGCTTTTGTGTGACATTATGTTGATTTTGTTTCATCTGAGTAATCTCTAGCTAAGTTTTATCCTATAACCAGAATGTGTTGTGTAAAACCACCTTTTGTATTGGATGAATGGTTTTGGAATCGTAATGACCTTACCATATAACATTAGCTGCAAAATAATGTGACTAACATAATAATCTAAGAACCTGTTCAAAATCTAATTACTTGTATTTTCCTTTCTAAAACTACTTTAAAAGGATGGAGAAGGTTCTCTTACCAAAATTTCATGAAAATAAACCTAATTATACAATATAGAATAAATTTAAAGCAATCCACTTATTAAAAAACCACCTTTATCTTGTTTTCTTGTATGGAAACAAGCCAGATTACATAGATCAGAAAGTATCCTTCAGTTAAGCAGCCACATGCAGGGGGATCCCATCAGTCAAAGTCACTCAGGTGTTAAACTTGGTCCGAACATGTCTCTGGGGTTTGGTGGATGGCTTTTCTATCACATAACCATGATCCTCATCAATTGTGCTTAACCAATTGAACTACAA
Source organism: Sequoia sempervirens (assembly GCA_007258455.2). Lineage (NCBI taxonomy): Eukaryota > Viridiplantae > Streptophyta > Pinopsida > Cupressales > Cupressaceae > Sequoia > Sequoia sempervirens. The sequence continues at coordinate 587,700,907 of VDFB02058242.1, forward strand.
TTCATGCTGCATGAAAATTGTGACTCTTCCATAGTTTCACAAAATTTTGGATTCATGATATCCTTGATTACAGGCTAAAAGGCCAAATTTTTTAACTAAAAAGAAATGCCAAAACTGTAAAACAGTTAATAAAACAATGGAGCTGGGGAGATTCCTTGAAAGCAATTTGGGAACATGTTCTGCACGGCAAAACACACAAGTGATCTCTCCACAGTTTGTGAATCACGAAGAATATGGAATAAACTGCATTATCAACCACTGCTTCTTATATTCATATTCATATTTATTTTATTGGGACATTGTAAGGTATCCAATGGCATAACCCCGCAAGCCTTGTTTACCCTTGTACCCCAAGAATCATGCATTACATTTGAAAACACATCTATATATTTATTATACTAAAAGGAACGGCAATGTGGGCATTACTGGGATCTTTTCTAACATGGCAAAATAGGCGTGCTTGTGTCTGAAACTCATTTCAATTGCTTTAAACCTTGTTTTCTTCCCCGAAACTCTACATGGGTAGAAGAGGAACAGGACAGAGAGAATGACAAGATTGCATTTTTAGATGCATAATATTCTACTTGGGCCTGATTTAACAGTCATACAAGTGGTTTCTCCTTCAGGGAACTTCACAAGTCCTGGATTTGGCAATGCTTATGTGATTGATGATGTTCTTACAGCAGGGCCATCACCCAATTCAAGGCTTGTTGGAAGAGCACAGGGAATGTACATTGCATATTCACTCAAGGAACCTAGCGAAATGCTGCTGTTTACTGTTGTTATTCAATCAGGCAAGCACAATGGGAGCAGCATAAACATTCGGGCGACTGATGGTGTTACTTGTCCATTAAGGGAAGTTTCTGTTGTTGGTGGCACAGGATGGTTCATGTTCGCAAGAGGGTATGCAGGGATCATGACAAATTTATTTGATCCAAACAAAGCCGTATTGAAATTCACTGTTACTGTACTACACTAGGGTAAGTCTTCTTGATATTAACTAGAAATTAGTATCATGTGGGTTTTTATTTCCCCTTCATCTTCTGTTTGGGATTGTCTTCAAAGGATGGTTCGGTCCCTTGCTTGAGTGATTTGAGATTCATAATTTCAGAATCCTTCTAGACTGTATTTTAGTTCTTATTAATGAAAAACTACGATATGCCACAAATCTAGAAATGGCAGAGATATGTTTTAGCCTCAAGAGTTCATGGATTCATATGGAATTTCAGGGTTATGTGTAAGGGTTTATTTTCTTGGGGCATTTAAAATGGTTGGGCTGCTTATATTAAATCCTCCTGACTTTCTTAGAATTTCAGGAATAATCTTTGCTGCTCCTAATGGAATACAAAAGGAGAAAACTTATACAGCCGACAATGTGACATGATGAGAGGGCCTCACCATTAACGTAAACAGCTGGCTTTTCAACTACAAGATTCTGCCCCATATTTACAAGTAGAGAAAATGATCAGCAGTTGACCAGGCAACCCTCTTACTTTTTCTATTTTCAAAAATTTCAAACTTGTTGATTGTTTCGTAGAATTCTGTTTCCCAGATAATTCAGGGATCTGACTAAACTGAGCCAAGTTCTATCCTTTTAGCTTCTAAGAGAACCAACAGAAATGATTAGTGCAGATCCCAGTTTCCTTTTCAAATCATATTCAAGAGAGTGGGCTAATTGAAAATGTTATATGGAAGCCCTCTCAGTACATATCTTACAATAGAAGCTCTATCCAAAGCATGGATTATTTCTTTCAGAGGACCCTTTTCTATTACTAAAATTTGACTCTTAAAGGCGCTCCAAGGAAGCCTTATAACAGAAATTTATATTACTGAAGCATGCAACTGGAATGGATGAGGGTGCTTCACTCTTTTGCTTTTAGGTTTGTGAGGCTCAAATGGAAGCCTGTGCTTTATAGCTACCCATGTCTTAATTCAACTGCCAACTAGATTATCCCATTAACAATTCTGATGAACCAGCGATTACATCTAGTTGCATGAGAAATCACCTCAGCCCTGTGAAGGGTAGCAGTTCTATAGTGTCAAGGTTCACCTATGATCTTTTGTTCTATGGTAAGATTTGCTTCTGAGCATCCATCTCTGTACTGATAGACATAGCAATGTGAAAATATGATACCACAATCAATATACAATCCTTCGCAAACAGAAAGAACAAAGATCCAAACCATGAGACTGTGACACTTTCTTTGTTGTTGATTATGATGAAGAGAACAAAGCATTGAATTAAAAGTAGAGTTCCATAAAACCCTGAAGAAACTTAATAGTAATCTGTCAATGTTGAAAAGAAAGCTTTCTCACTTAAGTTTTGTGGTGATAACTGATAACAGAAGAATGATTTTCTCACAGAATATTGAACCAAGCTGCAATTGTTCATTACTTTATGTTTGCCTAACAAATTAAAGGCCTGGCCTCAGGCCTGTGTACTGAAATCATTTCATCAAGGTTTATTTTCTGTCCAGAATAAGCTATAATATTATTGAAGTGACTTCACTTTCATGATTTGACCATTATTTAATTTAATGCCAGTGGGTTGGCATTTTGCCATTGTTGTAAAATTTGATCGCTGCTACATCACCTGGCTAACAGTTATGAGGTGAAGGGGACCGATCGAGTATATTATATGGTACAAGCTCGTGAACTTAGGGCTGACGTGTTCTAGTTGCTTTAAATGGGCATGGATTGGCAAAGGTTTAGTTTATTTCTTGTTTGGTTATAAATTTTAAGTTAAAGAGAGGTAATTAGGGGAAAGGATAGTATTTGTTTGTATAATGTTCGATAGTTTTGATAGTATTTGTTTATATAATGTTCAATATTTTTAACAATATTGGACAATAATTGTGACTTTAAAGTTGTTAGTGTTGATGATGACTACCCATAATTAAATGAAATGTATTCTTTAGATATAAAAAGCAACAAATCATGTGATGCCACATGAACGCCCCAATAAAACATGATGTAGATGCACAAGTATCAGTCTCACTTTTTTTTGGGCCTTTTTGGACACATTGACAAAAAGCATGCTGATGTGGCATCATATTTCATGATGTGGCCCTGAAACCTTAGTTATAAGTAGGGGACTTGTCAAGTAAGCTATTGTAAAAAAATGGGATTGATTTGAAATTTCCACATAAGATTTTGAGAAGCGCTAAGTTAGGGTGTTCAACCACTGGGTCCTCTCCCCTAGGGATTGTGGTTTAATTGATGATAAGTGGAAAAAAAAATTCTACAAATTCATAATTATCTAATAAGATTAAAATTTTGTTGAATTATATTTTAATACTATTTATATTTGTAGAGATGAGAAATGCATTCATTCACACTTTTTACTTTTATTTATATTATATATGTGTTTTAAATATGATTTGACATATTTGCTAATTTTAGATTTTGTTTAACAATTAGAATTATTATTTACCTATGCTTTGATTAGTCTTAATTCTCATATCAAAATTTTCTTTGTCTAGAGCAAGATTACTTAGACAACCCTTATCTAGTTTAGGCCTTTAAGATGTCCTTGACTCTCTTAGCTCAAATTCAAATTTTTAGTGTAGCCCTAGGCTAAATCAACTCAATGTTATTGTTACCCATAGATTCATGCCAAAAAGCTTAAACCGTGTACCTATGATTTATATAAAAGGACTTGACCCTTGGATCATTTGATCATCTAGAATCCATGTGGAATAACTCACTATTACACTATATCATACATTGAAATGCTTGGAATCATTGAAGCATCTATCATGGCTTTGTCTTTGTCAATGGATTTTTTAATTGCAAAACTTTATATATAGGCAAACAATTTGAATGAGCCCATTCAATTTTAGCAAGTAGAATGAAATAATTGTTGGAGTTGATGATTGAACCCCACAACTCCTAAAAGTCATCTACAAGCAATTATCCTCTCACAAAAGATAAATCAAAGCGAGATGAATGTGGTCAACAACCCAAGACATTGTATTGATGCAATAAGCCGAATGAATGATTACAATGAAAGGTGACTACTGATAAAAGACAAAAGACAAATCCTGTATGAGGGTTTGATTAGATTGAGACAAGTGTTTTCATCTTATGTAATGAGACACCAATGATTACAATATAGCTCACTCTATTAATATAAAATCAATTCCTAAGTTTAACTTGAGTAATTAAAGTAAAAGGGGCCTAATAATTAATTAATAAGTGATTGCCTATTTACTCCAATTATCCTCTCACAAAAGATAAATCAAAGCGAGATGAATGTGGTCAACAACCCAAGACATTGTATTGATGCAATAAGCCGAATGAATGATTACAATGAAAGGTGACTATTGATAAAAGACAAAAGACAAATCCTGTATGAGGGTTTGATTAGATTGAGACAAGTGTTTTCATCTTATGTAATGAGACACCAATGATTACAATATAGCTCACTCTATTAATATAAAATCAATTCCTAAGTTTAACTTGAGTAATTAAAGTAAAAGGGGCCTAATAATTAATTAATGATTAATTAATAAGTGATTGCCTATTTACTCCAACACCTCCCTTTAAGATCAACTTAGGGAGAAGCTAAAAAGCTAATGAATAATTCAATGATGGATGTAGAATGGGTCCCGACTACAAGGCCTGATAAGTTACCCATGAACATGAAACTGAAATCTCTCATAATTAGAGAAAAGAATAAAACTTCATGGGAAAAAGCTCCTCTCCAAAAGAGAAAAAATGAAAGTGTACATGTGAAAAAATAATGTAGGACTCAACATGTCCCTCCACATGTTGCTTTAGTTACATAAGTACAATCAAGATCCCTCCCATAAGAGAGAATAAGACAATGCTCATCCCCCCCATAAGGAAGCAACTCCTTAGCCAAAAGTGAATGCTTGAAGAAGAATGTTGTAGATGATCCAAAATCGACAAACATTGTTCCTCCCCTTAGGAAGAAACACATCCAACGGAAAATGTAAAATAAACTCTCTCAAGAGAAGAGGTCTCATGATGGGTTTCATAAAAGAATGCTCAAGGGTCCACATGTTTGAATCAAAAGAAGCCAAATCAGATGAAGAAAATCAAAACAAATGGAAATACATCTGAAGAAACAAGGGTTATCTAGAATGACCATGGGTACATAACTTGTACCCACAAGAGTTGCAGAGAAGAGATAGTGGTTTAATAGGTATGTTGAGGCTTTTGGTACATTATGCATGTCTATGTCTCTTGATCTTCTCTTTCATGTTGAATCTTGCACTACACCCAATCAAATCTGGACTCAAAAGTCCTTGTTTAGGAAGTAGATAATTGAGAGAATTTTAATTGGAGAATGAGCTTATTAGTTTGACTCCTAAATATTTTTACATATAGGAATTCTTCACCAAACTCAAGTCTCTCAGATTGTAGTTGACACAATGTGGTATTGAAAAACAAGACTCTCAGTTGATTCTCTCCATCCTTGCCAAGCTTGTTCCTGACTATTCAATTTTTGTTTCTGTATAAGAGCGAATTTTCATCCCCTATGCAAATCCACTTTTTTCCCTTATCCACCTTAGAAAACCAAGTTTGGAGGCTTAATTCCACTTAAGCCTGCTATTGGCGGTCCACTTGGTGCCTGTTTTGAGTGTCGGTGGAGGCATTTCTGTTGGAGACGCCCACGCGGTGTGTAGACATCCGCGCCACGTGCTTATGTCCCTGACAAATTCATGTGGCTGAACTTGCAAAGGCATTACACTTCTCATTGGTAGTGAAGTTGTAATGCCCCCTTCAGTCGATCGAACCAAATATGGCCATTTTCTTCCTTCCTTCTTTATATTCACTCCTTCAATTTGCATTCCAACTCTTCACAACTTCTACACAACTCTTCAATAGATTAAGCTTTCATTCTTGCACTCCCACATCACTCCACAAGTCACTCCATCACAAACTTCAAGCATTCAAGCACACCATTGCAACAAAAGTTTCACTTTGTCACTTTGATAGAGCATGTTTGGGACCATGCCATTGCAACTGAGGCTTGAGTTCCTCTCATTTCTCCCCTAAGTAGCCTTGAGTGCTCTTGGTGGAGGTGGTAAGCTTCCCTCTCCTCTCCTCTATCACTTGGTTGTGTAGCATAGTACTGCTTTGTAGTGTTTATTTGCTCTTTATTGCACTATTTCTTTATCTTGTTTCCTTGGCTATCCGTGGAGGTGGAAACACCTAAATGGGGGTTTGACTAAGGTAGGTCCCTATTCAACCACCCAACATTTTTCCTCTTGCTATGTGTAGGTGTGCATGTTGCGAGGAAGATCAATTGGTGAATAAATTCCTGGGTGAGATCCTTCTTATTCTCCTTATACTTGCTTTACTACTTTACAATATTAGAGAATATTCTGTTTATTTACTTGTTTCATTTTTCCCTTTAAGTTAAGTAGCTAGGCCATTAGTCATTTTGGTGAGTTCAACTTTTTCTCTATTGTTGTATGACCGTACAGACTACATCACACTTTAGAGATGCCAACATGTCGTGCTGTCATCCAGAGTTTGCGCTGACGTCCTTGGGCAAAGAGCTCCCCGAGGCATAGAGTTGAACCTTAAAACTGACTCGCCTAGCCCTCACCTTAAAACATGGGATTGTAGAGTGATTGTAGGACCTCATAATTCTTATCATTTTCATCCTCATACCCTACATGTTACACTTAGCTGAGATAAGTTAGGGAAACCTCTCGTAGCTTGACCCTCCATGACCTGGGGTCTTGCATGCGGTGGTGCCCCTCTCTTACATTTTTGGTGAACCCGACGTGAACTATTTTGGTTCTACTCTTATGATACTGACAGACGCTTTCCTTGTACTCTATGAATGTTGTAAGGTTGTTGCCTTGCAACCCAACTTGCAACCCCTAGTTGGCATAGTTGGAAGGTTCAAAAGGTATTACATGATGAAACCTTAATTGGGTCACTATCCTATCCATTAACCTTTAGGGATTATGTGAAAGCGTTGTCTAGTGTGCATACTGGCCTCCTTCTTGCCTCAACCCATCCCCTTTGTGCAACCTGTGGATAGTAGTGTTGGCATAACCTTTACTTCATAGGACCCGCTGATGGGCTTTAACAAGGAACCACCTCCTCTGTACATTCCTGCACAGATCAATGGAAACATCATAGCTGGTGTTCTTGTTGACCTGACATCACAATTGAACATAATAATAGAGGATATTATGCTAATAATTTTTTAACATAAGGATGGATACGATGCTCTTGTGAGTTTCATCTGCACACATGACAGGCTTTTCGTAACCCCTTTGGGTAGTATTGTTCTATTGGTCTTAGTTGGACCTAATTCTGTGAATCTCTTGTTTGATATCATTCCTAGATTTGAACTCTTCAAAGTGAAATTGGGTATCCCTTGGTTGGTGGTGATGAACACGACACCCTCTGTTGTGTATAAATGTTTAAAATTTATCCATGGAGGCTCCATGCATGTAATCTGTGACACCGGTTATAGACCACTGGTTACACGTTGTAGCTACTCCTTGGATCACCTGTGGCTTGCATCTGTGGGTCCTCTCTTGCCTAGGATGTACCTTCTGCACAAGACATATTATAACTATAAGAAAGGGTGTTTGAGACTGAAAGTAAGATACCCTCCCTCACCTTATCCTATCTCACATAGGGCTTGCTTGAAGGCTGAAAACGATGCCACTAAGGCTTGAAAGAGGAAAGAAGAGAAGAGGTCTTGTGATCTTCCTTCTTCCTCTTTCGCTGCCTAGTCTATGCTTCCTCTCACTCAACTATGGTACCATCAGGATTTGCTCCTTGTTTGTAGGAAAACCCTTTGGTGCCTTCTTGGCGAAGGCCTAAGCGTCTCACATTCGAGTTTCCTATTCTACCGACAAAGCCTAGATTCATTCGGTATGATAGGAAGGAGGTCTCTCGAGGAGAGTCCTCCTTATCTCGACCTCCGTGGCCTCCTACCACCCTTGCTCCTAAGGAAGTGAGGGGGAAGAGGTCTGCTACCGAGACTCTTGAGTCAACTCCTCCTGTTGCTACTCCCCTTGCTCCTGTACAGGAACCTGTTCCTTTGCCTGAAATGGCTATAATGGACATTCCTATGGTTGAGTAGGAGCCTCTTGCCCCTTTGCAAATTCTGGCCTTTAACTCAAGGAGTCGTAGGCATCGCCTTGCACATGAACGCAAGCACCGGTGAAAGGCTCTCTTGGCCGAGTAGGCTGCCTCGTAAAGAAAGGAGGAAGAAATGTTCACCCCTACTTGAAGACCTCCTGTAGTGTCTTCTTCCTCCCTTCCTTCTGTTTCTCTCCAGTCTAATCTGCTCTTGGCTTTCGTTGCGAGCATGAATGCACCTAACCCTAAATGGGTGTAGGTGTTCATCGCCCCTTTGGTGGAGCCACCTTTGCTAATGTTCATCCTGGATATTCATCCCTTCCTAAAGCCTGTGGATATGGTTAATACTTTGGTCATATCCGTTGCGGTTCTTTCTTCCTTTTCCACTGCACCCGTAGATTTTTTTGTGGGGAGTTCATCTCCTCCAATGAAGAAAGAGGCAGTGGCTGGTCCTTCTAGCAACAAAGGACGTAAGAGGGGTCCACCTTCTTCGCAAGGTGGTCTGGTACTCACTTGTTCTATCCTTGTGACAGAACCAGTCTTGACTTCTCTTGAATTTGTCACCGCTCCTGAGTCATTTAACACGCTGAGTGGTGAATCTTAGGCACAACCTATCCCATCTGTTGAAGTAAGACATGATACTCTTGTAGGGTGCATGTTTAACTCTGTGGATGAGGTTCCGACCTTGTTAGCAATCTTCGCGAAATTGCTGACTTTGACTCCATAGGAGCTTAGTGGAAAGGACCTTGAGGGGCCCTCTTCCTTGGCCCTTGTTGTAGGAGGGTCAGATGCTCATCCTCTTAATGTTCCACCATTGTAGGCTCGTCCTCCTTTCCCTTATGAAGATTTAGATTGGGAAGCAGATGACCTCTTGGCTGATCAATGTTAGGAGGAGGCCCTTTCTTGATCTTGTGTGTGTGTGTGTTTTGTGATGTGTTCCCTTATGCTTGTGCTATGTGTGCCTGGATGGTCCTCTTCACCCTCATTGGTGCTTGGATATAGGTGTGATTTTTGTGTTGTAAACCTTCTTCTATTTGTATCATCATTCTTCCATGTTTGTGCTTGATTTTCAATAAATTGGGGATGATGCAAAGCTTTGGGGGCATTTAGGCTTCCCTTCCATGTTGACCCAATTTTTTGTTTTTAATTTGTTTTCCATGCATTCTTCTTGATCTGGTTGGGGATTGATGATCTTTTGCCTTGCATTGCAGTTACCTATGAGCTCAGATAGATTTGACTCCGCAAAACCAAATCCCCCTGTGTCCTTGTTAGAGCTATCATACACTAGTTAATAATTAATTAATCTTTAATTGATTATTAGTCTAATTTATTCTTGCATGCTTTAGCTAAACTTATGAATGCTTTATTAGTTGAGCTTATATTAGATCAATATGTCACATCTCATGTGATGTTGACACTTGTCATAATCTAATCCCTTTCTCATTTAGGGCTTTGCTCTTATAAGCATTCAACCCTTATTGTAAATATCACTCGAATATTATTCATGGGAAATATCACGACTTTCATATCTTTTTGAAAACTTCTTTTGTAACTTTTCCTTCTTGTTGAATATAACAATTCTTGTTTGCAGATCTCTTGCGTGGAAGGTGTACTTGTTTGTTGTTTGATCTTTATGGTTCATGGTTTTGTGCTTGTTTCACAATTCTCACATAGTATCAAAGTGTGGATTCAACGAACCCCTTCTCGATTTATGAGGTTTTCTTCTTCAACAAGGGTTGCAGGCTTTAGATTTGAATCTCCTTTGCTCTTTTTTGCAAATTTTGGAAGTGGGAATTTTTTGAAGTATTTTTGTGTAAAAAGGACCTCATCATTGGATCCAAAGCTATCGAGAAAGTCAAATTTGGTTTTTATTTCGCTTGATTTCGACTCCATACGCCGGATCTACAAGGTTTTGAAGTAGTTACTTTATCTCCAGATCCAAAGGATAGTTGTTTTTTTGGAGTGTTTTGAGCCCAAACGAACATCACCATCGCGCTCAGAAGGCCCAAAAACCCTAAGATTGCTTATCAAAATCATCAAAATCTGAGTAGTTGACCTTTGAGGAATTTTTTTTTTGCTCGTACGACTGTTTGCATGTGGATTGAGAAAATTTTTTAGACACAAGCTTGGTAATTTTTTTTAAAATTCTGACTTTGATTTTTGTTAGAATTTTTTTAAAAAATAAAATATTCTACAATTGTTTTTTTTTTTTTTTTAAAAGAAAATCACAAAAAAAAGCAATTAAAAGCCTGTTTTAAAGGCTTACGTCGGCTGAGTATGCCATATGGCATACTATCAGTTGTCAGCGGCCTTACAACCATCCGACGGTCTAATAGTACCACTGACAATAGTACTGTAAAGGGCTATTGCCCTTAACATTTTTTTTAAAAGAAAAAAAATATTTATGTAAATTTTTTAATTGTTTAAAAAAATATATATATATTTTTTCAAAATAAGTTCAATTGTGAAAATGCATTGACAGCCATTTGGCTATCAAATTTAAGCCCGGTATTTTGTTGTGACGACTATTTGACCACCAAATTTAATGTAGCACTAGTTTTTTTCCCCTTTGGAGTTGTTTTCTTCTAGAAGCCATAACTTGTGCATATGATATTGTTTTTTGGAAAACGAGATATTGTCGAAAAGTTGGTTCCACCAACTTTCTAGTGGTGTGGATTTCATCACCTATTTCTATTGCTGGTTCATTCTACAACTAGTTGAAGTCAGAAGAGCTGTTTTTAGTCTCGAGCTTGTAACTTTTGACCACTTTCTCTGTTTTTTGCAATCTCATCAACGTTGGAACCATTTTTTAGAGCTCTTCAGTTCCATCCATGCAATTTTTCCAAATTTCACTCCAAGTGTATTTTATTTAGTTTTTTGTGTTTTCACACTTTGGTGAATTACCTGGTCATATTAGCTCTTGGGAACTTCTTGTTTGCATGGGATGCTTCATTTTTTGTTGTTATTTATGTATTTCCTATTTTCTGTCCTATTTGGGCATTGCAAACATCATTTGTAAGCAATATTCTATGTAAATGCATTGAGATAAAGTGCCACACTATTGTACATGTATTTTGGGGATTTTGCACATACGATTGTGCCATATTTTGTACTCACATTGTATTATAATGCCATGGGGGGTTGTGTAGTGCCTTTTTTTTTTTTCCATCACACCTTTGTCCAGTGAGTGTTCCTCCACGACAATAGTGGATCCATATGATTCCAGCCTCATGCATGTGTGCTTTGTTTTGCACACCACTTTTTTAGTTGCAAGTGCTTTCTTGTGAACTTTTAGATGTTTCTTCTCCTTCATACACTACAAGGTGTTACACGACATTTTAGTGGATCTGTCAGGCTCTCCCAGTCAATATTATGGGGGTATTATACTATTCGTGCTTTAATGCTTCCTTGGTTTTGTCTTGGAAGGAATCTTCTATTCCTTAGTTGATCAGTGTTCTTCAGATTATTGGTACTTGTGCCATCTGTATCTTCATTCTAGGTGTTTTCCTTTGTTTTCCATTTGATTTGAGTAGTGTCATTGGGGGAACCCATACAGATTCTTGTCTTCTTGATCCTGATCATAGTGGAGGTTCTTCTTTCAACATTTCAACAGTCTTTCTTCGATAGTGTTTGCAGCTTCTTCATGCTTTTGTGGTGTTCTCTTTGTTCCTATCTTTTGGGACAACATTGTCTTGTTTGGAGGCTTCTTCAGTCCTTCACTTCGCTTTCATCTCTTTTTGGAGTGGAGTTTTTCCCATGAGGTTTTCTCTATTTCTCCACATTATAGAGATCTTATGTTTGTACATGGGTACCTTTCTTGGCCTTGTTTGTCAGGACCCATCTTGCATTCTATTTTTTAGGGTTTTTAGTTACTCCCTATGTTCATCTAAAGGGGAGGGGGGTGTTAGAGTTATCATATATTAGCTAATAATTAATTAAGTTTTAATTGATTATTAGTCTAATCTACTCTCACATGCTTTAGCTAAACTTAGGAATGTTTTATTAGTTGAGCTTATATTAGATCAATATATCACATCTCATGTGATGTTGACACTTTTCATGATCTAATCCCTTTCTCATTTAGGGATTTTCTCTTATAAGCATTCAACCCTTATTGTAAATATCACTTGGATATTATTCATGGGAAATATCATGACTTTCATATCTTCTTGAAAGCTTCTTCTACAAATTTTCCTTGTTGTTGAATATAGCAATTCTTGTTTGCAAATATCTTGCGTGGAAGGTGTACTTGTTTGTTGTTTGATCCTATGGCTCATGGTTTTGTGCTTGTTTCACAATTCTAATAGTCCTTTGTTTGTGTTTTCTTTCTTTTGCTTTCTCTTTATCTTTCTCTTCTTTTCTTGAGTTGTCCCTTCTATGTATGACAACGCTCCTCTTCAACACTTTGATTATCAGAAAATGAATTCATTGCCAACGAATCTTTTCTCAAAAGTCTTCACAATAGTCTTCCTTAGAATCACATTCTCAACTTACAACCCTAATAGAATGTGTTTCCTTCATCATGAGTTCATAAAGAAAGGACTTGAAGACCTTCCTCCATAGTGGGAACAACTTTCATTTCCCCTCATGTGGGGGCATGTCCTTCCTTTCAAATTCCTTGATGAAGTGAACATCTTTCGAAAGGATTCCTTGATAACAAATCGCTCTAAGATGAACAAATTCTTTGAATTGTGTGTCCCTTGAGCGGACCCCCCCTTTTCCTCACGATAGGTTCCTGAGGGACCCTTCTTTCAAAGCCTCTATTTTGAATGGAATTCTTTCACGTCTAGCCTGGGGGTAGCCCGACTAGACTTGTTCCATTTGCCTTTTTGTGTCTAGCTTGGGGTAAACCTAACTAGACCTTACCTTTCAAACAACTCATCCCTTGAGTGGACCCCTCTCCTTTTGAAGGGTTCCCAAGGGACCCCTTTGAAAGTTTTACTTATTAACGGTTTGCATGATTGACCACTTTTGACATGTTCTATCTATAGGTAGACATGTCACCACTTCCTGACTCTGTGGAGTCCACTTTCTCAAGCTCCTCCATGTGAGAGATCTTGGGGGATACCTCCCTGCAAGAATGAGAAATTTTAAGGTGCTTTCCTTTGAGCATTCTCCATGCGAGAGATCTTGGGGGTGGCTCCCTTGTAGGATTGAGAACCTGTAGGGTGCTTCTTTCAGTGTTCTTCATGCTTGAGTTCATAGAGAATACCTTCCCTATAGGACCGATAACCTATAGGGCGCTTCTTCAGGATTCTTCATGCTTGAGTTCATGGAGAATACCTTCCCTATAGGATTGAGAGCTTGTAGGGTGCTTCCTTGGGGCTTCCTTCATACGAGAGATCTTGGGGGTTGCCTCCTTGCAGGTCTGCAGGCTTGTAAGATGCTTTGTTTTTCCAACTTCATAGTTTCGAGTAGCTATGGAGTCCTTTTCTCTTTCTGCACCTTCAGGTATGCCATACCGAGTACTACTTCCTTGACGGTTTAGGCATACTTTTCTAACCTTATTTTCTTCTTGATCTACTTTATCGAGCACTCATCAATACTCATGCTCGCTAAAGTGGAAATAAAATGTATAAAAGTGAATTTTCATCCCCTATGCAAATCCCTTTTTTTTCCCTTATCCACCTTTGAAAACCAAGTTTGGAGGCTTAATTCCACTTAAGCCTACTGTTGGTGGTCCACTTGGTGCCTGTTTTGAGTGTTGGTGGAGGTGTTTTTGTCGGAGATGCCCACACGGTGCACAAATGTATGCGCAGTGTGCTTACATCCTTGGAAGATTCCTACGGCAGAACCTACAAAGGTGTTACACTTCTCATTGGCAGTGAAGTTGTAATGCCCCCTTTGATTGACTGACTTGAATATGGCCGTTTTCTTCCTTCTTCATATTCACTCCTTCACTTGCATTCCATCTCTTCACAACTTCTATACAACTCTTCAACAAATTAAGCTTTCATTCTTGCACTCCCACATCACTCCACAAGCTCACTCCACTCACTTCAAGCATTCAAGCACACCATTGCAACAAAAGCTTCACTTTGTCACTTTGGTAGAGCACGTTTGTGATCTCGCCATTGTAACAAAGGCTTAAGTTCCTCTCATTTCTCCCCCAAGCAACCTTGAGTGCTCTTGGTGGAGGTGGAAAGCTTCCCTCTCCTTTCCTCTATCACTTGGTTGAGTAGCATAGTACTACTTTGTAATGTTTATTTTCTCTTTATTGCACTATTTCTTTATCTCGTTTCCTTTTCTATCCGTGGAGATGGAAACACCTAAACAAGGGTTTGATTGAGGCATGCCTCTATTCAGCCACCCAACATTTTCCCTCTTGCTGTGTGTAGGTGTGCATGTTGTGAGGTAGATCAGTTGGCGAACGAATTCCTCAGTGAGATCCTTCTTATTCTCGTTATACTTGCTTTTCTACTTTATAATATTAGAGAATATTTTGTTTATTTACTTGTTTCATTTTGTCCTTTTAGTTGAGTAGTTAGGCTGTTAGTTGTTTTGGTGAGTTCAACCTTGTCTCTATTGTTGTCTAACTGTATGGACTACAACACACTTTAGAGATGCCAACATGCCACACTGTCATCCAGAGTCCACGCTAATGTCCTTGGGTAGAGAGCTCCCTAAGGTGTAAAGTTGAACCTTAAAACTGACTTGCCTAGCCCTCACCTTAAAATTCGAGATTGTAGAGTGGTTATAGGACCTCATAATCCTCATCATTCTCATCCTCATACCCTACACGTTACACTTAGCTAAGGTAAGTTAGGGAAGCCTCTCACATCTTGACCCTCCATGACCTGGGGTCTTGCACACGGTGGTCCCCCTCTTTTACAGTTTCCACCTTCTATGCCACTGGAGATGCACTTGGTACTAGATTCACTATGCCTTCACTTGATGATTTTTCTACATCACTCACTAGGGAGTAGTCAAAGTTGGTATAGATGGACTCATTGAAGTTTTGCAAACCACAAGCTCGATTGCATCACCAAGAATCATAACCCGAAGGCTTCAAATGGAAAAGAAAAGAAAAAAAAATAAGAATTATAAGAACAACGATCAAGCTAAGTAATCACAGTCAAATGATACCTCTGAATCTTAGTCCTCTTCTAAGAGGGACTCATCTAAGAAAGATCGACCAAAATGTGCATATTACAAAAAATCGGGACATGGTGAACATTAGTGTTATACAAAGTAGATTGATGAGCTAAAACACCTTCTATATAAGAATCATATTTAGTTTCCTTTATCCCCTTCTTCCAAGTTTCATAACCTTCATAATCAGGGTCAACCACCATAGCATGTGGAGTAGATACGATGAAGAGCCATGCACTCTTTACATTCACCAGTCCTCAATCCAGTTGATGACTTCTTGATTTAGGAGCCTCACATCACATGGATTCATCTATGGGTATGTTCTCGTCATATGAGCCTTGCATATCACCACACATACTGATGGGGAAAAACACTTACATGAGTGTTAATGGGAGAGGATCTATAGATATCGATGATGACACATTTCATGATGTACTTTATGTTCCTTCACTATCCTCAAATCTCCTTTCCATCTATCATATTACACACAGTGGGGTAGGTAAGATAGTAGAGTTCACACTTGATTCAATGCTTATTAGAGACTTGCATGGGGGGCCCATGGTCATTGATGTGACCAGGGGATGGCGGGAATGGGTGGTCAAATAGGTTGGAATAGTGCAAACACTAACAAAGTGGGTGGATGGGTGGTGGTAGAGTGGTGGATGAGCAGACCATGGACAACAATTGTCCAAAAGGATTTTGTTGATGTCAACTATTGTGAATTTGCATCAGCTTGCCTAGATATGATGTTAGCATCATGATTTCAAAAACCTCATCGCTTTTTGCTATAGTTGATTTTTTCTTGCTCGAGTGATTAGGATTTTGCATAAAGCTGACACAATAGGGGTATGATACATACAAATTTTTATGGCCATATGGATTTGTATGAATTTTTTCCTTGATTTATATGCCAAAAAAATCACTCAATTTTTTTGCTTGAATTTTTATGAAATAAAAATTGATCCTTAGGTTTTTGGGGCCACTCTAAAACCAATGACAAGGCCCATTTTTCTCCAGGATGCAAAAAAATTCACTCAAGTTTGAATCTCTCAAATTTTGAATAGGAGGTTACAA
Organism: Sequoia sempervirens; assembly: GCA_007258455.2. Lineage (NCBI taxonomy): Eukaryota > Viridiplantae > Streptophyta > Pinopsida > Cupressales > Cupressaceae > Sequoia > Sequoia sempervirens. Next base: position 587,717,158 of record VDFB02058242.1, read on the forward strand.
ATCAAGGACTCTGATACCATGTTGGAGTTGATGATTGAACCCCATAGCTACTAGAAGTCATTTGCAAGTAACTATCCTATCAAAAAAGAGAGATCAAAGTAAGATGAATGTGCTCAACAACTTGAGAAATTCTATTGATGCAATAACCTAAATGGATGATTATAATGAAAGGCAAATGCTTATAAAAGAAAAAAGGAAAACCCTAGATGAGGGTTTGATTAGATTGAGACAAGTGTCTTCATCTTATGCAATGAGACAACATGATTTAAATATATAGTTCAATCTAATAATAAAAAATAAATTCCTAATTTTAGCTTAAGTAATTAAAGTAAAAGGGGCTTAGTAATTAATTAATGATTAGTTAATTATTAGGTGAGTATTAAATCGCCAACCTAATATTCATGAGGCATTTACATCAAAATATTTTTACCACAATAGATTGTACATTTGTATTAGGGAACCATTTAAAATTTTTAAGGCCCGTTTCAAGTAATTGACATATTCACCAATACCATCTACAATCCACCTTGTATGAGGAGAAATTTTTCATTATATTAGTATTGCATTGAAATTGCCACTCCTGTTTTGAATCATGTTCCTAATTGCGTAAATGTGCATTCTTTGTTTTTACAATCAGATGAGACTCACCACATTATTCTTTCACTATTTTACAACTTGATGGGAGCCCCTAAATTTGGGTTTATATAAATAAAAATAAATTTTTGAATTATTATTTTGCACATTTTATTTTGCTCTTGATATAAATTGAATTGGTTCTTCCATCTTTATGCCTTTTGAAGAATATACTTTTAGAATCCTTTATTTGGTTTCTTTTATGCTTGGTGCCTACTAATTTTAAAATTTATTTTTGGTGAGCCATAAACAACAAACTATATGTGTTGATGAGAGATAAATGATAATTTTATTATTATTATGCGAATACAAGATTCCTCCCATTTATTTATATATTTGGTTTTATTGTTGTAGATGGCATTGAGTAGTGATACATCTTGGCCCTTGGGATCTATTATTCTTTTTGTTGATTTTATATTTAGTTTTATTGTTAGAGACAATATTAAAACTTTTAGTATAGAGTTTTTGATGGTGAACTTATATACAATAAATTTTTATAGTTTCTAATTTATGAGAAATGTCAAGTAGTAATCAAGATCTTAGAAGTGGAAAAAAGTGTACCAAAATGTAGAAACATATAATGTATTTTTACAATGTGTGTGGTCCAATAGATCAACCTATCCCAACAAGATTGACATCATTTTTTGATAAACCTGAAAATACCCGAGAGGAAGATTATAATGATATGTACAACAATATTAGGGTGAAAGTTTAAAATTGTACCACATTTTATAAAGAAAATGTAGTAACACAAATATAAGAGTAAAAAATTAGAACTTGTCACAATTTTACAAAATAAATGACCAACATGAATATATATTTTTAACTTAGGCCATCTTAAAGTAACATTTATGTTAAAAATTTTAAAATGATTTAAACTAATAAAATATAAAATTCTAATGTAATTATATTTATAATTTTCTTTATTTTTTAAAAATTAATTAAATATAGAGACCATAACCTATAGGAGATAATTCTTCTCGCAATGTGTGAAGACATGGATGGATACAATGCTATGGATGGGAGGCGGCGTTGGGGCGAAGGTGGTAGAGCGAATGCAGATCCAAAGGGTAGAATGCTTACCAAGACTGCAAAGGGTTCGAAGGCAATTGTTGTCTCGACCAAGGCTTTGGCTGGGATTTGTTCTCCTTCGCCCTCTACTCCTCATCTTGTGGCCCCTCTCCTCACCACAAGCTACATGAATAAGATCAACCCCTTTCATGAATGCTCAGAGTTAACAAGTCATTTTGATCACCCCAAGTCGCTTCCTATCAAGCCTTCATCAGATTCTATCATTCCTGATCCCACACATTGTTGCTACCTGGGTGATTCGAAAGTATGTTTGACGTAAGCCCCTGCTAACTTTCATTTATCTAACACCTGTATCGAATATCTTGCAAATGCGATCGAAAACATGTCCCTCTTTGTTTGTTGTCTAAGCAAGAGGACTCTGATTGATAAGTATGTTGATTGGATGAAGGCTTCTTGGAGAAACATCCCTCTTCCAGACATCGATATCCCTGACTTTGGGTTCGTCTTGCTGTGTTTTGCCTCTGTGGAAGATTGCACCTTTGTGAAGCAGTAGGGCCCATGGTTTTATGGCCAGTCCGACCTCTTTCTATTAGATTGGTCCTCTTTTTTTGATCTTGCGGTTGCCAAGATCACAACGGTCCCCATTTGGATAGACGGTATAATCTCCTACCGATTATGTGTGTTCCAATCCTCATTAAAAATATGATGAGCAACTTGGATCTATTTTGAAGCTGGATCCAGGTACCCTCTATAGTAGATTCACTAGGGTATGTGCCACTATAGACATCTCCAAACTAGTTCACCACTTAGTTTTGATCCATTCTACCCATAGCATTTGGAGCCAATTCTAATTATGAAGAACTTCCCTTCATATGCTTTCACTGCAACAATTTGGGATACAAAATTGATGGTTGCACCTCTCCAACGTCTATCACTTCATGCCATTTTAGTCTCAAGAAATTGGTAAAGAAGTCGGGTACTTTGAATGCATAATTTATTTGGTGTAATCACGAGAAGTTTTTGGTTCCCCTAAGGATCCCACGCCTACTTTTATGGCCCCAATCAAGCCCCCACTGGTGTGGTGCAGCCCTCCTCTATGCCCATCGATGCTCCATGTGAGGTTTCATCCCTTCAGCCTATTGCGAACTCCTCCCTTCTAATTGAGGAGACCGGAAGTGGCTCTGATTCTGAGGGTTCTTAACCCTTCATGGAGGATCTGGATGGGGATTTTTTTGATTTTTTTGGATATGGATGAATTTGTAGTCCCTATTAAAAAGTGCACCATTTCCCAAACAACTAGTTCCATCTCTAAACCTAACCTCTCTACCAAAAGGAAGAAGGGACACAAATATGAGGCTAAAAAGGTCTGTATCAAAGCAGAGATGCTGTTGATGATGGTATGCAATGGACTATGGATGCCCTACTCACCAGGAGTATGAGGAAGGGGAAGACCAAAAATTCTATCCGAGTTGTTTTTACTGGGTGGTAGATTCAACATGTGCTATGTGTGATGGTAGATTGGTCTTCAGTTATTAGTTATGCCTTGTTCTTTCTTTTGGTTTGCTATGTGTGCCTTAGGTTCCCTTTGTCTCTTTGTCATATTTTGTGCTCCCCATTCATGGGTTTGAAGTGGTCTTTATATTTTATTTGTTCTTGTATTGGGAGTGGGCCCTAACCTCACAGTTGAATCAATCAAAAAAATTAATTAAATATATTTTTTAATAATTTTTTTTAGACTATAGGAGTCGAGTAGCCCCCTTATAAACTGTAGTTTGCTTGGTAATTTTTTTTCACATGATTAATGATACTAGTGTGACACACCCTCTAATATCATGGGGATAGGAGGGAGACTAAATCTCATGACCTTTTTCTTGCAATAGGATGCTTTAGCCAATCGAGAGCTAGGGCCCCTGCCCCAATTTTTTTTATAAATTTAATTGAATGATTTTACTGCTATTTTTAAAAAAAGTGAAGTTGATAATGTTGGTGTAGGTTTTTATTTTCCTAGTGGGTTAATTTATTTCCCCTTAGTCCTAGGTTTTTCCTACACTTTTACTAAGATTGCTTAGGATAATAAAGTGACTTTATCATTTAATAACTTGGAGATAAGTGATGTGGTGTCCCCTTCCTGAAAGGGGAACACTTTCCACTTTTGGTGTCCATCTCCACTTTTGGTGGCTAATTCTTATTGGTTGGATTTTCCACCTCCATCATCTCCATAGTTTCATATAAACTCACTAACTAGCTTGAATTTTCATTCATTCTCTTGCATTGTTATATACTTTGACATAAATGCACCTTGATGCATGTAATCATTATTCTACAGATTTTGTTTAAGCTCCTAATGCAATCTTTTCATCTTGACATTTGTACATCTCCTAGAATCTCAAGTTTGTAATTATGTTATTTCATTTATAGTTTTATAACTTATCTCTCTCATAGAAGATCTTGGTTATTCAATCTATTTCAGATTTCTAACATATTATCAAAGCATAGATTTTGAGAGTTTTAAGTAATTAGATTCCTAATTAAGAGATTGGATTTTTTTTGTATGATCTTGTAAATTTTTGTATGTTTTTTTCTCTTGAGTTTCAATGTGACTTGGAGAATTAAAAAAGAATTATGAAGATCTATTAATCCTATATTTGCATGTGTGTTTCTGGTGATATTTGGTAATTATAGCTATTGTGGCTATAGAGGCTACATTTTTTACTGTCCCTTTACATCCGAGGTGATCGAGAAAGTCAAAATTAGCTTTTTTTTCACTCAATTTGGCCACCATATGACACAATTAGCAAACAAGGGTTTGAAGCTTAGATTTGGCAAACAACTTTTTGTAGGAGCATTTTTGGCCAAAAAGGACCTTGTCATTGCGTTCAAGAGGCCGAGAAGATGAATTTTAGCACATAAAATTTTCCTATAATCTATGTCGGGAGTAGTTGAGGGAAGATGCTTTTGCTTGGGAGGTAGTGCAACCCCATCTTGTGTGGACACATCTTATGTTTCCTTAGAGAACTAGGCTATTGTGGATGATATTGAGACTTATGTTGCCCCATCTTGTGTGGACACATCTTATGTGGATGATCAATTCGTTGATACCCCATCACCAATACTTGTTGTAGATTCAAATTATAGAGAAATTTCTTTGAGAACCTCTAGTGATTCATTGCATGGGGATCATTTATGTCTTCTAGATTCAGTCCATTGGGACCAATTTCTATCATACATCTCTTGTTTATTTGTAGAGTCCCTAATTTCTAATCTAGATGACACTATTGAGGACATATGTCTTCTCTTTAAGGAAAACCTTTTGGTCCTCTCGTATAATGTTGCTACTTTAGAGTTCAGTGTTGCTTCATTGATTCCAACACAATATTTCTAGTGTTATCACTATTGTCAACCTCTAGTATAGTTGCAAAGATTGTTGGAATCCTGAGTTGGTTGTGGAAAGTGTTGGTGTGTGTTGGAATATGTTATAATCTATATCATGGTTTGATGTCAATGTCTAGTGTAGTCATGATGAAGTGTTGAAGATGCTACAGATGTGTTGGAGAGGTTTTTGTAGTGTTGTTGATGCAGTTGGTTCAAGTAGCTTGGTTTCCAAGTGCTTTTGAGAAAATTTGAGTAAAAGAGAATAATATGTGACAAAGGTGTGTTTTGTGTTGTGCTCCACATTTCTTCACGGTTGAATTTATGCTTGTGTGGTTTGGAAGTGATGATCATAGGTGTTATAGCTAGAGTTTTAGGTTCTAGATCATGTGACCATGGAAGATGTGTTTGATAGAGTGTTTGCTTGTGAAGTAGGTTGTCTAGGAGAAATGAGATTGAGATTGCTCTACATTTCTCCACGTTGAGGTGTCTTTCCTTGCGAATCTAGGAACATGCTTATATTGTTTGTATCTAATTTCCCATGGAGTGGTTCACATTTCAAGTTGCTTTACAAGTGTAGTTCTTATGTTGGAGTTCAGTTGCAATGTATCCTATTGCTCATGATGAAAGTGTTCTCAAAATTTCAAGTGGTTGCAACAGTAGTGTTAAATATTCTATTGGTGTGGAATACTCTTGGATGTTGTGTTTTCTGCGAGATATTTTTTGACTTGGAGAGGCATATATGTGGTCACTTGTTAGTGTTAGTGTAGCTTTGGCCAACCTAGCATGCTGGCACTTTTTTTGGAGGATGTTTGTTATTTGTGAAAGTGTTGAGAAGAATTTTGGTGTAGATTTGTGTCCTAGCTAATCCTTGGCATGGTCTGCCTTCCCTTATTTCCACTGTTGAAGTATTTGATGCCAACCTATTTGGTGTTGCACATTTGAGGTGCATATGTTTCATTGAGGCCAACCTAATTGAGATTGTTTAGGTTGTCGATGGTATAAATGTGAGGTGAGTTGTTGGAGATGTTGTGTGGATTGTGTGGTGTGTAAAAGATGTGAATGTGATCAAGTTAGTGATCTGAGTGTGAGCTTAAACACTTATGACTTCTGGATGTAGTGAGTAGAAGGTATCTACATTTTAGTATGTTAAGTGAGTTGTCTATGCTTTAGTGGAACTGTACTTTCAACATAAGTGGGATGCATTGTTAGCAATTCATATTTGGAAGTGAGTCACCTTTTCTTCTATTCTTCTTTCTTCCGGATAGTGAGTCCTTCTGGAAGTGATCCTTTCTTCATTTTCTAGGCATTGAGACTTTGGTAGTGAGCCTAATTATATTTAGTGTTGCAATTCATATATATTTGAGCTAATCTTTACCATGATTTTTCCCTTCTTGGGTTTTTCATGTAAATCTGGTGTTCTTCTGTGTCTGGATGTGTTTGTATTACTGTTTCATATGTTTACAATTTGCTAATGCATGATAAGGATTTAATGGTTGATAAGAGTTTGAAAAGATATTGAGGGTTTGAATGTTTTAAGTATACAACTAATTCACCCCCCTCTCAGTTGTCTTGTGCATCTGACAAAATGAAGACCCTAGGTACTTGGAGGAATTTAGAAGTTAATGTAAAAGGAGTAAAACAATTTGTGGACTTTGAAGTGGTCACAATGAAGAAACTTTTGATTCATTTGATGCATTGTTAGGGTTGAGATGTTTTGTAGACTCCCAAAGAGTAATAGATTCCAAAAAGGAAGAGATCTCATTTGTGGATAACAAAAGAATTATCCACATACCCGTGGGTAAAAAGCAAGAAGAGTTCTGCATAGAAGAAGTAAATGTGGAGTATGAGGAAAATAATAGGACCATAAAAACCATAACTTCAATACTGACAAGTAAAACAATGGAAGAGCCTAATTCAGAAGGAGAAATTGAGGTAAATGACACTAAGGGGAGTATAGACAATGAAGCTATACTAGGGGCATGGATGCAGGATTAATAAGAGACGTATTCTCATAGAAGATTTGGATATCAGAGAGTATTTATGATAAGGAAAACACTAGCAAAAGAAGGCAATGTAGCACAAGACATATACGGTACTATAGGAAGTGATAAGGAGGATACCAATAAAAAATATCATTAATTTTGTCATATTACAAAGGTGAATTCATATTAAGCTACCTAAATACTCCAAAGTAAGAAATTTTCTACCTTTTATATACCAAATTGAGAGAATCATCCCCAATGAATCAAATAGGCTAGATATTTTACCACATACTCTTACCTGCATTACCACATGTTGGTACAACATGCACAAATAAACTATTGAAAAGTGGAAATCCTTTAAGACCCTAATTAAAGCAATATTTCTACCAAAGGTAGGAGAATACAAAGATATATCTGCCTGTGAAGGAGATATCTTGCTGCGACAACACTTAGATATATGTATACATTATTGGGAGGAAAATTATGAGTATGCCGATAGATTATATATCCAAATATTTTATTGAACACTATGTCCCATCGTAAAAACTTGGTATATTGACCAAGAGAGATGGGAAGAGATTAGCACATGGGAAGAAATTTGACTACATATTTCCTCCATACTTTTTTCTTTTATAGTGATATCCCTCAAATTCTTATCACACTACTTTGAATGAAGGAAACCATCTTCATTCTGATAGAAGATAAGGAAATATTGGTACCGTAACCTTTTTCCACACCATCCATAGAAGAAGGGGTATATGAGCATACTAATTGGATAGAATGAGAAGTAACCAATTTAGAAAAGCATTGTTGTGTGGTCCAAGTTGATGAAGAAGAACATACACTAGACATAGAAATAGATCAAGGAGACAGGGAAATATAAGAATTCACCACATCAAAACAAAAATACTACAATGAACCTATCAAACTGAAGGAGACAAACATTGCAACAAGGGGGATCCTAAAATGGCTAGAATACATGACTATTGAGATGAAAAGGTGGTAGCACAAACAATAGAAGCCCTATTAGAATTCTAGACAAGATCTATTTCCTTATAATTTTATAGAAATGAAAGGAATTAAGAAGGAAGTTGGAGCAATGAAGATTCAACTCAAAGAAGGAACTAAACTACTCTAGAAAAGGTTGTATAGATTAAATCCAAATATGAAGAAGAATGTAAAAATTGAAATAAATAAGATGTTGGGTTGTTGGAATAATCAAACTGGTAGAATATGTGGACTAGATAAGTCCCATGGTTGTACAAAACAAGAAGACGGGAGAGAAAAGGGTGTGTATAAACTTTTGAGAGTTGAATAAAGCATGCTTGCATGATCCATTCCCAACTACCTTTATAGAATAAGTATTAGAACCAGTAGCTAGAAGGGAGATTTATTCATTCATTGATGGCTTCTTCGGATACCATCAAGTACAAATCAAGGAGGAAGACCAACCTAAGACTAATTTTGCTATCAAATAAGGATCCTATATGTATAAAATAATCCCATTTGGATTAAAGAATTCCCCTACAGTATTTATTTGGATAATGATCAACACTTTTAAATATTTTATTCATGATTTCCTGAAAGTATACTTGGATGAATGAACTATATATGGGCTAGTAAAATATCATGTATAGGTTCTCTATATGATGTTAAACTGGTGTATAATTATGAAGATATCTCTAAAATTGAAGAAATGTACCTTTGTAGTACCCTATGGAACTCTTCTAGGCCATATTATATACATAAGGAAGAGTTAATGATAGACCCCATGAAAGTTTCTTTAATCCTCAACTTATTGCCACCAAAGAATGCACTGGAAGTGAAAACATTCTTAGGTTATATAGGATATCATAAAAAGTTCATCAAAGGTTATGCCGATATTTCCACCACATTAGAGGATCTCCTAAAGAAGATAATCAGTAGGAGTATAGAATGGAATGGGGAATCAAAAAAATCCTTTGACACCTTAAAAAGAAGAATAGTAGATGATAATTAGTAGGAGTATAGAATGGAATGGGGAATCAAAAAAATAATTTTAATATTTTTGGATTAGAATAGCCCCTTTCATGTTCATGTAGATGATTTTGGTATAGCTATAGGGGTATTAGTCACTCAAACCAACGGAAACAAGGACCATATAATTTATTTTGCTAGTATCTAGAAAGATCTCTGTAATAGGAAAAAATTATACTACACAAAGAGGGAAGCACTATAAATGGTGTATGTATTACAAAAGTAGAAACATTATTTACTATCCACACCATTCACTTTCTTTATTGATCTAGAACCCTTCAAGTACCTACTTAACAAGCCAATAACCCACGAGTGCATATCTAGATGGTTGTTGTTATTCCAATAGTTCAATTTTAAGATTATGGTAAAACCTATAAAGAATAACCAAGGATTGGATTACTTATCATAGATTGAAAGCAGAGAAGAACCAAATACTTTGGTAGAACCCAAGACCATATGGATTCCACAAATCCTATATGAGATCACTAAAAATGAAATAAATGTGTATGCGGCTACGCTACTTAATAAACCAAAGGACCCCAATGTGGAAAGATTTAGAACATACAAATAAGTCATGGATAACATAATGAAGCAAGGGGTAGAAGAGAAATTGCAAAAGAATAAAGAATAAATCCATGAACAATGGGGTATTCCAAATGGGGGATTCACATAGAAGGTTGTGTCACCTTTTACATCAGATCTATCTACAAAAATATCAAGCTGAATGCATTCAAAGGGACCCACTTCCTCTGCACAAATGATATTGACCTTGAGAAGTCATTACAAGTCCCTAGAAGAACCAGACAAGCAAGGCCTAAATAATGGGACAAAAGGAAAGCAAATGAGGAGACAAAACAAGACAACATGGAATAAATATAAGAGGAAGAATAAGAGGTCTAAAAACCTTTTAAGAGAAGAAGAGAACAACATGCTCATGAACCTTTGGAGCAACCAAAGGTCATCCTAGAGAAAATGGAAGCCACTTTGGAGCAACCACAAGAATATCTGGAATAGAAACAAGAACCCATAAACATATTGGCTACCACAAATGCCATCATCCACTATGAAATTCTACCAATAGTATTGGAAGCATACAAGGAATCAAACATAGAAAACAAAGAGAGGATAATACAATGCCTCCTCCAATATATTAACCAATCCAGTAAGGGGGTAGAGGAAGCCATGAAATATTTCCTGACAAAAATAATTATTGTAATAATGGAAAAAATGGCCAAGACATTGAGCCAAGACAAAGAAATAAAGGAGAAAAAAATCTACTCTATTAGCCCAAACATTCTTAAGGAGGAAAAGAAAGCCATAACACAAGAACAAGAACAAGAGCTCTACATGAAACAAAGGATCAATAGACTCATCGAGGGAAATCCAGAGGACCCAGAGGCTATCCAAAAATGGATAGAAGAGGCCACCTAGAAGCTCTAAGAAGAGATGACAAAGAATAAAGATAAAATCAAGTGTTTGACCCCTAAGGACAATACTATGAGAGAAATAGGGGCCACTCTTGGGGATAATATAAGTATTAGAAGATAAGGAAAGAATAAAAAGGATTTCAAAGAGGAATCCACTCCCTTAAATACTCTCTTCGTCATTAAGAGTTTCCTAGCACAACAACAATGGATTCAAATGGTAACATCTCCGTAGTTACTACAATTGCCATTGGTGGGATCAAGAGTCAACCTATCCAACATCTCACCTCTCTAGAAGATGCGGTTAGGAAATTTTTTTCATGCTACCACACAAGAAGAGATACTAAAAGAACATGTCCAACATGTTGATTAGATTCAATAAGTCATGGATACACTCTAAGGGTCCATCCCACATATTTCCTTGGATACATCTCTTTCCTTATCACAACAACTCAAGAAATTGGTGGCAGGCCTATAGGTAGAATTGGATGTTGAAAGGGACAACATAAGAAAGGATGATCAATAGGAGCTCACAAAAAAGAAACCATAAGAGTTTAAAAATTGAGATGTGGTTCCACACACTCGCAAATAGAAACATAGATCCAATAATTGGGAGACAGTATCAAAGAGGTTGAAGTAGTATACCAATTTTTCTTACAATGGCCCAATACAACAAAGAACCTCCACAACTAAATGATTCAAATTAAATACCATATAGCACAAGTGACATATGATCCTCTATAGGACCCAATAAAAGCAATTAGGGATCAAGTGGAGAATCTTCACATCTAGCTTCAATAGCTCCATACTCAAAGGGAGCTAGTAAAGGAACAAATACAATAGTCGAGGGAGACCATCAATAGTGAGTTAATATTCCTCCAACTCATTTTTAAAGAAGCCAAGTAGATCACAATTTTTATTTTATCCCAACTAATCTCTAGGAAGCAAAGGTTGCATTAGCCCAAATCTAGGGATAAATGGGTACCCTACTCCAAGCACAGGTGCATAGGAATTCCACCATGGCTATACTAGAGATACAATACTAACACATCCTTCCCAACTAAGTATTATGTCTTGAAGACAAAACATCATTTTACAAGGGGGGATGATGTCAATGAGTCATAGATAAGAGAAAAAATTACCACAGGTGATAAAAGAAGTCTATAGTACTAGAAAAAGGCACTAGTTGTAGTTAGGAGTCATGTCCCTTTAACAAAATGTATGTATGTATGATGTAAAATCATATGTGGTAGATAGAAGATAGAGTATAGCATGATAGATAGAAATATATAATACTAGAGTAGAGATTAATACCTACCTTTTATACTTGATTATGATATTATATAAAGGAGTTATAAGGATTATATATGTATGTGATGAATGTATGAATATTTATTTTGATGTTGATGTGATGTATGATAAGTATTCACTCTAGAACCTTACCATAGATTCTTGTTTATCCTACAATATCCTGTGGGGTATAAAAATACTACACAAAGAGTGCTTGGGTACAGATATCTGGACTGCACTTTCCCCATTTCTCTTTCCAACAATTACCTTAGTATGTTTTATGATAGAATAAGACAATAATATTAGCCTTTTGCATCATCAATTACCAAATTTTTTATCTTTACATTTGTTATATTATTCTTTTTTTACTTTTTTACATATTTAGTAACTTTATATTTTTGGATGCTACGTTAGTTGTCAATATTTCCACATAAATGTGGAAACATTTCCATCTATTATAAAATTTAAAATAATTTATTCACCTCTATGGTTTTTGAAGCATGTGGTAAAATAATATTTTTAGTTAGTATGTGGTAACACCCGTTTTTGTCAAACAAAGACCTCTTTATGGTATATTTCTTTATAGTTAATGATAAAGTCAATTGACATGATGGGTTTTCTTATGAATTTTATAAATCCCTCTAGGAAATATTATCAAACAAGGTTTATTTGAAAGATTATCATTGAAAATCCTTAGGAAATATTATCAAAAAAGGAAATATTAAGTTCAGACATAAGGATGGAGAGCCCAAGGATATCTAGAATTAGTGATTGACCACCTTTCTTATTGTCTCCTATGTAAGACCCCATCTTTTGTGGTCTTGTTGTTTCTATGAGTCATTGGTAGTTTATTTCTAATATCTTATGTTCTTTATGTTAGATATTATACGTGAGTGATATTTTTTGCTATACATCAAAGATGTTCATATTTTGATTGTTAATGGATATGGTAAACCAAGTAATCCTATCTAACTAATGGTTGTTATGTTTTCTTGTGGTAACTAGATGAGTTCCATTCCTTGTCTATGTAAGTATGCATTGAATGAGATGTTCAGTTATTGGGAGTATTATTATGTATATCATATGGATTATATTATGTTAGGTGATTACATATTATGTGGGGAAATTTTGGTCATCTCAAAAATAAACATCTAAGAACAGTAGTGCCTTCAATAATTTTAATTTCATCAGATTGCCTCAAAGACACATGCTACTATGCCACAAAGCATAATCAGACATAGTTCATCTCCCACATTGACCTTTAGAGAAAATTAATACTAATTAAAATAGTTCCCAAAAACACCATTAAACATATTCAACAACTAGAATAAAAAATCATGAAAGATGAATCAGACAATAGGAACACATAGATTTATGTGGGGAAAAACCTTACAGGTAAAGAACTCCACACTCGGAAAGCCCATAGATCAATTGTATTATTCAACAAAAAGAATACAAGTTAAAATACAATATCTGGCTCATGACCTTTATAGGAGATTTGCATATTGTTCCATGCTAAGAGAATCTGGTAGCATAACCCCCTTTCAACCTCTATCTCTCTCTTGTATCCCTCTCCGCCCCCTTTTAGTCCTCTTCTTGGATCTTTCAATTCATACACACTTATTCGACGTTCTAGTAACCAATTCTTCCACCTTCCATGCAAATCGAGTGTCACCAATGAACATAACCATCATCAACTCCCAACCATCAAAGTCATATCGAGTCATCAAAGATATTTCAAGCCATATCCCTCCAACCACCCTATGTCACTCCAAAATGACTACCACTCCATCCACTTCACAATGTCAATGTGAAGCTAGCAATGTATCACCAATTCAATGAGACATCCTCTCATCTCCCATCGAAACAAGGATGCCACTCCAACGAAGGTAATATCACCGAGTGTTCAACATATGCCAAGATGACCCACCAGGACTTCAGTTATTAGAGAGTAGAAGAGACACGAGACCATGTCTCTTTGAACACTCAATGTCATATCGACATCCACACCATTCACCAAATACATGTATCACCATATCGATGAGAGAATATAACTTTTCTCATTGGTATAAGGATGTCACATCAATAATATTACTCTAGCCTTTCATCGACATGTCAAGGAGACAACTTAATATCTCCCACCGATACGGGAGTGTCACATCGATGAAGCTTATAGTGTTTGACCGAGTGGTCCCCGTCATCTACATGACATCCATGTCACTACTACAACTGATATCACTAACCACATAGAACAGCCCCACCTTAGCAACACACTAAGGTTCCACTTCATCAGCACATTGAGGAGACAGGCTTTAGAGTCTCGCTGAAGTCACAAAGTCCCATTGACATGTCAAAGAGACATGATCTAATGTCCAAGTGACAACATTAAGTCACTCCGATATGAGACTCGTCAGAGTGTTGAGGAGACTACTAAGGAACTCCCTTCTACATATATATGTATCGCCGATAATACTTCTCCATATCGCCAATGCAACACCCTCCATCGGGATTTCGATCAGACTAATGACTTTGTCTCAACGATATTCAACTATTTGTTCAATAAGGTAGAGGCTTGAACATTAGTACATTTGAGGCACCATTTCTCAACATTCTCCCACTTTCCAAAGAATGTACTACCTACCAATCAACGCATGAAACCTCTCTATCACCAAGGAAACCTTAATTTCCACCATCTTAGGCAATAGTTCTAGCCATCCTCTAAAGGAAAGGAACAAGCCATACTATATATGCACCAGTCTAATCTGAGACACCAATAATAGAACCAATTGATGGCAAGGGATTCAACACATTGCCACCACTCCACTGTGCTCAACAAGCCATACATAAGCATAAACAACATCAACTTCCAAGCCCAAATGAGAACACAACCATGAAGTAATTCTACAGAAAACAAGATTGAACATTAGCTAGAACAACAACCATACAACTGACTACTCCCATCAAAATGATCAACTCACACAACTGAAAATAGCACACACATCAAGTGCTACACCATCCAATCACACATACCTTGAAGCTATCCACATCAAAAAACTCATGCCACCTACACAACCAACCCATCAATTGCAAAAGATAGCTCCATGTGCCAACTAGTTGAAGAAGACATAACACATTCAAGAACTCCCACTACATGGGTAATGCCAAATCTGAAAGATCAAAGGCATAAAAAGTCTACCAACAACATCATATATAAGTGTAAACATGTTGTTTCAAGGAACCATCCAAAATGATATGAAAAACTTGTAATTAAATAACCTGTAGGAACAAATATCACCACAAGTGTGCACAACTCTCCCAAGTTCTCCACACTCAACAAAGGAAAGAGATAAAGAACCTCCATGCCATCACCCAAGAACATAAGTGAAAACACATGACCACAAGCTAGTGATCACTATAGCTCCAACCAAACCTCAAACCAATGTAATATGAAATCAAACATCCAAGAAGACAACCAAGACCAAATAGAGAAAAATTGCACATCATGTACCTATAGAAAAACCTCCTACATACACCTCAGAATGCCAACTGTGTCAAGTATGATCTCCTTCACAACACCCCAAAGAGAACAACATAACAACACCCAACCGTTCAATCTACAAGATCAAACACAACATATACATCATGTAATCAACATGGGTGTAGGCCTCTCAAGCCAAATAATATAATAATACTTCATTTTCCCATTTTAGGAAATAAGCCCATAAAACCATCTCCTAACAATCCTCATCATAAAAGAAAATACAAACCCAAGGAGAAATGCATGCTATCCATCTCTGACAATGAATTCTCTAGAACCATCTAATAGTAGTTCAATATCCATGTCCATGAAAGAAAGCATAAGGAACCATGCTAAACCATCCTCAAATGACTCTCCATAATCAAACATCATGAATCAACTCAATCCTATGAGAATCAAAGAAATAACACATCTAAAAGATATAATGAGAAAATACCTCTCAAATCATAACTACCAAGTAGACAAGGAGCAGGGAATGAGAGTGCTCCTCCAAGATATACAAGCCATCATGACTTATCCAAGAGCAATCTCCTCATTGGCCTCTATCGAACTCACATCCAACCAAGGTGAAGTCTATTTGAAATTTTTGCTGAAATATTCATCAAGAAGAACCATCAACAAAACTTCTCTCATCAGAGAAACAACAACCTCACCTTATTATTCATGTATCCATGAGCATAATCAAACAATCATTTCATGCTAAACTCTAAATGCATCACTGCACTATCATGAAGCTCTCAAGCATATGACCAATACACCCAAAACATAGAGAATCACCAGACCACTATCAAAGCTCCAAGCATCTGAATCAGGAAATTATCATGAAATAATGATCTTACCACCCCCCTTAGGAGATACCATGCTCCAAGTGAACATACCATGGTCTCAAGAGAAATGCATCATGCCAAAACTCTAGTCTAGAATCAAGAGCATACTATGACATAACACAAACCGACTCTAAACCAACATCACCTATCAAGCACCACCAACACCTCGACCAAAAACTCACAAGAGTCCTCCATGGCTCCAAGATGTTTCACATCTTCCAATAGTGTCCATGCAAATGCAAAAGAACCCTTTTGCAGCAATAGGATATAATATCTCTTCCTAGTAACATCTACAACACTATAGAATATTATTCACCACATAGTGATGAATACAGTGCAGTCACTGCTAGAGCTCCCACTAAACTATGAAAACCAAGCTCTCCAAACATCATGACCAAACATCTACTAATATGAAAATCCTATAGGTTTACTCATTAATGTATCCATTTGACAACAATACCAAGCAACACCAAGATCTCCAAAACTGAGCATAAATTGCCATCACTATCAAAAGCTTACACAAACCAGTGTACCCAATCTATTCATGAGATCATGAGACAAATGCTACAAGTCCCCATAATCAAATATTATGGTACTCAACAACATTCATCCTCTCATCTCAAAACAACCACACCAATGCACAAGTGACCATAGACAAGGCCAACTAACAAGTCTGAACCAACACTAAATTAACCTTATGGATTTAGATAATCCACTTATGAGTTATCTCACTGTATCCAATGGGTAGCTAATCCACCAACCACATAACTTGTAGGTCACAAACATGGAACGTGCAAACCCATCATCACATTGGAAACTACAACACTAAGATCTCAAAGAGAATAACCATGTAGACAAAATGACTCAAACAATAGATCAAGCTCAAAATTTATTTGCCAATCATGTACACAATGAGCACCATAGTCATGCAAAGAATTTATGCAAAACTGGAACTATCTCATCCAACAATTCCCCCAACAAGCTAGGGTCTAGAAATTAGTTTAACAACAACTCCACATAGCCACAAGTTTTCCTTAACCATGCAAAACCTACAAAACCACTGTGTTTGAAGACACCCATGTGCATCCACACCCACTTCACATTTGGAAGGCCAAGAATATGAAAAAAAGAAAAACCATCATGGTTAAACCATAAAATAAATTAATCATGAATGAGAATTGCCATATATTTTTTAGGAAAACCTATAAAAAAATCTCAAACCCAACAAAACGAGTATGAACGATGTAGGTATAAGATGCCCATTAAGGGAACGACTAGTACAAGAATTCGAGGCCCATTTTAGGCCAACTCCTCAACCACCAACATGCTCCTACATCCAAGAGAGATAGGATATTTCATAAGCTTCCACATCATCTAATGATCGACTCCATAACCTTCATGCAATTGAGGTATCATAAAATCTATGCCCTCCAATACCAAGACAAACACCCAACATAAGCACATCACTCCATGATTGAGCTCCATACCATTAGGGAGCTCCTCACATAGGCACCCACTATGAAACCTTTGCTACAACAAAACCACAAAGAAAAATATTCCACCCCATGCATCAAGACTATTTTGCTACCAACGAGGAACCTCAGATCAGAACATTCTAGTATGATCAACTCTAGTTTCTCCATCTTCACCATCCTTCATGCTACATGCTGTATCTTGAAACTCAAAAAAAAGAGAACGAATTTATACTCAATAAAGGATCAATCCATCAGTTGATTCCTTTAGATTTCCTTAAGCCTGCCACACTAGGAAATCTTCACATAAGGAATACATGTGATCCAAGAGGATCTATGAACCTTGAAAAATCAATTGTCTCCAATGCTCGAGAATTCAACACCATGGTGTAATTCTCAGAAGCACGATTCCAACATCACTTGAATCGCAAAAAAAAGAGCTCATACATGAAAATAATTGTGTCAAAGTTTGGGTCAAATAAGCACATGAGGTTGTCCATAAAGGAAATAATTGATCAATTCAGAATTGGTCAAAAATAGCGTCAAGATAAAGAGCTCAACAAGACAATCTCGACGATGCTTGTTTCATCGAAAATAGAGCTCATACATCAAAGATATGGCCAGTAAAACTTTAGGGTTGACTTCAGTGGTGGACTGAATGGTGATGATGTCATCATGACATTAGCAACTGATAGAGCAGATGTGTCATCATACAGATGTTGATGTGGACCAATCAGGTCTTGACATGTGGCAGTCATTCATTGATGTGGTAGCCTCTGGTGTGGAAAATTGTCAGTACGAAAGATGATATGGCGTACGTTTGATGATGTGGCATTCTGTATAGTCTAGTTGGCATGCGAGTTGGTGAAACTTATAAGTGGTGTGGTGACACATGTTGCCCATGTGTTCTTCAACAAACGAATGAATAGGTGCCACATGGGATGCCTACAGGGCACCACATGGCACCCTTTTCTATCCTCTGGTTGGTGAGAACAATTTGTTATACTTCCAAAATGATAGGTGGGGGTTGAACCCACCACCCCCACATTCCAAGCCACCACCTACAACCATCGTGTTGATGGTTTGGCTGTTATCTAATTTGCGTGTGGGTTCATAATATCCTCTCAAAATATTTTAACCATTTTTAAAAATAGCAGTGGCGGGGGTTGAACCCTCGATCGCTTGGTTAGAAAAATATTAAAGCCCCGCTACGCCACACATGATTTTAACTATATACATGGCATTGGTTCTATTTAAAGAACAGTTGAGCCCAAATCCTTAACAAATTAACCATTAGGGGTTATTAGTTGGGATTTAAATCAAATAAAAACAAAGTCCCAATAACCAAAAGCCCGAATATACAAGGGCTCAAAGAAATTTTTGATGATTTTAAAGGGACATTATTGTTTTATTTGTAATAAGGGGATATTGGGAGATTTTTCTATATAAAAAAAGAGGATATTCCATGATTTTGTAATCTTATGGTTTTAAATCATATTGGGAAAACTCTTAGTATAAAAAGGGGGAGTGTTAGGAGGCATTCATCATCACTTCACTTGGAGAATTATCTCCTTCAGAGGATCATCCCATTCTTTGGTGAATTCTCAAGTATTCAAGTGGGGAGAGAGAAGAATTGGAGACGATGAGGAGGATTTTCTTGAAGAAGAGTAATCCATTTGATGCAGAGTTACTCTGAGAAGATTATGAGAGAGTTGTGTAGACTTTCTATTGTAGATTATTTTTACATTGTAATTCTGCGATGCCTATAATCCTTTGTAGGCCTTTGTGAGTCTTTTGGGAGGCAAAAAAGTTTAGATTTTTGTTACAACTTCTTGTTGTAGGTTGAAAGCTCTTCTTCTCATAATTTTTACTAAAGCATCTAGAGAATTGTTAATACATTGGTCACTTAGTTGAGATAGACCTAGAGACGTAGTCCACTTGGACGAACTCTGTAATCAATCTTGTGTCCTCTTCTCGCTCTCTCTGTTCTATGTTTAATTCTCTCTCTTAATTGCTCTTGTTGCATGTCTTTCTAGTTAAGCTTTAGGCATAAAAAAATTGTTCACTTTTATGCACATTCACTTTAGCAACATTTGTCATTGATACCTTCTGCATCATATCAACATGGAACCAACAACACTACAAATTATTACATACATCAACATGTAAGAAAATACAAGCCACATGTGAGTCCATGCAAGTAAATGAAATAAACATGCAAGTACATGCAACTCACAAACCTACACATGCAAGCAAAAAACAAATCCCAGAAGAAGGCTCTGATACCACTTTTTAGGAAATTTCAATCATCTCAGAAAGAAACATCCGAGAACAGTAGCGCCTTTAATAATTTTAATTTCATTATATTTCCTCAAAGACACATAATACTATGCCACAAAGCAGAATCAAACATAGTTCATCTCCCATATTGATGGAGTAGAGAAAAATTAATGCTAATTAAACTAGTTCCAAACAACACCATTAAACAAATTAAACAACTAGAATAAAAAAAATGAAAGATGAATCACACAATAGGAACATAGATTTACATGGAGAAAACCCTTACAAATAAAAAACCCCACACTCCAAAATCCTAGAGATCAATTGTATTATTTAGCAACAAGCATACAAGTTACAATACAATATCTGGCTCATGAACTTTACAAGAGATTTACATCTTGTTCCATCCTGAGAGAATCCAACAACATAACCCTCTTTCAATCTCTATCTCTCTCCCGTATCCCTCTTGGCACCCTTTCAGTTCTCTTATTGGCTCTTTCAATTCATACAAACTTCTTCAACATTCTAGTAACCGGTCATTCCACCTTCTATTCCAACAGAGCGTCACCAATGAACATAATCATCTTTAGCTCCCAACCATCAAACTCATATCCAATCATTGAAGAGACTTCAAGCCATGCCCCTCTGACCACCCTATGCCACTCTGAAATGACCATCATTCCATTTTCTTCACAACATTGATGTGAAGTGAGCAATGTATCACCATGTCGATGAGACATCCTCTCATCTCCCACCAAAACAAGGATGCCACTCCGATGAAGATAATAATGCCAAGTGTTCAACATATTCCAACATGATCAACCAAGACTTCAATTATCAGCGTGTTGAAGAGACACAAAACCATTTTTCTTTGAACAGTCAATGTAATATCGACATCGACACTATTTTCCAAATACATGTATCACCATATTGATGATAGAATAAAACTTTTCTCACCAATATAAGGATGTCACATCGATAAGATTACTCCAAGATTTTGTCGACATGTTGAGGAGACAAATTAATATCTCCCATTGATACAGGAGTGTCACACCAATGAAGCTTATATTGTTTAACTGAGTGGTCCCCATTTCCTACATGACATCCATGTGACTACCATACAACTGATGTCACTAACCATGTAGATTGGTCCCACCTTAAAAGTGCACTAAGGTTCCACTCCATCAACACATTGAGGAGACAGGCTTCAGAGTCTCGCTGAAGTTACAAAGTCCCACTAACAAGAGTCTCCACCTTCCATCGACATGTTGAAGAGACATGATCCAATGTTCCAACAACAACATTAAGTCACTCTGATAAGAGACTCATCGGAGTGTCGAGGAGAATGCTAAGGAACTCCCTTTGACATATACATGTCTCAATGATAGTACTTCTCCATACCACCAATTCAACTCCCTTCATTGGGATTTTCATCAGACTAGTGACTTTGTCTCACCAATATTCAACTGTCTATTTGACAATGTAGAGGCCTAAACATCAATACATTTGAGGCACCATTTCTCAATACTATGGGATTGAGTAGGAGTTAATATGGAGATGATGATTGATATATAATGGTTACTAATAGTAGTACCAATTTTAAGGCAAGTTTGAATAGGCTACTACCATAAGTGGTGATGTCTTGATAACATATAGTATAATCAATTATTTCCTAATTCTAATTGGTATTATGCAGGTAAGGAGTGTTAAATTACATGTTACTTATGTAGATTAGTGGATTTAATCTTCTAGTTGACTATTATTCTTGAAATTTTATTTTTCATATGCCATTGTTTCAATTATTATTAATCATGAGTAGTATTGACACTTTTCAGTTGAGTAAAGAGGTGAAAATTGGCCAATGTTGATTACAGGGTCACATAGCTACTTCATTTATTGTATCCTTTAGAATTTTTGGTCTTGTCAAGGAAATGTTTCCACATTGGATAGAAAATCTCTTGGTAAGGTCTAAATTTTTTTGGTGGATCTTTGCTTAAGGTGTAAAATAATTTTTGGAATGTTATTTCTTGGTTTGAAAGTAAAAATTCAATGTTGGATACTTTTGTGATGTCATAAAATGTGTGTGTTGGGGTTTCTTTTGGGTATAAGTTCCACCTTGTTAAGTTGCACATGCATAATCATGTTGAGTTTTAAAATAAAGAAATAGAGTTACGTGAATGAAATGGTTGTATAGTCACATTTTCAACACAATAGGCTTCTATATAAGAGATCTTATTGTATGGTAGCCAAAAATTATTTTATCTAGGTCTATTTTTATATTAGAATCGAGGATGGTTTGATTCTCTAAACACACAAGATTCATACCAATATTTGAATGAATATACAAGCTTATTGGTCTTAGGGAGGTTTGTGGTTAGAACTAAATTGAGTTTCATTACTTGCATTCTACTATAAACATTCTATAATATTCCTTCTACATTCTTTTTTGTGGATAAAGCATTGTATTACCCTTTTGGTCAATGTATAACATCCCTATGTACTCACTATATAAGCACTATTTTTTCTTCATGGAGAGGTACCTATCTTAGTACTAGTTTTGATAAATGAATTTCTAATAATAACTTGAATATAGTTTATCATAGAGGAACTAATAGAGTTTCCTATCGAGAATTGGATAATATTGTACTACAAATTAAATTAGAAATTGTAAGTGCACACTAATTATGGCCATGATTCATTGAAGGCTAAGACATCATGGTGTAACATTATGTGACAAGGTTTAGAATGTAGCTGTAGAAATATGCTTTTATTTAAATATTTGGATTTATTCAAATTAGTAGAAGATGATATTTAATTTAAGAAAACAAACTATAGAAATATATTTATTAATTAAACCTAGAAGAAATGTGGTAATTAAATAAAACAAAGTATGCAAACTTGTTTATTTAATTTAGATGAAAGAAAATAGATAATTAAATAAAACAAGGTATTTGAATTTGTTTATTTAATTTAAGATGGGATGATGTGATAAAGATAGAATAAATATATAATTATAAAAGAATTTGATAATAATAATTAAATAAAACAAACTATGTGATTTGTTTATTTAATTAAGATGAAATAATATAATAAAGATAGAAGAATTAAATGTGAACTATATAAATAAATATTTCTATTTATTTATAGGTAGATGAAAATAGAAGGGTTAATTAATCAAATAAATCATATTTAATTAATTAGATTATCCAAACCATTTTTAGGTGTATACATTTTTCCCCTCCTTGAAGTGATGTGTTTACGCATTGCTTCAAAGAAAATTTTGCTACTGTTGGTAGTATTGACGAAGATTTTTTAGTATGCCCTAGATGTTGATATTCAGGTGATGATGGATATATGCCCCCTCAGGGGATAATTCAATAAATTTTTTGATTTTTTTGGAAAATTTCAAATTTTTATGATTTTTATGCTAATTTGATAAAGATTTTCAATTTCAAAGATGAAAAATCAATTTATCTCTTAGAGAAAATGATGTTTGCTCCGGCAGATGTGAAATTAGTGAATTAAGACCCTTGGAAAATAAAATAAATAAATCCCACCAAAATCCCTCTTAATTAACCTATAAAAGGTCAAAAAGTTGTATTTTCAAATTCATTTGTGCATATTGAGTTTTAAAATTTTTGAGTGAGAGAAAACTTAGCATTTGGAGCAAAAATGGTTATTCCATACCACACTCAGCATTTCGAGTGTGTGTGAAGAAACAACCCCTCAGTCGCATACAAACCTCCGGTAGGTGCCCTAGAAACCTCCTTGTAATTTGTGCATTTCAATTTCCCGCTTGTTTTAGTCATTTTAAATCATTTTTTCCATTCTAGCGCATGCACACACCGATGTAGCACTTAGAAACTCTGTAATAGCACATCCATAGAAATAGCATTTCAGTTTGATGACTTAGCACATTTATAGGTTAAATTAGTGCATAGATAGAAACAACACATAGTATAGATGAAGTGGCGCATGAACCTCCTAGAATAGGGCATAGACAAAAATGGCACATAGGTGATCTAGATTAGCACATAGGAACCCTGAAATGGTGCATCCATTGAATTAGTGTGTTGGTCTCCTAAAATAGTGCATAAAGGTCCTGAAATGGTGCATACACTGATTTAATGCAATGATTGCCTGTTTTGGTGAATTGATGAGTTTTAATAGCACATTGACTTATCTAGCTCATTGAATCACTATTTTAGTGCTTTGAAGTTGGAAAGATGTAAATTTTCAGTAAACTCCATGATTTTGATAATTTTCAATCATGTTAGCCTAAAATTTGATTTCATTGTTGATGTTGATTGATGATCCTGATAGGTTAGTGTAACGCTGAAAATGAAACAAGCTTTTGCACAATAGACAAACAAGAATCAAGATTAGAAGCACACATGCATACAAATACTAAATCTAGAATGCAAATTTCAATCGTTAAGCAACAAAGAACATGGGAAAGTAAAAACGTAATTAAAACTGAAACAATCTCACCAATTCCAAACGTATTTCCATGAATTATCTCGATTGCCCTTCTCCATTTTGCTTGTGTAGTATAATTGCCCTCAGATTTTCAAGTAAATTCGTGCAAGTATAGCCTAAGAAAGTGATTAGCAAAATATCGAAGATTCAAGACAAAAGTGCTCTCAAAAGTCACAAATTCGCGAGAGAGATCGGAATGAAGAATGACATATCAATTTATAGAAAATTGATTATTCGAACAACAGGCCAAGATTGAAAGATCAATGGACGGTTGAGATTGACTGATTAGACATGCATTCATATAACTGATAGAATTGACATGAGTGATACAAATTAGAAATAGAATTAAAGATTAAATGAATGATTTAATCTTCAGTTCGGCATTCGAAAACATCAGAAATATCTTTGCATGTCAAAGATGAAGATTGATTATAACGACTCTCTATTCGAACGCACGCACAACATTTAATTAATTAAATAAGAATATTTAATTAATCTGCATGTACACGCAAATGAGTTAGAACTAGAGGATTGCATGATCTGAAGAAGAGATTACTCGAAGACGCCACTCAGACATCGAATCAATAGTTAATTGAACGATTAAAATAGATGTCAAGTTGAGTAAAAGTGAATACTTAGATAACTCACATAATTATCTAAAATATAGAAGAATGTGTTAAAATATAATTAATGAATTAAATAATTCATTTAATTCAAGACTTGATATTTGAAGAATAATTAAATAAATAAGATTTATTTAATTAAATGACGAAGGGGATTTAAATGAATAATTAAATAAATAAAAGAATTTATTTAATTATAGTTGAAATATGATAAAGAATAAATTAAATAATGATTTATTTAATTTAATCGAAAGAATAAGGTTAATTAGTAAGATAATTAAATAAGAAGCGCTTATTTAATTAATAAGAAGAATAAAGAAAAGTGTGAATTAATTAAATATTTAAGATTATTTAATTAATAGAAGAATTAATGTTAAGGTGAATAATTAAATAATTGACATTATTTAATCATGACCACTGAAGAATAAAATTATGAAGAATATGGAAGTCGGGCTTGAACCAGATTTCGGTGTCTACATTTGCCCCTCTTTGATACAATGTCATTTCGGCGTTGTGTCAAAGAAAATCGATAAGAAATATGCCCCAGTCAAGCTCCGGAGTAGAAGATTAGAACAGGTGAAGGTATGCCCCCTCGGGAAAATTGACAAATTTCGGAAATGTGCAGGAAAATTTGGAAATGCGCCCGATTAGATCAAAAGATAGGCAGAAAAGCAATGCAGTTGATAGAATGAGGTTCGGACATGGGAGGGACGGGTACGGGATGATAGAAAATGGAAGTTTACGCGGCCAGTAGGAAGAAAATGCCACCTAAGCCCTAGGTATATATTGGAATTGGGGTGAAAAACTATTCATTTGCACCCACCCAGCTTAGAGATTTCAAAAGTTTGCTCTGACTTTCAGCGAGGATGTCTCCAGTTCCAGTGACCCATCATCGTGCCTACAGGATCAGGACGTTCCAGAGACCAGCCGGCGCGGACCCCCCGGTATGTACCTAAAACTTGTCTTTTGAAAATTTTTAATTTATGCGCATTTTTAGGTATTTATTGCCATTTTAGTTCTGCGTGTCTTTTTAATTTGCGACGCATCTGTATGCGCGAACGATGCATCTGCATGCGAAAAGCCGCATTTGCATTTTAACGCCGAGCTTTTAGACTAGTTTAGGAAAGATAACCGCATATGTTTTTTCTGTTACGCATTTGAGTATTTTAATACGCATTTGAAATTTTGAAACGCATGTGTTTAATTTGATACGCAAATGTTTATTTTGAAACGCATTTGAAGTTTTGAAACGCATTTGTATGTTTAGAGACGCATTAGAATATTTAGACACGAATTTGTTATTTTGCACCGCAAATGTCATTTTCAGCACGCATTTGATAATAATTAACCACATTTGATTAATAATGACGCACTTGTACTTTGTGAACCGCATTTGTATAAAAGCGACGCATGTGTTAAAAAAGTGACGCATCTGCAAAATAACGACGCATTTGCATTTTATGTCAAAACATTCATTTTTCACTAGGGTAGATGATTCAGGCTGACATGAGGCATGTTGTTGCAGGTTGTTCTTGACCCTATTTACACACGTGAGTCGAGACCCATGACGTTTCGATTCAGAGACAGCTTACGGCCGGCCGAGCGATGGACCTTATGGCATTTGGGTTTGTTGCACGTGACCGATATGCCCCAGATTAGGGCAAATCGGGGTTTACTGACAGCACTATGTGAGTGGTGGCACTCGGAGACATCGTCGTTCCATCTTCCGACTGGAGAGGCTACAGTGACTTTGGAGGACGTGTACAGGATTCTAAGACTGCCTATTAGAGGCACACGGGTAGTCTATGATACCCAGAGGGGTATAGTGGAGATGCGCAGATACTACCCCCACGCTGACGTTAGACAACTAGGGGTAGATGATTATGAGATCAGATGGCGGGTATTGGCCCAGAGGTATAGGCAGTTAGACTGTCTAGTGGCGACATTGATAGGCGGTATAGTATTACCGGACCGCCGAGGACATGGATTCCCTATGGGATGGGGTGAGATGCTAGTGGGCATGCTAGAGCGCCGAGTGGTATATGCTTGGGGTTCGTGTGTACTGGGGATGCTATACTTCCACCTACACGACATTGCCTATAGAGAGGCACAGTCGATGAGTTGCGGCACCACGCTCTTGATGGTATGGGCGTGGGAGCATATTGCTATCTTTAGACCACCGGTGATAGTAGATCTACCTCGTGGAGCGCCATACGCCTTTCGGTATGCGGGAGCCACCACTCAGCACCATGTTGGGGACACGGGCTATTATAGACATGCTATAGACCTGATGCAGGAGTTCACCTAGAGACCGTACCGAGACTGCGAGGTGTGGTCAGATGAGGGTGAGCATTTGCCATATTGTCGACAGACGCAGTACTTAGTGGGACGAACAGTGTCCCACATGCACATCATAGAGCGGCAATTGCCGGACCGGGTTTTGAGACAGTATGGAGAGGTACAGGATGTACCTCGAGGGAGAGCAGAGTTTGCTCGGTCCTCACGAGAGGTCCTGTTGTGGGGGTCAGAGATTCCAGTTGCCACGGCAGAGGAAGATATTGATGGGTTACAGGCACAGGCATGGGGATGGAGGGGCGGACCAGCAGATCCAAGGATGACTCCAGCTTATGATCAGTGGTGGGCACTACACAGGCCGACTCCTTTGACAGATCCAGGGCAGCCAGCACCAGTAGAGCGGCGTATTAGAGGTCCCAGAGGCAGACGGGGCAGAGGAGGTGCTCGAGGAGGCAGAGGAGGCCGAGGTGATGGTGGGGATGATGGCAGAGGTGGCCGACGTGGAGGTAGGAGAGGGAGGCGTGGTCGACGGGGACGAGGAGCAGCCTTGTCACCTATCAGAGAGGAGAGGGGAGGAGAGGAGGATGTGGCCATGCTAGATGTGGCTAGAGGTGGCGAGGAGGAGCAGCCAGCTGAGGCAGTTATCCCCGATATCCCCGACATCCCAGCAGAGGCAGCGGCAGGTGCAGAGGAGGCCATTGGAGAGGAGGCAGAGGGAGAGGAGGCAGAGATTGGTGCCCTTCGATTGTTAAGCGCCTACCAGGAGGATGATGATGGAGAGGATGATCATGAGAGGGAGATTAGGGATCAGATCCTGGAGGAGTTGAATGAGGAGGAGGATGGGGGAGATAGGGTCCGTCAGGACGATACAGAGATAGAGGTGCCGGACACCGATATATTACGAGCCCAGGTTGCCTCCCTGGAGGAGCAGATGAGGGTGCTGATGGCAGAGAGAGATGCTTACAGGGTGGAGAGAGACAGAGCCTTGTTGGAGAGGGATGAGGCTGTAGCCCGGCGACAGGAGACTGAGCAGAGATTCACAGAGCTCAGGTCATTATGTACAGGACCATCAGCAGCATTTGCCAGAGAGTTGGTCAGAGCCGGCGAGAGGGAGAGATACTACAGAGACCTATATGAGGCAGAGGTTCCTTTAGAGAGACGGGCTCCTAGCTTTTCAGTGGCACAGAGTAGTAGGTCTCAGACCAGGACCCACACACGGACAGTGAGCACAGAGGGAGTGGATCAGCCACGCAGAGCAGGGCCATATGACAGACCGCCCACAGCTCCGAGATCAGCAGGTTCCCAGCATCAGTCTCCTACACACTCCTGACATGATGGCAGTGGCAGTTCAGGATAGAGACACAGTTTTGAGGTCCATTTGAGACATTGTATTTTGATCCGATAGCCTACGGGCTTCCATGTATTTATGATACATTATGACATTGTGATGTGACACATATGAGCGATATGTATATATGATTTTGGCGGTGATGCTTATGATATGTCTTGTCTATTTATGGATTATGCAGTCTTGATTTATACATGTGATGATTATATGATATGCCTATGTGATGGATGGTTGTATGTACTTTATGTGGTTTATGCAACTAATGCGATAAATTTGATTCTATGTGACATATGATTCCATATGATGATGAGATGCAATGTGATGTTATATGTATAATGACATGTGATGCTATACAAATGTAATGTGATGCATGTATTTACAATTTATTGTTTATGATATGCAATGTTAAATGATGATTATTATCTATTATGCCATGATGATCTAAATGTGAAATATGCCTATATATATGGATGTTTCTAACATGTATGTTGATGCAGGATGATGTATACCAGTTTGTGTCACAGGACTCCGTCATAATGCAAGAAAGAAGAATTGTTAGTGTAGAATGGAAGATCGACAAAGAATGAAAAAGACAGAAGATAAATGTTAGTGTTTGGAATCTTCGATATTTTACCATATCACAAAAGGTATTGCACTTTATCATCATTGGGCGGGACTAATACAAATGGAGACAAACACCAGGATATGACATAGATCAAGGTGTGCAAGGTCATCCACTTGCTAATAACAAACAGTCGCAGACAAGGATTGTCATTAACTCATACTAAGGACACAAGTTGCCCCAGTCTTTTTGTTAGAACAAACCACAGACAGCAAACAAAGTAAAAGACGGGTCATGAGACATCATTGCTCCTCTAAATCCTTCATGGGACATCCTTGAGGAAACTAGTAACATGACTCAAAATCAAATTTAAAAGACAATCGATAGACAGCAGTCAAAGAAAAATAGAATTTTGATACGTCGTTGCTTCTCTAAATCCTTCATGGGACATCATTGAGATAGCTAGTAACAGGAATCCTAGTCATCAATTCAAGATAAATGATAAGATAAATAAGCCATAAAGTCAATAAGCCAGTGAAAATATTTGCCAAAACATGATTTGTTTGTTTGATTTGTTTGATTGATAAAAGGATTGATTAATAAAGCCTGGTTTCAGGAGGTACACATACCGGATAAGACTTTGAGTCTGGTCTCGATGTTATGACTATCTGTATAAGGCATGACAAAGCCTGGTTTCAGAAAGACATGTATCGTATAAGACATTGAGTCAGATGCCGTTGATGTGATAACCTGTGTAAGGCTACGTTTGATTGTTTTGACCTTGTCGATTACGCAGGAAGGACACATCCTGAATAAGACATAAGTTGGTTGCTTTGATAACGTCTGTTTCCAAGAAGGACACATCCTGTAGCAGACGGTTAGTTGATCTGTTTGAAATTGCTATGTTTGGCAAGTTGTTTGATATGACTCAGAGACATTGCTGACTTGTTCACCAGAGTAATGCATGACTTGATATGACATATTGACAATTGACTGTGTGCCTTGCCTACGTTGTACACGCAGAGACCTCGTAGTTCGACTTGACTGCGACCGACAAGACTGACTACAAATAAAAGACGTATGTGAGAGTGAAAGTGACAAACCCTAATGGACTGACCTAGTGTGGCCTCGGGGGCTCATCGTGTAATGTGCCTTGCCTACGTTGTACACGCAGAGACCTCGTAGTTCGACACTACCAATGACCTTGTCATATAGACATATGGATTGATGCATGAATTTATTGATAGATTGATTGATAAAACTCATGATAGGTGAGGTTGAATGATAGATTGATGATTGACCTCATGATAGGTTAGGTTCAATGATAATTGCTCATTAGATTTGATCAAAGTCTCACCAGAGCTGATTATATTTGATAGGTCGATTGATGTTTGATTATTTAACAAAGATTACTAACTTTCAATAGTCTATGATGATAGGAGCCTTTGACGAACTTATAGATTTGAGAGCGGTTACTTAGGACATTTAACTTGATATTGCAGCTAGTGCAGCCCAAGACAACAATTATCACATGATGTGGTTTGTCTTCTCTTCTAAATATGCCACAGATTAGGAATAATCGGGGACTATTGATAGCCTTAAAAGAGAGATGGAATAGTGAGCACAATACCTTCCACCTTCCTACTGATGAGATGAAAGTGACTCCAGCAGATGTATGGAAGATCTTGCGAATACCTATTGTTGGGGAGCTGGTAGTTTATGATCCTTCTGAGCATGGTGGGATTGATGTACTATGCTAAGTTTTCTAGGATGATACAATTTGTGGATATGAGATCCCATGGTGAGAGATGGTTGATACCTATGCTACCTTGCCATCGATACTTGCTGGTTTGATTGGAGGGTTCCTTTGTCCTGATCGCAGGTCAAAGAGACTTTCAGTTGGGTGGGGTCAAATTTTAGAGAGCATGATCATCCATGTTATTAGATATGCATGGGGTATGTGCATGCTTTCCCATCTATACCATTATTTGCATTAGGTGGTCTACCTATAAGGGGCTAGTTTGTCTTTAGGAATTACATTACTTTAGGTGTGAGCGTGGGAGCATATAGCAGTCACTTGTCCTATTACAGATAAACAATGACCTACCATGAGGCCATACGTTCATGCATATGGAGGTCTAGTTGCTCAGCCTAGACTGGGAAAACTGGATCATTGGAGGAGACTCCTTGATGATGTAGAGATAGTTACATGGTGGCCTTATCGTGATTGCGAGCATTGGCCGGAGGCTGATATAGAGATGCCATAGTTTTTCCAGTCCATGTACTTGATTGGTAGGACATGTTTCATCATTGAGATATTTTTGTTGAGGAGGGTGCTTAGACAGTATGGCATAGTATAGGGCATGCCCCAGGGTGTTTTACATTATGCACAATGTTAGATAGATGCCACCGAGTGGGGACCTTACTTACCATTTGATGCTGTAGTACAAGAGTACCAGGGTTTATAGTCCATTATTTCGGAGATTCATCATGAGATCATCGAGGTACCTTTAGGGTTGACTTCGATGGTGGACCGTACGATGATGACATCAGAAGCTGAGAAAGATGATGTGTCATCATACGGATGTTGATGTGGACCAATCAGGTCTTGACATGTGGTAGCTGTACAGTGACATGGTAACCTCCAGTGTGAGCACGTGTCAATACAAAAGCTAATGTGGTGTATTGTTGATGATGTGGCAGGTTGATGTGGCATTGGATGTGGCTTTCTGTATAGTCCAATTTGCACCCGAGTTGGCATAACTTACAAGTGGCATGGTGACACATGTCACCCATGTGGTCTTTGACAAATGAATGAACAAGCACCACATGGGATGCTTATAGGCCACCATGTGGCACCCTCGTCTATCCTCCTTTCGGAGAGAAAAGTTTGTTATAATTCCAAAATGATAGGTGGGGGTCGAACCTGTGACCCCCACATTCCAAGCCACCACCCACAACTGTCACACCAACAGTTTGACTGTTATCTAATTTGGTCACGGGTTGATAATATCCTCTCAAAATATTTTAACCATTTTTTAAAATAGTGGTGGTGGGGGTTGAACCCCTGACCGCTTGGTTAGCAAAATCTTAAAGCCCCACTATGCCATGTGTGCTTCTAACTATATTCATGACACTAGTTCTATTTAAAGAATAGTTGAGCCCAAATCCTTAACTAATTAACCATTAGGGGTTATTAGTTGGGATTTAAATCAAATAAAAACAAAGCCCCAATAACCAAAAGCTTGAATATACAAGGGCTCAAAGAATTTTTTGATGATTTTAAAGGGATATTATTGTTTTATTTGTAATAAGGGGATATTGGGATATTTTTCTATGTAAAAAAGGAGGATATTCCTTGATTTTGTAATCTTATGGTTTTAAAACATATTGGGAAAACTTTTAGTATAAAAAGGGGGAGTGTTAGTTGGCATTCATCATTACTTCACTTGCAGAATTATCTCCTTTAGAGGATCATCCCATTCTTGGGTGAGTTCTCAAGTATTCAACTGGGGAGAGAGAAGAATTGGAGACGGTGAGGAGGATTTTCTCAAAGAAGAGTAAGCCATTCGATACAAAGTTACTCTGAGAAGATTATGAGAGAGTTGTGTAGAATTTCTATTGCATATTTCTTTTATGTTGTAATTCAGCTTTGTTTGTAAGCCTTTTTAGGCCTTTGTGAGTCTTTTGGGAGGCGATAGAGTTTAGATTTTTGTTACAACTTTCTGTTATAGGTTGAAACCTCTTTGTCTCAGAATTTTTACTAAAGCATCCAAATAATTGTTAATAGCTTAGTTACTTAGTTGAGATAGACCTTGAGACGTAGTCCACTTGGATGAACTTTGTAATCAATCTTGTGTCCTCTTCTCGCTCTCCCTGTTTTGTGTTTAATTCTCTCTCTTAATTGTTCTTGTTGCATGTATTTTCAGTTAAGCTTTAGGAATTAACAAATTGTTTACCTTTACTCACATTCACTTTAGCAACACTTTTCATTGATCCCTTGCACATTAGATCAAGTTGTATTAGAGCCCAATTTGGATGGTTTTGCAGGAGTGATTGTTAGTCAGCTTGCAAGTTTAATTAGTTTGTCGGTTTGATAGTTTGCTAGTTTTCAGTGTCAGTGCACAATTTGAAAGATGGACATTTGGAGTTTTGAAGTAGAGATCACACTAGAGAAAGGAGAATTGTCTAGGGTGATGTTGTCTCTATCTGCATCCATGGTGGATGATATCTTTTCCATGAAGAGAATGGTTGAAGAACTCTACTGAGAGCACCGAGACAAGGCTGACAAACTTCGGGAGCTGGAGGAAGCCAACTAGCTCATTCAGTCTAAGAATGCTGAGCTTAGAGGTTTGTTTGAAAAAGGAAAACAAGAAGAATAAGGAGTTGCATGTGGATTTGTAGAAGCTAATGGAGGATAAACATAGGAGGAGTCCTCTTCCATTAAAGAATGTTGGCATATGTGATTTTTTCCCATATTCAGAGGATACTTCTTCATACTCCCCGCTCACTCCGAATGATACGTTGGATGTGTCATCTATAGAAAATTCCACTATGAAGAGTCCAAAGTCAAGATTTTCTTGTGGTCATGGGAAGTGGGCCAGTTATGGCTCAAGTCAGGAAAATGCTAGTCAATGTGCTTTTTGTCAACATGTGGAGTACTTGAAACTTTTCAATATTTCTATTAAGCTAAGTGGTTAGCTGGAAGAGTCTCCTGCATTAGATCAGGAGGTGGAAAATGATCAGAACTCTATTTTTGAAGGCTTTGAAAGGCACACCAAGGGCATTGGCATGAAGCTATTGACCAAGATAGGTTACATCGGTAAAGGCCTTGGGATCAATGAACAAGGCATGATCAATCCTATGGAGGTTAAGCAAAGACCTCACGATCAAGGATTAGGATATGGAGGGACTGGTGAATCCTCCAAAAAGCCTTTAAAAAGGAATATTCTCAGGAAGACACTTCAAAGTATGGTAGGGGAAGTGAAGTTGATTCTTCTCCAAAGAAGAAAGTGAAGAGGTAGGAGAAAGTTCAGAACTACTACACCCACTATAGGATAAGTGGGCATTGGATCGAGAAGTACTGGAAGTTGCATCTAGAGCTTCAAAGTTCATGTAGGTCCATTGAGGGACCTAATCAATAAAAGGTTGCTAAGGAAGAGGTGAAGGCGGTACCTGAGGCTATGATCCCTAAGGTAGAGGAACCTAAATCGACAAAGGAGCAACTGACAAAGCAAAGTGCTTTTGACCAGCTTCTTAAGAGCTGGGAAAACCTATCATCTAAATAGTTCTAACAAATTTGTTTTTTTATTAGCTCATTAATAAATATCACATTGTGATTATGAGCTAGGTTATACAAGTAGATAGGGTTTTTGTAGTAAAATAATTATGCTATTGCATGAAGTTTTATTTTCTTGGAATTGAGATTTTGAAAGGTTGTTTAAGCCTTATCTCATGTAATTAGAAAAGAAAATGCTTGAAGACTTCTTTTTGTAGAGTGGACAAATTTTGAAACTAAAGAGTGCTTAGTTGATGACAATTCTCGAGGTGAGAAGATGTCTGTTGTTCCTGTTTAAGGAAAAGAAGCACTTGATGAAATTTTGTGAAAGGTGGAAATATTTGGATGATCACTCCATGATAGGACTTAGAGTCGTAGAGAATGGCCAAGAAGTTTCTTGTATGTTCTTAGCTTTAAGACTTAGTCTGACTCAGTCAGTTGATGACCAAGGTTCCTAAAGGAATTTTTCTATAGCCTTGTTGCTTAGGTGAACATAGAAAAAATTGTATGGTGAAGCTCGTAATCAACTATTCCAAAGTACAAATTTGAGAAGGAATGTTTCAGGTTGAGGCAGTTGCCATTGCTCATGTACTTTGCAAACAAGGAGGAGCATCATAATCATGTCCAAGAAATTGGCTAGGTTGGTATGGAAAATGAGAACCATTTCCATGAGAAGCACCAAGAGAGAGGTTTATCATGCTTGATTTTCTTCTTGCTTTTTGTTATGTCAAGTTTCGTTTTAAGCTGCATCCTTTGAAGGCCTAATGTAGCTGAAGTGTAAGACCCGTGGAGGCCAAATGTAAGTTCTAAAGCATGGTGGAACTAGGACTGGAATTTGAATCAGTTGTTGAAGGTGGAGCTAGTAGTAGCATTGTAGTGAAGCTTTGAAGGTGACAACAAAGTTGATTTGAGCCGAGGGAGTCAAGGGTTCTACAAGACAACTTTTTGAGAACTAAAAGCTCTTTAGTGGGGAGGTTTGATCTAGGATGATCTATGAATCATGAAAAATAATTTGTCTCTAATGATTGGGAATTTGGCACCATGGCGTAATGCTCAGAAGCATGATTCCAATGCCACCTGAATCACAAAAAATGGAGCTCATATGCAAAAAATATTACAAGTCAAAGTCTGGGTCAAACAAGCACTTGAGGTTGTCTGGAAAGGAAAAAAAGATCTATTTGGAATTAGTTAGAAATAGCATCAAGATGAAGAGCTCAGTGAGATGATCATGAAAATGCTTGTTTCATCAAAAACAGAGCTCGGACGGTGAAGATATGGCCAATCAAACTTCAGGGTTGACTTTGGTGGTAGATTGTACCATGATGATGTCAACAACTAACAAAGTAGATGTGTCATCATATGGATGCTGATGAGGACCAATAAGATATTGAAACATGGTAGTCATATAGTGACGTGGTAACCTTCAGTGTGGACACATGTGAATATGAAAGATGATGTGGCATATAGTCAATGAGTTGCATCAGATGTCGCATTCCATATAGTCGAGTTGGCACCCAAGTTGGTGGAATACACAAGTGGCATGGTGACATATGTCGCCCACATGGTATTCAAAAAAATGAATGAATGGGTGCCACATGGGATGCCTACAGGGCACCACGTGGCACCCTCATCTATCCTCCGACCGACAAGAATAGTCTGTTATACTTCCAAAATGATAGGTTGGGGTTGAACCTACAACCTCCACATTGCAAGCCACCAACTGCAATCACTGTGCCAATGGTTTGACTATTATCTAATTTGGGTGTGGTTGATAATGTCCTCTCAAAATATTCTAACCATTTTTAAAAATAGCGGTGGCATGGGTCGAACCCCCAACTGCTTAGTTAGCAAAATCTTAAAGCCTCGCTATGCTACACCTGCTTTTAACTATATACATGGCACCAGTTCTATTTAAAGAATAGTTGAACTTGAATCCTTAACTAATTAACCATTAAGGATTATTAGTTGGGATTTAAATTAAATAAAAACAAAGCCCCAATAACCAAAAATCCGAATATACAAGGGCTCAAAGAAAGTTTTGATGATTTTAAAGGGATATTATTGTTTTATTTGTAATAAGGGGATATTGGGATATTTTTCTATGTAAAAAAGGAGGATATTCCTTGATTTTGTAACCTTATGGTTTTAAACCATATTGGGAAACTCTTAGTATAAAAAGGGGGAGTGTTAGGAGGAATTCATCATCATTTCACTTGGAGAATTATCTCCTTCAGAGGATCATCCCATTCTTGGGTGAGTTCTCAAGTATTCAGGGAGAGAGAAGAATTTGAGACGGTGAGGAGGATTTTCTCGAGGAAGAGTAAGCCATTCGATGCAGAGTTACTCTGAGAAGATTATGAGAGAGTTGTGTAGACTTTCAGGTGCAATTTTTTTTATATTTTAATTCAACTCTATCTGTAACCCTTTGTAGGCCTTTGTGAGTCGTTTGGGAGGCGATAGAGTTTTGATTTTTGTTACAACTTTTTGTTGTAGGTTGAAAGCTCTTCTTCCCAGAATTTGAACTGAAGCATCCAAAGCATTCTTAATAGATTGGTCACTTAGTTGAGATAGACCCGAAGATGTAGTCTACTCAGACAAACTCTGTAATCAATCTTGTGTCCTCTTCTTGCTCTCTCTGTTATATTTTTAATTCTCTCTCTTAATTGTTCATGTTGCATGCCTTTTTAGTTAAGCTTTAGGCATTAACAAATTGTTCACTTTTACACACATTCACTTTAGCAACATTTGTCATTGATCCCTTCCACATCAGATCAACATGGAACCAACAACACTAGGAATTCTTACATGCATCAACATGAAATCACATGCAAGCCACATGTGAGTCCATGAAAGTACGTGCAACTCACAAACATGCACGTACAAGAAAAAAGAAAATCCCAGAAGAAGGCTTTGATACCACTTGTTAGGAAATTTTAGTCATCTCAGAAAGAAACATCCAAGAACAGTAGTGCCTTCAATAATTTCAATTTCATTGTATTTCCTCAAAGACACATAATACTATGCCACAAAGAAAAATCAAACATAGTTCATCTCCCACATTGACCCTTAGAGAGAAAGTAATGCTAATTAAACCACTTCCAAACAATACCATTAAATAGATTCAACAACTAGAAAAGAAAAACATGAAAGATGAATCAAACAATAGGAACACATATTTACATGGGGAAAAACCTTGCAAGTAAAAAACCCCACACTCCAAAATCCTAGAGATCAATTGTATTATTCAACAAAAAGCATACAAGTTACAATAAAATATCTATCCCACAACCTTTATAGGAGATTTACATCTTGTTCCATTATGAGAGAATCCAACAACATAACTTCCTTTCAACCTCTATATCTCTCTCGTCTCCCTCTCGGCCCCATTTCAGTCCTCTTCTTGGCTCTTTCAATTCATACACACTTCTTCGGCATTCTAGTAATTGGTCATTCCACATTCTATGCCAACCGAGCATCACCAATTAACATAATCGTTATTATATCCTTACCATCCAAGTCATATCAAGTCATCAAAGAGAGTTCAAGCGATGTCCCTCTGACCACCCTATGTCATTATGAAATGACCATCACTCCATTTGCTTCACAACATCGTTGTGAAGCGAGCAATGCATCACCACGTCTATGAGACATCCTCTCACCTCCCACCAAAACAAGGATGCCACCCCAATGAAGGTAATACCGCCAAGTGTTCAACATACGCCAACAAGATCCACCAAGAATTCAATTATCAGAGTGTGGAAGAGACATAAGACCATGTCTCTCTAAACACTCAATGTCATATCAACATCCACAATATTCACCAAATACATGTATCACCATATTGATGAGAATAAAAATTTTCTCACCAATATAAGGATGTCACACCAATAAGATCACTTTAGGCTTTCATCAACATGTCAAGGAGACAACTTAATATCTCCTACTGATATGGGAGTGTGACACCTATGAAGCTTATAGTGTTTAACTGATTGGTACACATTGTCTATGCGACATCCATGTGACTATTGTATAATTGATGTCTGTAAGGAAATCTAAGGTGCAAAAACTAACTCTCCTAACATCAAGACCTTAGGGAAGAATGCATAGGTGCTTTTAAATTTTCAATTATAGTCCAATTAAGATACAATTGAAAGCAATAACATAAACAAAGAATTTAACATATACAGATGAACACCAGATTTACATGGGAAAACCCTTACACGAGAAAAACCCACCACACCAAGAAAAAACCCCTTTGTATTACAGTAATGAAATTACATACAGAGTACGAGCTTCACTCTTTGATGTCAATTTATAGCAACATTCACAATGATCAACCTTGTACTAAAAATTCAAGTTACAATACTCTTAGAATTAAATTCACACTGATCATACATCGAACTATTCATCCAACTATTCATGCAACCATTGAACATCCATCTATCAAACCGAACATAATATTCGATTCCAGAGTATATCCATGTTGACCCTATCTATCGAACTTCCTCATAGAATAGCTACAATAGACTAACTTCCAATGGTTCCCATTCGGCTTCTCTGATTGGTTGAAGACTCACCACATAGGATAGCCATCACTCGGTCAAAGGTGTTCAAAATGTATTCGCATGTCGGTGAGACACTAACCGTGTCTCCCCAATGCCACAAAGCCTGATCGTAGTTATCACAAAGAGTCCTTACTATTGGAAAGAGGTTACATCGAGTTCACAAGCTGTTGCTCAGACTTCCCCTTGTTGCCAAGACATCATACCGATATCCATCACATGTATCGCTATTTAGCAAGACCATCATTTTTGATGAGACATCATACCGAAGTTCCAAAGTCACTCATACATTAGAATTTCCATTGGTGAGACCATCACTACTTGCCAAGAGATCACACCGAGGTTCACAAGTCACATAAACATCAATATTATCTTTGGTAAGACTATGGCTCTTCGCCAAAAGATCATACTGAGCCCTTCAAGTTACACCAAAATGTTCCACCATTGGCAAGACTTCATTTGTCGCTAAGAATTCATACCAAAGCCTCCATGTTACCTCGAGACCACCTTTTGTTAGGATTCATACCAAAGATAGCCCATAGTATTGGTGAGACAAACATCTATCGCCAAGAGTTCTTACCGAACCCTTATGTTACCTCGATGACTCCAAGTGTAGAACACTGTCAGTGAGACATGTTATACCACTAAGACTTCATATCGAGCCTTCAATCCTCTCTTCAATAACTGCTATTGCCAGGGGTCTCACCGAAAACATCCAATAACAAACACATGTAGCTCTATCAGCGAGACTTCCACATCATTAAGACTTCATGCCAAAGCAAGCCTTTTGGCCAAGGATCTCCTCAACAACCACTATGAACAAATTGTCGGCCAGACCAACTCTCTTGACAGAGGGTTACACCGAACACTTCAAGTCATAGGGATGGCAACAGTTAGCAAGACATTAACAAGGTCTCGGTGATCTGAACATTTCACAAGGTTAACCAACTAATAGTCAGCCGGGCAATAAAGATGTCACACCGACTTGGCTCTTTCAGAGGTTTCAACCTATGAGATTGAGACACATTATTCCAACAATCTACCACTTGACGAAGATCACACAAGACCTCCAGAGCACAACAAAACTATTGACATTCATGGGCACTAAGGCCTATTGAACTAGCACCACTTGAACTTGTCTGTGCTCATTGGCTTCGTTAATGCATCTGCAACATTCTCTAGAGTATCCACTTTTTCTAACAAGACCTTTGCATCCTCCACCATATCTCGTACAAAATGATATTGTACATCCATATGTTTCGTCCTGGCATTGAAAGTAGGATTCTTTGCCAAAAAAATAACACTTTGATTGTCATAGTAAATTGTTATTTTCCCTACATCAAAACCAATGTCAGAACACAAAATTTTTAACTAGATTGCTTCTTTATAAGCCTGTGTTGCTAACATGTATTCTTCCTCTATAGTGGGAAAAATGACTACAACCTGCCGCTTACTCATCCAACTCACTGCACCACCATTTATCATAAAAATATATCCACTAGTGGATCTTTTGCTGTCAATGTCCCCTGCCCAATCAGAATGCACATAGCCTCGAATGCTGAGAGTCCTCTGTGATTCAACCAAGTTCCCATGGTAACACAAAGCATATTCTAAAGTTCCCTTCAAATATCTGAATACTCTTTTCACAACATCCCAATGTGTTCTTCTAGGATTAGCCATAAAATGACTAAGTACTCCCACTACTTGGGCAATGTCTGGCCTTGTACAGACCATTTGCATACATAAGACTACCAACCGCACTAGCTTAAGGTGAAGATCACAAAATATTTATTGAGAGGGGGGGGTGAATCAGTAAATCTATACCAAATTTTTTACCTTTTTAACTTTCTACACAAACTTACACCAACTTAATGATATGAACCAATTTACACAAGTTGATACAACTTTATTGAATTTTTTTTTGATGAAGTAGGAACCAACCTACTTGATTTACAAAAGAGATGATTTAGTAGATTGCAATCTACAAGGTACACCCAAACCTCTACAATTTTAGTAGGCACCAACCTACAAGGAGCACCAACCCCTAATGCATGGCACCAAACCTTGACTTGATGATTGCAAGATGATGCCTTCAATTTGACTTGCACTATCCCAATCCTCCAATTTTCCTTTGGTGATGAATGATCTCACACTTAGCCCACACAAGGAGATGGGACTTTAGATTTAGAATGCTCACTTACACAACCACAATATCAAATAAAAAATGAATTGCAAATATATACTTTGATCCAAAAATGTGCCTTTTGATGAAAGATCATAACTTTTCCTTTTCAACATTCATTCACACCCATTCATTAACACAATTTTCTTCCTTAATGATCTTTGATTTTGCTTTGATTATTCTGACTTAGTTGATTATTTAATAACTAGATCAACATACACTTCTAGACATATCTTTTGTTAATTAATTTTCTGTGTGCAAATAAAACAGAATTGTATTGTAGAGAAAATCATATATTCTCTTATGTCTCCTTAGACGTATACTTGGATTTTAAAAGATGTGTCTCCCCTGGATATAAACACGTCCTTAGAGAATACGAAATTCCAGCAAACATGCCACTTTGAAACAACACATTCTTTTCATTTCAAAAATAATTTGAAAAAGACATGTCAGTTTGTCTTAAGTCGCACAAGATTAGATGTGAAGACGTGTCCTTTCAAAAAAGACTTGGCTACTGATATGTAACCTCTTTTATAACAAAACAAATTTTACTTGTTGTCTCCATCGTTTTTAAACAAAATACCTGGCTTCTTGATTCACACCTCTTAAAAAAAGTGATTTATCAAAAAATCATAATCACATATTTGCTTTCCATTCGTATCTTTTGACATAATCACATCCTTTGAGTTATTACATCTTATGTCTTTAAAAAATTTTATAATCTGTTTGTTTCATTCTTTCTTGCTCATTCTTTTCATATCATTCTTTTCAATTCATGCATTATAATATTTTTTAAGACCAATATTATAAATAGTTCATTCTTTTATTTTTATATGAGCAAGTTCTATTGAACTTGATATATTCTTCACTTTTGAAAGCCACAAAGTCTACTGAAAGACCTTCGATTTGAATCTCATGAACTAAAAATCTAAGCAAGCATCTGAACATATTCTTCATATCTTGCCTTTGCATATCACACTTTGGATGCATTGTACAACTTTTATTGTCATACAAGATTCATGTCATTTCAACATGTGTACAACCAAGAAGCTAAAATCGTATCTCAATAATCTTAATAATCTCAAAATGATATCCTTCAACAAGCTCAAATAACTCCAATAGAAAAATCTGAGTGTTTGTTTCTTTATCATATCAAGAATCCTCAACATTCTAATTGCAACAGACAAACTTGTCAAAGTATTCTTCATCAAGTTGATTACTTCATATCAACTTCCATCTATAGATGATGCTTAACTTTGATTTGGGATTTTTAGTTTAGTTTGCAAATTTATCTTTAATAATTCTGATGTGGACCTTGACTCCATTAAGCTAAAAAATGAATCATCCAATTTTCAATGATCTGAATATATTATTTAATCATCCTGGACTGATTCTCCATCTGATCTGATTATTAATTTGTTTTGAACCAACACCTTGAGCTTTATGATAATCCTATTTAAGTCTTGCATAATGATTCTAATTCCAGTCATTAATAACAATTTCTTCAATACTATCTTCAGTTAGTTTTGTTCCTATTCAAATATGCTTATGTTATCTTTAACCATACTACAAATGATTCCACATTTTTCACTTAAAATTAATGACAATATGAACCATCTCCCTTCACATTTTGACATCAATGACAATATTTCCAACATAAGGCACACTGGTCATGTCCTCCATCTAAGTAGGAGACTTTGGACAGTCTTCAACAGATAACTTCGTTCCTTGCAAAATTGGAACAACTAGTTGCTTACAATCATTCATGCAAAATCTCTCTAGAGCAGTCTTGATATACATAATATGATTGAGCCAAAGTTTTCTACTATTCTTGTCCCTAGTTATTTTCATTCCCAAAATATACCTCGCTGCACCAAGATCTTTCATTTCAAACTTTGCAAACAACTGAGACTTAAGATCATAAATCATTAACTTACTATTGCCTATGAACAACATATCATCAACATAGAAAGCAATAATAAGGACTCAATCACTTTTAGCTTTGTAATACACACAATGATCAGATTTTGATCTTACAAATCCCAATGACAAAACAAAAGTGTCAAACTTCTAGTACCACATTCTAGGAGATTGTTTTAACCCATACAATGACTTTTT
The DNA here is from genome assembly GCA_007258455.2 of Sequoia sempervirens. Classification (NCBI taxonomy): domain Eukaryota; kingdom Viridiplantae; phylum Streptophyta; class Pinopsida; order Cupressales; family Cupressaceae; genus Sequoia; species Sequoia sempervirens. Next base: position 587,760,471 of record VDFB02058242.1, read on the forward strand.
CAACTTGCAAACTAGTTTTTCTTTACCTTTCTCCACAAAGTGCTCAGGTTGGGACATATAGATTTCTTTTTCAAGATCACCATGAAGAAATGCTATCTTCACATCCATCTGTTCGATCTTTAAGTCCTACACTACTACAAGTGACAAAAGAAATCTAATGGATGTTAGCTTAGCTACAGGAGAAACAATTTCCCCATAATCAATTCCCTCTACTTGGGAATAACCCTTCACAACCAACCTTGCCTTGTACTTTTCTACACTACCATCCAAACCTATTTTCTTTTTAAATACCCATTTGTAGCCAACAACTTTTCTGCCTTCAGGCAAGGGCACCAAACTCCAAGTATCGTTCTTTTCTAATGATGCCATTTCTTCATTCATGGCTTCCAACCAAGAGTTTGAGTTAGACATTCTAAATGCCTCTTTCACAGTCCTAGGCTCATTAGTGCTAGAAATTAAATCATAGACACAAGTAGAATCTATCAAAGAGAACCCATACCTATCAGGTTGCTTTCTTTCATAAGTTGACCTCTTCACTTGTTGAGGCTGAGGTTGTTGTTCTTCTTCAGAACTCTCAAAACTACTGGAGCTCTTCTCAGTTTCAGGTACATTTTGAATTTTCAATTCTTCTTTATCTGGTGTCGGAGGAATTTCATCTACATCCTTTTTTTTTGATTTTGTGTCTGACTACAAATCCAAGGTAGAAGGTTTCAGCTCATGAAAGATAACACTTCTATTGTATAAAACCTTCTCCGTGTCAGGATTCCAAAGCTTGTATCCTTTTATGCCAACACTATAGCCAATAAAATTACATTTGACAACCTTGTTCTCCAATTTAGATCTTTTCTCATTTGACACATATGCATATGCCTTACAACCAGAAACACAAATGTGTCTTAAAGAGGGCTTCTTACTAGACCATGCTCCAAAGGTGTTTTCTCAACAAGAGTAGAATTCAGAGAATGGTTTATCAAGTAACATGCTATAGCAATTGCCTTAACCCATAACTTCTCCTCCAAGTCAGCACTACTCAGCATACTTCATGCTCTTTCCATCACTGTCCTGTTGAACCTTTTTGCAACTCCATTTTGTTGTGGAGTATAAGGTGTAGTTTTATGTATTTTAATCCCATGATCTTTATAGTACCTCTCGAAATATTCAAAACAAAATTCACCTCCATTATCCGTCCTTAAACATTTTATTTTTCTTCTAGTCTAATTTTCTACAAAGTTTTTAAATTCCTTAAACTGACTGAACACTTCTAATTTACTTTTCAAAAAATAGACAAATGCTCTTCTTGAATAATCATCAATAAACGATACATAGTACCTTGACTTAGACAAAGAAGAAACATTCACTAGACCAAAAACATTAGAATGAAGGTAATCAAGCAAACTAGAAGATTTGTGAGGACTGGAGTAAAATGAAACACGATGCTATTTTCCATATATACAATGTTCATAGAATTCAAATTCAAGGTTACAATCATCAAGCCCTTCAACAAGGTTTTTATTCTTCAAGGTTTTTAAACCTTTCTCACCAATGTGGCCTAGCCTATGATGCCAGAGCATAGTCTTTTCTACTGGAAGTTTAACTTCCATAGAGTTTACACCATTGAGAACATTTTCCTTCTTTTCTCCATGAGTAGCTTTCTGTGACTTTGCAGAAACACTATTGCATTGTACAACATGTGCATCCAACTTATACAAGGTACCAGTACGAGCACCCCTTGCTAGCACCATTGAGCCTCTAGTCATCTTGCAACCATTTCTGGAGAACATGACTTGCACTCCAATATCATTCAGCTTACTAACAAAAAGTAGATTTTGAGCCAAACTTGGTATATGCATTACATCATTGATTCCCTTCACTCTTCCATTAGGGAATTGAATTCTAACTCTTCCACGACTAAAAATTTCCAAAGATGAATCACTTTCCAAATATACCTTTCCACCATCATATTTTGCATACTTCATGAACTAGTCTATATGAGATGTCATGTGCAAAGATGCTCCAAAATCAATCAGCTAGACATCATTTGATGCCTATGTAGCCAAGGCTGCAATGAAGGCGTCTGCATCACTCTGAGAAGAATCATTGTGGAAGATTATTTCTTCTTCTTTTTCTCCTCTTTACAATCCTTTCGGACATGACCAGGTTGCCTACAATTCCAACACTTCACCTTGAACTTTTTACCGGGAGACTTTTATCTCCCTTCTAATTTGGATTTGGATTTCTTTTCCTTCTTCTTTCCTTTCTCTTTCGATTTTCCTCTAACAACAAGAGCCTCCTTCACCATCTAAGAAGATTTCCTTCTCATTTCTTCTAATAACAAAGAAGCAACATCTTCCATCTTAAAAGTAGATGTCGTACTCCCAATAGCCATCGCTAGGTGATCCCAAGAATCTGGAAAAGAACATAATAAAAGCATACAATGATCTTCATCTTCAATCTTTACACCAACATATGTTAACTGTGCAATCAACATGTTGAATGCATTCAAATGATTAGCAACATATCCTCCCTCCTACATTCTCAAAGTGTATAGTGTATTCCTCAAGAACAATTTACTCACCAAGGACTTGCCCTGATAAATAGATGCCATTCTTTTCCACAAGGAAGATGTAGTCTTTTCTTCATGAACATTTAGAAGAATAGAGCCTTTTCAAACCCTTATATTTTCTATTTGCAAAGTTCCAATCCTCTTGCTGCATGCCTGTAGGCTTTGTTCCAGACACAACAAGCCACAAATCATGATCAACCAACAGATCTTACATTTTGAGTTTCTGCAACTCAAAATTGCTACCATTGAATTTCTCGATTTCAATCTTTCCTGACGTGCTAGCCATCTTAACCTATAATTCAAAATACCAAACTTCTACAAGACTCCCACTGAACAAAATTGACACAAAAAATCCAACGTACCCACAAGGATAACACAACTAGCTAGGCTATGATACCATTTGTAAGGAAAGCTAAGGTGCAGAAACTAACTCTCCTAACGTCAAGACCTCAGGGAAGAATGTAGAGGTGCTTTTAAATTTTCAATTACAGTCCAATTAAGATATGCTTGAAAGCAATAACAGAAACAAATAATTTAACATACACAAATGAACATCAGATTTACATGGGAAAAACCTTACAAGAGAAAAACCCACCACACCAAGAAAAAACCCCTTTGTATTATAGTAATGAAATTACATACAGAGTATGGGCTTCACTCTCTGATGTCAATTTACAACAACAATCACAATGATCAACCTTGTATAGAACATTCAAGTTACAATACTCACAAAATTAAATTCACACTGACCATACATCAAACTATTCATCCAACTGTTCATGCAACCATCGAACATCCATCTATCAAACTGAACATAATCTTCAATTCCAAAGTATATCCATGTTGACCCTATATATAAAACTTCCTCACATAATGGCCACAATAGACTAACTTCCAATGGTTCCCATTCAGCTTCTCTGATTGGTCGAAGACTCACCATGTAGGATAGTCATCACTCAGTCAAAGGTGTTCAAAATGTATTCATATGTCGGTGAGACACTAATCGTGTCTCCTCGATGCCACAAAGCCTAATTGTAGTTATTGCCAAGAGTCCTTACTGTCAGCAAGAGGTTACACTGAGTTCACAAGTTGTCACTCAGACTTCCCCTTGTCGCCAAGACATCATATCAATATCCATCACATGTATCGCTATTTAGCAAGACCATCATTTTTGGTGAGACATCATACCGAAGTTCCAAGGTCACTTAGATGTTAGCATTTCCATTGGTGAGACTATTGCTACTCGCTAAGAGATAACATCGAGGTTCACAAGTCACATACACATCAATATTCTCTTTGGTAAGACTATTGCTCTTTGCCAAGAGATCATATTGAGCCCTTCAAGTTACTTTGAAATGTTCCACCATTGGCAAGACTTCATTATTCACTAAGACTTTATACCGAAGCCTCCATGTTACCCCGAGAACACCTTTCGCTAGGAGTCATACTGAAGATAGCCCATAGTATTGGTGAGATAAACATCTATTGCCAAGAGTTCTTACCGAACCCTTATGTTACCTCGATGACTCCAAGTGTATAACATTGTCGGCGAGACATGTTATATTGTTAAGACTTCATACCTAGACTTCAATCCTCTCTTTGATAATTTCTGACGCCAGGGGTCTCAATGAAGACATTTGATAACAAACACATGTAGCTCTGTCGGTGAGACTTCCATATCGTTAAGACTTCATGCCGAAGTAAGCCTTTTGGCCAAGGATATCTCTAACAACCACTATGAACAACCTGTTGGCTAGACCAACCCACTCGGCAGAGGGTTACACTGAACACTTCAAGTCACAGCAATGGTAGCAATCAACAAGACATTAACAAGGTCTCAACGACTTGAACATTTCACAAGGTTAATCAACTACTAGTCAGCCAGGCAATAAAGATGTCACACCGACTTGGCTCTTTCAGAGGTTCTAGCTTGTGAGATTGAGGCACATTATTCCAACAATGTCACTAACCACACAAAATGGTCTCACCATAACAATGCACTAAGGTTCCACTCCATCAACACATCAAAGAGATAGGCTTCAGAGTCCTGCCAAAGTTACAAAGTCCCACCGACAAGAGTCTCCACCTTCCATCAACATGTCAAAGAGACATGATCCAATGTTCTAGTGACAACATTAAGTCACTCTGATAAGAGACTCATCAAAGTGTCGAGGAGACTACTAAGGAACTCCCTTAGACATATACATGTCTCGCTGATAATACTTCTCCATAGCACCAATTCAACACCCTTCATTGGGATTTCAATCGGACTAGTGACTTTGTCTTGGTGATATTCAATTGTCTATTCGACAATGTAGAGGCCTGAACATCAGTACATTTGAGGCACCATTTCTCAATACTATGGGTGTGAGTATGAGTTAATATGGAGATGATGATTGATATTTAACTATTACTAATAGTAGTACCAATTCTAAGGAATTTTTTAATAGGCTACTACCATAAGTGGTGATATCTTGATAACGTATAGTATCAATTATTACCTAATTCTAATTGGTATTATGTAGGCAAGGAGTGTTAAATTATATGTTACTTATGTAGATTAGTGGATTTAATCTTCTAGTTGACTATTATTCTTGAAATGTTATTTTCCATATTCCATTGTTTCAATTATTATTAATCATGAGTAGTATTAACACTTTTCAGTTGAGTAAATAGTTGAAAATTGGCCAATGTTGATTACAGGGTCACATAGCTACTTCATGTATCATATCCTTGTGAATTTTTTGTCTTGTCAAGGAAAAGCTTCCACATTGGACATAAAATCTCTTGGTAAGGTCTAATTTTTTTTGTTGTATCTTTGCTTAAGCTGTAAGAGAATTTTTGGAATGTTATTTCTTGGTTTGAAATCTATGTGAAAATTCAATGTTGGATCCTTTTGTGATGTCATAAATTGCGTGTGTTGGGGTTTCTTTTGGGTATGAGTTCCACCTTGTTAAGTTGCACATGAATAATCATGTTGTGTGTTAAAATAAAGAAATAGAGTTACGTGAATGAATTGGTTGTATAGTCACATTTTCAACACAATAGACTTCTAGAGAAGAGATCTTATTGTATGGTAGCCGCAAATTATTTTATTTAGGTCTATTTTTATATTAGAATCAAGGATGGTTTGATTCTCTAAACATACAAGATTCATACAAATATTTGAATGCATATACAAGCTTATTGGTCTTAGGAAGGTTTGTGGTTAGAACTAAATTGAGTTTCATTACTTGCATTCTACCATGAACATTCTATAATATTCCTTCTACATGCATTGTTGTGTATAAAGCATTGTATTGCCCTTTTGGTCAATGTATAACATCCCTATGTACTCACTATATTTAAGCACTATTTTTTCTTCATGGAGAGGCACTTATCTTAGGACTAGCTTTGATAAATGAATTTATAATAATAACTTGAATATAGTTTATCGCAGAGGAACTTATAGAGTTTCCTATCGAGAATTGGAGAATATTGTATTAAAAATTAAATTAGAAATTGTAATGTGCACACTAATTATGCCCATGATTCATTAAAGGCCAAGACATCATGGTGTAAGATTGTGTGACAAGGTTTAGAATGTAGCTCTAATTGTGAATTAATAATACAATATTTGTATAAATTTTTCATGTGAATTCTATTGTGAATATTGTGTATTTGGTTATATGGTTATATGAGGGTCTAGTGAAAACTAGGAAGTGCTCAAGTCTTCTTAAGGGATTCAATAAAGAGCTATTGTATAGTTGAGTAAATAGTATTGAGAATTTCTTCCAAGATGATATTGTTAGTGTGATAAAAAATTACAAAGGAAACTCTCTAAAACCCATAGTTTAAAATTCTCAAAACTAGATTATCAAATGACTATAGCTTAAACAACGATAACAGTTGTATGCGCATCAATATATATATATATATATATATATATATATATATATATATATATATATATATATATATATATATATATATATATATATTAGTGCTATGAATAAAATATGTGCAATGAATTAAAAAACACCTAATAAGACATTATATCAAGAGATTTTAAAAAAAAAAATCTATTTAAAACAAGAAATCTCTTAAAAGCGTCTTATTGCTCTTTATCTCCAAAGATTTATTAAATCACTATGGCTCTCAGATTGTGTAAGCATTGTGATTGTTAAAATGACAATCTAGAGAATGAGATATTGTAAAATGTAGGAATCCAATCCTATTTAATGATTGCTAAATGATATGATGATGATACTGTAGCCTAAAATGACATGAAAATGATAAAACAAACTACAGTAAACCAAGATGCAACTAAATGAAAAGCCATGATTATGATTGCTATATGATTGTTGATTACTATATGATATTTTCTCAATGCTCAAATGTTTAATTTCTCTAATGCTATTTCTGCAGAGTAAGATTGCACAAAGTTGGGATCCATTTCTTGTAGAAAGAAGTTGTATTTATAGATTCCCGACAACATATTTGTGATGTGGCAGCAAGTAAGGGTTTGGATTTGATTTGAAAGATTCAATGGTGAAGAATGAAGAAGCCTGAGAAGATTATGGAGATTGTTCCCCCCCACAAAAACATTCTACCAAAGGATAGGAAGAATCAATGGAAGAAGACAACCAAATTGATTTCCAAATTGTCTGTAATTTGTCCCCAAATTTATCCGTGAAGTTTGAGTTGAATTAATTAGATATAAAATATCTAATTTTGTTGGTGGATATGATGAGTGAAAAGAGGAAATAGATGTAGAAATATGCTTTAATTTGGATATTTGGATTTATTCAAATTAGCAAAAGAGGATATTTAATTTAATAAAAAAAACTATAGAAATCTATTTATTAAATAAACATGGAAGAAATATAGTAATTAAATAAAACAAAGTATGTGAACTTGTTATTTAATTTAGATGAAAGAAAATAGATAATTAAATAAAACAAGGTATTTGAATTTGTTTATTAAATTTAAGATGAGATGATGTGATAAAGATAAAATAAATATGTAATCATAGAAGAATTTGATAATAATAATTAAATAAAACAAAGTATGTGATTTGTTTATTTAATTAAGATGAAATAATATGATAAAGATAGAAGAATTAAATGTGAACTATATAAATACATATTTCTATTTATTTATAAGTAGATGAAAATAGAAGGGTTAATTAATCAAATAAATCATATTTAATTAATTAGATTATCTAGACCATTTTTAGGTGTATACATTTTGTCCCTCTTTGAAGTGATGTGTATACGCATTACTTTAAAGAAAATTTTGCCACTGCTAGTAGTATTAACGAAAATTTTTCAGTATGCCCTAGATGTTGATTTTTGGGTGATGATGGATATATGCCCCTTCGAGAGATAAATTGATGAATTTTTGGATTTTTAATTTTTTTTATGAATTTTATATTGATTTGATAAAGATTTTGAATTTCAAAGATGCAAAATCAATTTATCTCCTAAGAAAAATGATGTTTGCTCTGCCAGATGTGAAATTGATGAATTAAGTCCCTTGGAAAATAAAATAAATAAATCCCACAAAAATCCCTCTTAATTAACCTATAAAAGGTCAAAAAGTTGGATTTTTAAATTTATTTGTGCATATTGAGTTTTAAAATTTTTGAGTGAGAGAAAACATAGTATTTGGAGCAAAATGGTTATTCCATACCACACTCACTATTTCTAGCGTGTGCGATGACACATTCACTCAGCCACATACGGACCTCTGGTAGGTACCCTAGAAACCCCCTCGTAATTTATGCATTTCAATTTCTTGCTTGTTTTAGTCGTTTTAAATCAATTTTTCCATTTTAGCACATGCACACACCAATGTAGTGCTTAGAAACTCTATAATAGCGCGTCCATAGAAATAGCACTTCGGTTACATGACTTAGCACATTGATAGGATAAATTAGCGCATAGATAGAAACAACACATAAGATAGATGAAGTGGCACATGGACCTCCTAGATTAGCACATAGATAGAAATGGCACATAGGTGATCTAGATTAGTGCATAGGAACCCTGAAATGGCGCATCCATCGAATTAGTGTGTTGGTCTCTTGAAATAGTGCATAAAGGTCCTGAAATGGTGCATACACTGATTTAGCACAATGACCGCCTATTTTTTCGTATTGATGAGTTTTAATAGCACATTGACTTCTTTGGTGCATTGAATCACTATTTTAGCACTTTGAAGTCAAAAAGATGTAAATTGTCATTAAAATCTAAGATTTTGATAATTTTTGATCACGTCAGCTTGAAATTTGATTTCATTGTTGATGTTGATTGATGATCCTAATAGGTTAGATGTTTATTGATCTCATGATAGGTGAGATACAATAATTGATTGATGGAAATTGACCTCATGAGAGGTGAGGTGCAATGATAAACTAATTGATTGACCTCATGGTAGGCAAGGTTCATTGATAGATTGGTTGATAAACCTCATGATTGGCAAGGTTGAATGATAGATTGATGATTGACCTCATGATAGGTGAGGTTCAATGATAGTTGCTCATGAGATTTGATCAAAGTCTCACTAGAGATGATTAGATTTGATAGGCTGATTGATGTTTGATTATTTGACAAAATTGACTGACTTTTGATATCCTATGATGATAGGAACCTTTGACGATCTTATAGATCCAAGAGCGGTTTCCTAGGAAATTTGATTTGATACCGAAACTAGTGCAGCCTGAGACAACAATTATCACATGATGTGGTTTATCTTCTCTTCTAGATATGCCCCATATTAGGATTAAAAATGGGCTATTGACAATCTTAGTAGAGAGATGGAATAGTGAGCACAATACCTTCCACCTTCCTTCCAATGAGATGACAGTGAATCTAGAGGCTGTATGGTGGATCTTGCAGATACCTATTGTTGGGGAGCTGGTAGTTTATGATTCTTCTGAGTGGGGTGGGATTGATGCACTGTTCTAAGTTTTACAGGATGATACGATTTGTGGATATGAGATCCCATGGTGAGAGATGGTTGATGCCTATGCTACCTTGCCATAGGTACTTGCTGGTTTGATTGGAGGGTTCCTTTGTCCTGATCGCAGGTCAAAGAGACTTTTAGTTGGGTGGGTTCAAATTTTAGAGAGCATGATCATCCATGTTACTAGATGTGCATGGGGTATGTGCATGCTTTCCCATCTATACCATGATTTGCATTAGGTGGTCTACCTCCGAGGGGCTAGTTTGTCTTTAGGAGTTACATTACTTCAGGTGTGGGCATGGGAGCATATAGTAGTTAGTTGTCCCATTGAAGATAGACAACAACCCACCATGAGGCCATACACTCATTTATATGTAGGTCTAGTTGCTCAACCTAGACTGGGAAAACTAGATAATTGGAGAGTCCTTGATGATGTGGAGATATTTACATGGCAGCCTTATCTTGATTGCAAGAGCTGGCTGAAGGATGATATAAAGATGCCATAGTTTTCCTAGTCCATGCACCTAATTAGTAGGACATGTTTTTTCATTGAGATATTTTTGTTGAGGAGGGTGCTTAGATAGTATGGCATAGTACAGGGCATGCCTCAGGGTGTTGCAGATTATGCGCAATGTTATATAGATGCCACCAAGTGGGGATGCTACTTATCATATGATGCTGCAGTGCAAGAGTACCAGGGTCTACAAGTCATTATTTAGGAGATTCATCCTGAGATCATCAAGGCTCCAATTACTGAGTATGCAAAAAACCTCATTTTACATCCATTCCCATGGATCTCCATCCCATTTGAGCCAATGTCGATACCAGGTGAGGAGGAGATGGAAGTTGCAAATGGGTGTCAATGGAGGAGAGATGAGGGAGATGAGGAGTCAAATGATGTGGAGAGTAGTGATGATGAAGAGGGAGATGGAGATGGAGACAAAGATGGTGATGATGGGGATGATGGAGGAGATGAGGGTGAAGGCTTGATGTATGAGGTTAGAAACTTCATGGTGCCTCGTACAAGGTGATCATTGGTAGCTCTAGCAGAGTAATATGTGTAGATTGGAGTACCCTCCCAATAGTAGTAGACCTAGATTGCTAGCCTATAGGTTCAGATGTAGACACTTTAGGGTCAGTTGGCATAGGCCCAGGGGTTTGTAGTCTAGACATAGGCACAAACTCATGCACATGCTCTCTCAAAGGCATAGATAGCCTCTTTGACAACAGAGAGAGATGCAACTAGATATACTGCAAAGTAAGCATAGGGATTGGGTGATAGACTACAAATATTAATTGAGGGTACCTCCGTAGCTGATTATATGAGAGAGGTTACCCCTGTGGGTTGAGAGGTCAAGTACTATAGAGGTCTATACCATGATGCAGTTCCTATAGAGTAGAGAGTTAGTTATGCTCAATCTCGATCTAGTAGGACTATTCTAGGACTACTAGTAGGGGTGTGACACAACCTCTTCTGAGAGATCTGAGAGATCCTAGTAAGTTTGGTGGGGGAGGCACTAGTCTAGAGTTTTGGGCACCATTTGGGGCTAGCAGCACATAGCTCCATGATTGGATTCCTTGATGTATTTTGAGACATGATGTATACTCCGATTTTTGATTCACGACCATTTTGATGTTGTATCTCTTTATATTTCAAACTTCATTGTATACTTGACATTATGTTTTTTGAGATTTATATGATATGCAATGGATTTATTGATCTATATGTGTTATATATGGTACTATGATGGATTCCTATGATGGATGTAATTAAATTTCTTGTTCTACATGCCATGTGGTGTTTTATATGATGATGTTATGGATGCAATTTATGACCATGATGACTTGCTAGGTTCTTATGATGTTCTATTTATAATAAATGTGATTATGCTAATAATGATGATGTATGAATGCATGGTGCCCATAGTATTTACATGGACCAATAGATGTATGATAATGTATATACATGAATGATATGATAATGCAACTATATGCATGATTTTGGATATGATGTTTCTATCATATATGACATGATGACGCGAATGTTTTACGATGCACTTTATTTTTGGTATTTCAAATGCAAATATATGATGTAATGAATGGATGAATGCATGATCAAATATGATGATACTTCTAATGTATGATGTATGATACAATAATTGTAATGAAAATTCAACTATGTAGATGATTTGTTTTTGATATTTTTCTTATGTAAGTATATGATGTGATGCACAAATGAAAAATATGATATGATAAATGCAAATATATGATCAAATGTATGAATGAGTAAATGATGTAATAATGATTTCCAATGTATGCAATACAAATTATTATGCAACTACATGATAGTGATAATTTTTTTGTTAATGTCAATTATGCTCAATCCATTAATGATAAAAGATAACATAGTTTTTGAATTCTCCACTAGTATTTGGAATAAACTACTTAGCAAATGCAAAACTAACATAAATGCAATCTAATTTAACCATGTAAATCTACACATTCCAAAGTTGTCATCTTAATAGTCCATTTATCATGATTTTTATCATCATTAAGCCTTTAAAATGTTGAAAGTGAGTACAAGCATCAATGGTATAATTTAGACCAATGATGACCTTAGTACTATTTTCATGATTTTTGATATTGCAAGTTAACACAAGCATATAGGTATAATTAAACTAAGATTTCTTGAGAATTTCTTGCATAAATAGACAACAATCAATCATTTTTCTATGTGAATTCATAATGCCATCAATGATACTTTGTAGAGAATGTCTCATGACAATTCACACAATAATAATGATCAACTCACAGACAAGAAACAAAGAAAATACCATTCTTCTTCCTAGTTTCTTGAGTTCAATACATCATCAAGTTGCTCCAAAGAAATAATAACAAAAATCAAAGTACAACATTTGAACATTCAAGCTAAAGAGATAAAATCATGATCTCAAAGAATATCATCCATCTAAAGTTGTTTTGATTGATTTGATTTCAGTTGTTTGTTATGGATGGTTGATTTTTTGAAATGTTTTGATGTTTGATGTATGCTCAATTTTGAGTTTCCACATGATCATTGTGTTTGCTTCATTGCCATACTATTGTTTGTCCATTTGATTAAGCTCAAAGTTTATTGTCTCTAGAGAGTTCAATATTTTTCCCCCAAGCTAGGGTGAGACACGACCACATTGCCATGATATGTACATGAGGTTTTCTTTTTAATGATAGATAAAATGATGGCGAAAGTGAACGACAAAGACATGCATCTAATAGATGGAAAAGCTAGTTTAAATCACAAGTAGCGCCTATTTCTAGGTTTTCACTATGTGTTTTTATTGCATTTTTTTATATTTTATGATTTTTTTTAATTTTTAATTTTAAATTTTCTTGATTTTTTTTTTTTAATTTTCTTAATTTCTTTTGTATTTTTCTATCACCAAGATGCTTATTTTCTAGGTTTTCATCAAGGAAACCATTTTCCTAGGACTTTAACCATGCACTAGATGATTCAGGTGTAGAATTTTCTAAGATGGACACTATTTATAGGTTCATCGAACAAATCCCCTTTAGGTGTAGACAACTAATAGGCTTCAGATCCATAGACTGATATGATGAAAAAGGGACCTAGCTAGTTAGGTTCAAACTTCCCTTTCTTTTCTTTGTCTTGTTGATTTTGAGGGTTTTCCTTTAAGACCAAGTCACCAACCTGAAGTTCTCTAGGTTTTACTCTATGATTGTAGCTTATGGACATTATCTTTTGATATGCCTTCAAATGGTCCACAAATTGTTGAAAATGTTCATCCAATAGTTCTAGCTCTTGAAGTCTAGACACTCTATAATCCTTCTTTGAAATAATTCCCTTTAGTGACACATAGAGTGATGGTATCTCAACCTCAATAGGTAGAATGGCCTCTGATCCATATACCAAGGCATATGGTGTAGCTTTGTAGGTGTTCTGATGCTAGTTCAGTATGTCCATAGAGCAGGGTTTAGTTGAGTGTGCTAATCACATCCAACATCATTGACTATTTTCTTTAGGATTTTTAGAATAGTTTTGTTTGGGGCCTCTGCTTGGCCATTACCTTGAGGATAGTATAGGGTTGAAAAATGATGTTGGATATGCAACCTCTCACACAGTTCCTAAACATCTTGATTCTTAAAAGGTCTACCATTGTCTATGATAATAGATTGAGGAATGCCATACCAAAAAATGAGGTAATTTAGTATGAAAGAAGAAATATGTTTTCTAGTGATTATTGTCAAGAGAACAACTTCTACCCACTTTGTAAAGTACTCTATGGCTATGATTATAAATTTGTGTCCATTGGATGACTATATTAATCTTTCCTACCAGGTCCAATTCCCACTAACAAAAAGGCCATGTTGAAGTGAATGGTTGCAATTCTTGTGCTGGTGCATAGATTAGGTTACCATGGATTTGATATTTTTGGCACTTCTTAACAAAATGAAGACTCCTTTTCCATATTCGGCCGGTAATACCCCAAATGAAGGAGTTTTTTCACTAGGGTTAGTCCACTCAAAGAAGTTCCAAAAATACCCTCATGAACCTCATGTAAGGCTGTCTTAGACTCGTTATGTTCTAGACATCGAAGTAGAGTACCATCTAGACCTCGGCAGTAAAGTATGTTGGCAATTAAGGTATGTCGTGCAGTTTGGTGGATAAAGTTGTGTTTCTGGTTTTTGGAAAGATCAGGATGAAGGATATTGTCTTTTAGGTAAGCACAGGTATTTCCATAAATTGAGGATTCAATGTCAACTAAATGGCATATGGTTTGAGATTCAGGATTATCATAAGCAAAATTAGACACTTGTTCCACCATAAACTCATAACAACCTCACTTTTCTAGTATCTGTAAGAGAGAAGCAATTGTCACCATAAGATCAATAACTTTGATTTCTGTCCTTGGAATCTGTTCAAATTTGATATCCACAAAGTAATTTTTGAAATCATCCACCATTTTTTTATATGACATCAAATTCTCATCCTTTGTTTTATATTCATCATTTACTTGATTAATGACCAGTTGCGAATCTCCCTATGCTTGTAGCTATGTGATCTTCCATTTGACTGCCACTTTGATGCCAATGGTTAATGCCTCGTATTCATCTACATTATTTGTACATGGAAACATGAGTTTATATGACTTTGGGATGGTATGTCCTTAAGGTGTAACAAAAAAAATTCCCGTGCCTGACCCACGTGTGTAGGAGCCATCAAAATGACGTATCCATTGTTGTGTTGTCTTAGTAAGAATATCTACATCAAGAAACTAAATTCTCATTGGATGATCATGTAGTAGTGGAGCTTCGACTAACTGATCAACTATCACTTGACCCTTGATGGATCTTTGATCTACATACTGGATATCAAATTCACTCAATATCATGGCCCGCTTGGCTAGTCTTCTTGTTAGGGTAACCTTGTTGAGTAAATACTTTAATGGATCAATCTTTGCCATAAGTTTGACTATGTGGGTTAGCATATAATTCCGTAAGTGTTGAGTAGCAAATACCACCATGAAACAAGCTTTCTCAATGAAGGTGTAATTTATTTCATAACCATTCAAAGTCCTGCTGAGATAATAGATAGCTTGTTCCTTTCCCATAGGATCTTCTTGTGCTAATAGAGTGTCCAAAGAAATCTTAGTTGTTGCAATGCATAGTAATAATGGCCTCTCTTCTATAGGTGGCATTAGTATGGGTGGTGACATCATATATCATTTTATTTGATTGAAAGTTGTTTTAAATTCTTGACCCCATTTGAAAAAGACATTCCTATATAGCAAATGATTGAAGAGATGAATTTTGTTTGCTAATTGGGAGATAAACCTCTTGATTGACTATATCTTGCCTTGTAGAGACCGTAATTGACTAATATTCTTTGGTGGTGACATTTCCATTATGGCCTTGACCTTGGTGGGATCCACTTTGATACCCTTTTCTAAAACTATGTATCCTCAAAGCTTCGTTGATGTAACACCAAACACACTTTTCTTAGGATTTAATCTGACATTGACCTTCTCTAATCTAGTAAAGATTTTATCTAGGTTCTCTAGATGTCCTTCTTTGGTATATGACTTTTATAATATATCATCCACGTAATCCTCCATAAAGGTATGCATCATGTCATGGAAAATGGTGGTCATTTCTCAATGATATGTAACCCCTACGTTTTTCAACCCAAAGGGCATGATGTTCTAGTAGAATGCTCCCCATGGACATGTGAATGCTGTTTTCTCCTGATCTTTTGGTGCTATTTTGATTTGGTTGTAACCTGAGAAGCCATCCATTAGTGATAACATGGCTTGTCCTGCTGTTAAGTCTACAATAATATCAATGTTTGGAAAAGGAAAATTGTCCTTTGGGCATGCCTTGTTGAGATCTCTGAAGTCAGTACATATTATGATACTACCACCTAGTTTAGAAATAGGTACAATATTAGAAATCCACTCAACATAATCAATAGATCTAATGAATCCCACATCTAACAACTTCTTTAGTTCTACCTTTACCAACAAGGTGATATGTGGATGCATTTTCCTTAGTTTTTGCTTCAAAGGTTTTATTCTAGATGGTAGAGATAAATGATGCATTAAAAGATCTAGTTCTAAACCTGGCATATTAGAGTAAGACCAAGGAAAGTTAATTTGTCTGTCCTCAAAGAACTTGGTGAATTCAGGCCTTTCTTATTCAGTCATAGATGTTGCCAGATGTAGAGTTTTTACTTTTTCTGTTGTGCCAAGATTGATAGACTGTGTACGCTCCACTAATATTGATGATCTTCATGATAGTGTTCTGGAAGGGTGTCAAATCTCCCATCTTTTGGTGCTTCAGAGAGGTTTTCATCATTAGATGCATTCTTTATTTTTACTTTTTTGAGATCTAATGCTTCCGTTAAATGGTTTTCACCATTAGATCTATTATTCATGTTTTCAATTTTGCAACTAGAAGATTTGACACTCTCTTGACTCAAAGCATTGTTATGAGATTTATGATTAGAACTTGTGTTAGGTTTTTCACAACAAAGGAAATTAATGATAACATCATCATTCACAAAGATAGGTACATTTATAGGTTCAGTTAGTTCCCAGTCGATAAGTTCAGGATGTATTAAGGGTAAAAGGTCACTAAATTGGCTAAGATTAATGTTAGTGAGGGTTCTAATAGCCATGTTGTCAAGGTTGTCAATAGTGATGTCGAGGTCTATGATATTACTCTCCTCCAATTCATCTATCTCACTTGATATCTATCCATCCTCACTTGAGTCATCAATATTTTGTGATCCAAATACAAGGGGTCTAGTCCTTGAGATTTGTCCCTCCTCACGTGTGGGTGCATACTCTTTTATGACATCAATTTGTATGTCCTTGTATGATGCTTTAGATAAAGAATCCCACTCATACTCATTGGAATCTTTTTCAGAACTATTCTACATTTGAAGGATTCTTTCAACAACTCTATGAGTGATTTCTTCTTTTGTTTCCTCTGTTTAACCCAGTCCTAATTTTTCCTTTGAATGAAGTGTGAGAGTTTGAATGGGTTCTACAATTCCCTCTTTTCTTTTTCTAATAGGTCCTTGTCCTTCATACCCCATTTTCTCTAATATTGTTTTTCCCTTTCCATATTGATCTGTCTTTATGCTGATAGTTTCTAATGTAGATGCTTCCTCATCTTTGTAGAGCCAATTGAGGATGGCCTTATCTTCGAATTCATCTTCTAAAGTACCTACCTTTACAAATCTATCATCCAAAACTGTGGTAGGTTGTGATGATTGTTTTGTTAATGTTGACGGCTACCCTTATGATCTTGGATATGGTAGCAACTATGAAATACACAAAGATTGTTCAATGGAATACTCTCCCATGCCTTTGTCTTTTAACTAGATCTTTTCTTTGAATTACTATGATAGAGCATCTAGTTGACCTTCATTGTTTGATGGAGTGGAGTCAACAACACTTGTATCTTTTGACTAGTCCTTTTTCTCAACCCATTTAGATACAACGTTTAGTTTCCTTTCATTGTTGGATGAACTAGAAATGTTTGCTTCCCTATTATGGGGAAAAAAAGTGTCTTGAGCTGTTTTAAGTGTGTTACAATATTGGGGATTGTTGTAGTTAGTTGAAATAGTGACTTCTTGTCCATTGACATGAAACTTTAAGCACTGATGATAATTTGAAGGGATTTCTTGCATTTCATGAATCCAAGGACATCCAAAGAGTATATTATATGTCAATTCTTTGTCTAATACTTGGAAAAATATATTCTTCACAATTGGTCCTACTTGAATAGGCAACATGATCAATCCCTTCTAGGATCTCTCTTCTCCGTCATAGGCTTTTATTGTGATCTTCCTTCTGGAATCAATAGCATTATCAAAATATCCCAGTGCATAGATCAATTTCAAAGTGCAAATGTTTAAACCGGCCCTACCATCTATTAGGACACATTTAACACAGTGTTTGTGAATTACGAATTCAATGTGAAGGGAAACATTGCACAGATGAGTAAGTGATACATCACCTTGTTCAAAAAATGATAGGAAATGAGGCGTGGTTAAGTGTCCCACCATAGCCTAGAATTGAAAAAATTCTAGATTATTGGGTACTGTGGTGGCCACCAGAACTTGTTCCAAAACCTCCTTACGAGATGGTGAGATTTTAAGGAGTTCTAATATTGATATTTGGGCTAGTATTTTTTGTAGTTGATGAACTATGTTGTACTAATTTGAAGGGGTAGCAGTTGTTTTAGACATAACTCCTTTCAGTATTACTTTGGATTGCCCCCTTGTTATCACATTGACTGGTTGGTAATCTTTCCTTTCCCTGATTTTTATGACATTAATTTGATTGTTGGATGTGACCATGTTTGGGATCAGATTTATTGGTATGATGTCATTGATTCCAACATTATTAGTTTGATTATCAACAACACCATTATTCTTAACCATAGAAATACAATGAATATTTTTGTCATAAATGTAGTTTAAATTTTTACCTTTACCGTTTGCCAAAGAAGATTCTCCCTTTTCATAATTTGGTACAGGATTTTTAAATGCACTATGATCATTTTTTGTTTGATGTTCTTCTATGAATATTGTCTTGTTATCAATCAAATCTTGTACTAGATGCTTCAATTGCATATGATCATTTGTTTTGTGTCCTTTTTTTTTTATGAAATTCAAAATAGTCACCAAGATGGCCTTACTCTTGGTTCCCAATTTCTTTCCTCAGGTAATGTGATAAGTATATGTGTAAGAAGTTCTCTCATTCCTGATTCTAGTGCATGTCCCAATAGTGTGAATCTTCTTCTATTTGAAGGTTTTTGATATGATTGCAGTTTGGATTCACCATTGTTTGGATTGTTGTTTTGGTTGACACTTTGATTATTTTTTTGGTTAATTTTTTAATTGGTATTTGTAGTAGTTGATGTCAAATTAAATACCAGTTTCACATTTTTTGTTTCATTTATAGAATCATTGTTACTAGTATTTCTATTCTTTTTCCAAAACTTTGGTTTATCATTGTTATTATAGTGATTCAAGGAGTTTGTATTATTTGATCCTTCATTGTAGATTTTTATTACCACTCTCTTGACCAAAGCTTCTTTGATCTTGAGTCCATTTTCAATCACTTTCTCAATTGTAGGTGGGAATTGCAGTTCAACCTTGTAGCTCATCTCATTAGTTAGGTTGTCAATGAATAGTCCTATCTTTTCCTCTTTAGGTATGGAATGAGGATACCTAGCAAACAACCTTCACCATTGTTGTATAAATGAGAGGAATGTTTCACCTTTATTTTGTTTTGTATTGTAAATATCCTTTATTGTTATCTAATTTTGAATATTATAGGAGTATCATGAGATAAACTTGTTGAATAGTCCCTCAAAAGATCAAATTCTTGGTTGTAGTTTAGAGAACCATTCCATACATTGACCTCCTAAGCTTCTTGGAAACAACCTCATCAAATAAGTTTCTTCTTGTGCAAATTCTAAACTTATGGTTCTAAATTCCCTCATATGATCTATTGGATCAGTTTTACCATTGTATTTTTCATATTTTGGGAATTCACAATGTATAGGAAATGGTATCATGTCCACACTTGGGTCAAAAGGATAGGGACAAATGTCCTATAATGAGTACCTTCTCGTGGTCCCTCTTTGCATATCTTCAAGTTTTTGTTGCAAGTTTTGAATTTGATGTGTTAGGGTAATCACTTGATTTGTGTTTTGTAGTTTAGTTTCAACTCTTATAGGTGCTTCTTTTAGTCGATTAACATCAAAGTCCTTTGGAAGTTTTACACCTAGTTCAACTAACATTAAAAGGTATTTTTCTCCATCCTTTTCCAAAACTTTTTCCATGAATTGGTGGAAGTTAGGATCTTGTTGTGCAGTTTGGATGTCCTCATCAATTATTCCTTTCCATGAATTGGTGGAAGTTAGGATCTTGTTGTGCAGTTTGGATGTCCTCATCAATTATTCCTTAGGTTCAGATGGATGGAATCTATGAAATGGATTTTCTTTAGCCATGATATTTAGAGATTCAATCTCTTTTTCTACGAGTTTCTATCTTTGTAACCTTGTTAAAATGGGAATACAAGTGTTAGGGTTTCCACTAAACTTTGATCTTTTTGTGAAGTAGTGGCATGAATAATAACTATGTCAAATAGAATGATAAATTCTATTGATGAGACTAAGTTATATTTTTCTTCTCTTCTTATACCTTTTCATTTTGTGATTGTAGGATGACTGATCCTGATAATGAAACTTAACTTAATAATCAAGAGTTGTGTTTGATGATAAGGAAATTTAAAAGTGTAAGATCTTGGTTTAATTTGGAAGAGTTTGGTTTATAATGTCCTATTTCCCAAGTTTAAGACACTGGTTTGACTAAGAAAATATTTTTGTTCTAATAAAGATCTGAATTTTGATGTCAACTATCTGATAGGAGGTAAAAATAACTCTCTAGTTTTTAATTCTATGGATGTGCTATATCATACCTCAGATGCACTAAAACAAAGTGTGAATGCGTTGGTAAATTGATTGAATTCATTGACAAATTGGGTATATGCACTATAAAATAGGGTGTATGTGTTGATAGACTGGGTACATGTGTTCTAAAATAGGGTGTACGTGTTGAAAGATTGAGTACATGCACTGTAAAATAGGGTGTATGTGCTGAAAGATTGGGTATATGCACTGTGACAGAGGTTGGTTGTGCTAAAATATTGGGTAAATGCATTGATAGACTGTATAGATGTGTTGCAAAACATGATGAATGTGCCGAAATAGAGTTTTAATGCATTGTTTAAATAAAAAAAATGCACCAATAGACTAGGTATATGCATTGAAATAGAGGTTGGTTGTGCTAATTTGGAAGTGGTTAGTATTTTCACAATTATGTCTGTTTGTTGTGCTTTTTCTTAGTAAAAAGATTGATTTGAGGGTGTCATTTTCTAACCAATGAAGATTTTGGAGGGGTATTTTTCTTGTAAATCTTGGAATTTGATGATCTATTTTGATGATACCTTCATAAATGAATTTACACACACAACAAAATTTTTGTAAACATTGGTTTCAACACTACGTATTAAACAAAGAGTGTGTATTCTAGAATCAAGTCTGATTCTTTCAATTTCCATGGGTTTAACACAAGAAAATATAGTTCAAACACTCTTTTAATGTCAAGGGTCACTAAGAATATCACAACCCACAACTTGTAACTATATCAGCTCACATACCCTTGTCACCCCCTAGAGGGTGCCTGTATTTTTTCCTTTCCCATGTCTTAGCCAAAGTTGAATCCTCCACTTTTGGCTAGGGTCTCTGATAGTTATATGGTGAGTGTCTTGGGGGAAGATTCTTCCCTCCCCTTGCACTATGATATAACAAATGTTTGAAAACTAACACAATAGGATTCTACACTAAATTTTTTAGAAATGATTTCCGTTTGGCATGACACATATAAACTCCCTCAGGAGACCTCCCAATCTTTAAAACAAAGGTTTTGGGGATGGTTATCTCACACACTACCATTGAATGTGGGTTTCCATAGATTCACTTTTGTTTAGAGTGGGTTGGAAAACTTGGCTTTGGTTGTTCCCACTTAGGTCATCCCCGTAGGGTGAGTACTTTTTCCCACCATGACATGCCTTCTAAAGGTGTTAATAAAGAAGGATAGCAAGTCTAGCATTTTTATCACATAGTTAAGGGGAGAGCATAATCCTATTGCTTTTGAAACACAATGGACATGGGGATTCAAACTAAATCTTTAATTAATGTAGATTCACTATCTTAACCAAAGGAAAAGCAATGAAATAAACTTGAAAACATGAAAAAACCATTAGTAATTTGTGATACTTTGTCTTTGATTGATGTAAGTGATTTCCAACAACTGTCTTTGACCAACATATTTTGCTTGTAGGACAAAAAACATGTATTAATTCTGAGAATTTTTAAAATTTTGCAAAAATAGTCATATGTGCCATAATAGTCATTAGATGTGCTAAAATAGTATTTAGATACTCTAAACTAAGGGTTCTATGCAATGCATAATTTAGTAAATGCACTAAAAGAAAAGATAGATGTGCTAAAGAAAAACCCCCTAATTGTGATAAAACTGGTATTGGATGCGCCAAAATTGTCTTGGATGCACTAGAATATTCTTTGGATGTGTTGGAATAGTGATTGGATGTGTTGGATGCACCAAAAAAATGATAGGATGCACTAATGTAGAAGTTGCATGTTCTATAAGAACTTTCAATTGTGCTAAAACAAAACATGTCAAAACTTGCTAACACACTTATCCAAAAAATTGTTAAAATTGGGGTTTTTAGCCCCACGGTGGGTGCCAATTTATGTGTTAGTAAAATATGCATAATGAATGAAAAATGCACCTAATAAGACATTATATGAAGAGATTTAAACAACAATTAATCTATTTAAAACAAAAAATCTCTTAAAAGCGTCCTATTTCTCTCTATCTCCAAAGATTTATTAAATCACTGTGGCTTTGAGATTGTGTAAGCACTATGACTATTAAAATGAAAATCTAGAGAATGAGATATTGTAAAATGTAGGAATCTAATCCTATGTAATGATTGCTAAATGATATGATAATGATACTATAGCCTAAAATGACATGAAAATGATAAAACAAACTAGAATAAACTAAGATGCAGCTAAATGAAAAGCCATGATTATGATTGCTGATTACTATATGCTATTTTCTCAATGCTGAAATTTTTAATTTCTCTAACGCTATTTCTACAGAGTAAGATTGCACAAAGTTGGGATCCATTTCTTATAGAAAGAAGCTATATTTATAGATTCCTGACAACATATTTGTGATGTGGCAGCAAGTAAGGGTTTGGATTTGATTTACATGATTCAATGGTGAAGGATGAAGAAGTCTAAGAAGATTATGGAGATTGTTCCTCCCCACAAAAACATTTTTCCAAAGGATAGGGAGAATCAATGGAAGAAGACAACCAAATTGATTTCCAATTTGTCTATAATTTGTCACCAAATTTATCTATGAAGGTTGATTTGAATTAATTAGATATAAAATATCTAATTTTTTTGGTGGATATGATTAGTGAAAAGAGGAAATAGCTGTAGAAATATGATTTTATTTGAATATTTGGATTTATTGAAATTAACAAAAGAGGATATTTAATTTAATAAAACAAACTATATAAATTTGTTTATTAAATAAACATGGAAGAAATGTGGTAATGAAATAAAACAAAGAATGTGAACTTGTTTATTTAATTTAGATGAAAGAAAATAGATAATTAAATAAAACAAGGTATTTGAATTTGTTTATTTAATTTAAGATGGGATGATGTGATAAAGATAAAATAAATATATAATTATAGAAGAATTTGATAATAATAATTAAATAAACCAAAGTATGTGATTTGTTTATTTAATTAAAATGAAATAATATGATAAAGATAGAAGAATTAAATGTGAACTATATAAATAAATATTTCTATTTATTTATAAGTAGATGAAAATAGAAGGGTTAATTAATCAAATAAATCATATTTAATTAATTAGATTATCTAGATCATTTTTAGTTGTATACAAAAAGCACAAGTATATAATAAAAAAATTCACATGTATACATTTAAACAATTATATATACAATATGTGTATCGTATGCAAATATATATATGATATTTATCTCTTTATAATATAAGCATAATTTTGATATAGATAATGTTGAAAATGGAGGTAATTATGGAGCTTAATACTTTGTAAAACTATGAGATTGTAGATCTAATTAAGTGTTCTTTGTTACAATTTATTTGTATATGATTATCTCTTTAGATTCATTTTACCAATTGTAGTTCAAGTAGACAGAAGATTGTAGAAGAGTAAGACTAAAAGATAGAAGTGACACAACATATACCGTAGAGAAACCCTTTCGGGAAAAAACTCCACCACCAAAATCAATAGTGCTTGTATTATTTAACCTTAGAACAATATTACAATAATTATTTATTAATCTTTGCTTGAGATGATTCTTTTCCTTCAACAATTCTTCTTCACAACCTGCAATAAAATCTCATGTGTCCAAGGATGAATCCACACATCCTGTGCCATGCTTCACAAAAGTACTCTCTTCCTTAGAAATCTCTTCTACTTAATGCAATAAATAGACAATTGTGAACATTGTAAACTCCAAAGAGTTGACAATTACAAGAGGATAAAGCTCCTCACAAATATCTACGCCATTCTTGTGCAAGTAGAGTTCTTCCATGGAAAAAAATGTCAAACCAAGTCCATCAGTTTGGGTGTTCCAAACTGAAGTCTTAACTTGACACTGATTACGAAGATATCTTCCAAGATTCTCCTCAAAGTTGGCACCTAATAATGGGTGCCACTTAACTGAGCCTTGAAAATATCTTTTCATGCAAAGATGTTAATTACAAGATCTCAACTTGGGTGCATAAGGTGGGTCCAAGTCAATCTCTGTTAACTGAAACATATCTCTCCATCAATTCATGCAAACATGATGCATGATTGATCATCCCCACTTAACTGAATGGAACCACGTGTTATTTTTCATGCAACTCAAACTAACTACATGTAATTGGAGATAACTGAACCATAACTGAACTGAGTTGAGCTGATATTGAACTAAACTCCACTCATGTAAATATCAATTTCTAACTTCTAGGATATTTACATGCATTACTGAAGTGTTTTCTTTGTCCAAACAGTTAACTAAACTAAAGGTGGTTTCCACATTCCATGTGGGCACCCCATGCACTCCTATTATGTAGGAGGTCTTCTTGGACGCCCTCACAAGTTCCTATCATTTAGGAATAATTACAAATGCCAATTTACATGTTCATTTCATTCAAATTTAATTTCTTTCTAATCCTGGTGTTGGGGAACTCTCAAAGGACTTAGGAGATACATGAAATATGTTTAGGATTGCAATTAAATGGCATCCTATTCCCAACATTCTCCCACTTAACATTATAAATTGCAATTATTCTAAACAAGGAATCATTCTTATAAATCAAGTACAAGACTCAAAGCCAATGGCCTTCCTGCATAAAGAACCAATACCTTTCCTAGTTCTCTATAACCATTTCTTCTATCACTTAAGCCTGCACTAATCTATTCATGAACACAAGCATCAAAATTCAAATGATACAAAAATACTCTGAGTGACTACCCCACTCATACCAAATTGTAATAGAAACCATAACAAGTTGCTAGCTCATCTAAAACTGTCATAGGTAGAACTTCATGCTATCAACATAGCAACCCAAATTTGTAAACAAGTCCCTGTATATCCACCATCCTAAAAAGTAAGACTCCAAGGTAACAACACACTTAGACATGTGATAAAAAAAATCTAAAGTAACTCACAGTAGTAAAGTGTAACCGGTCCAAGAGAGGTTCCCCTCTTATACAAAATGCATATTCCTTCTAGAACTCCCACTACATAGGTAATTCCAAATCTGAAAACAAGATCACAACATTAGCAAGTCCTCCTATAACACTGCACATAGAGGATATGGATAACTCCTCTATCATAGTGTCAAATTGTGTAAAGTAAGATCTCCTTCAACACTCCCAAACTAAAAAGATATCAACATCTAACCATTCAACTTATAATGAAATATGGTAGAAATTAGATATAAATCTCTCACAGAAATTAGATCAAACTTAGCCAAACATTCCCACAACAAAAGGGAATATTCCCAAAGCCACTATCTCCCATACCTCTCCTACCCAAATCCTCAAAACTAAATCAAGTTTAAGATTGCAAGGAGAACAATGGAAATACATAAAATCATGCATCTACTTCTCAACAATACATAATAGAATCAAGATACATCTTAATAATGCATCTAATAATTAGGTGGGCAACACCTCTTAGATCATTTTACCTACCGAGTAGACCAAGAGTGGGATAAGAGATTGTCTTGTGCATACAATAGACAACCTTCTCATTAGTTCTAGATGATGGACTCATATCCATTTCTAGGGGTAGGCTTCTTGGTATTTACTATTGAAAAATATTTTCATACAAGTAACCATTCCAACATATATCTCTTAACATAAGACATATCCAGCCTCACCTAAATCTCTCTAGTATCGATGAGCACCCACCGATCAATCCATGCCAACTTCAAATGCAACCTGCATAATCATGAAGCTCCAAGCAAATGATTAATACTCAAAACTAAAAGGAACTACATCCTCTCCAAAGGAAGAACAATAACACCTTTACCAAAGACTCTAAGGGTCCTCCATGAAATAAGATGTTAAAAACTCTTCAAATCACATGAAGATAACCATATCCTACCAAAGCTTCCACTGAACTGTGATACTGAGCTATACATGGCAACAAGATAAACATCAAACCATCACTATCAAAAAACACCCTCTGCAACATGTAACTAAGCTATCCATGACATCGTGATAACCATATCCTAAATGAATATTATCCATACATGCAAAACCATGGGTTCAAAACCATGAGCTCCAAAACCATGGACCAATTCAACTAGCGAAAAAACATGTGTTAAACCCACCGAAGGTTAATCCACTAACTCTAACCCAAGAACTATTTTAACCCAACCACCCTCCCCATACCACTTGGGAGAACTCCTCTCTTACCAAGCCTTTCCATTTAGGGATTAAGCAAGCCATACCAAGTCTTACAACCATTATCCCTAATACATTGTAACATACTTCTTTTACAAATCTGCAATAACACAATAGTAAAAGTTCCCACTACAACAGAAAAAACTTCAAAGTTTTAAGAGAAAGGTTCCCCAAACTCTACCCAACCATTAGATCTGATACCAAATGTTGGAAATGAAGGTAATTTTGTGGCTTAATACTTGTAAAAATATGATATTGTAGATATAATTAAGTGTTTTTTGTTACAATTTCTTTGTATATGATTATCTGTTTAGATTCATTTTACCAATTGTAGAAGTATATAGCATATTGTAGAAGAATAAGACCAAAAGATAGAAGTGACACAACATATACTATGGAGAAACCCTTTTGAGAAAAAAAACTCCACCACTAGAATCAATAGTGCTTGTATTATTTAACCTTAGAATAATATTATAGTAATTATTTATCAATCCTTGCTTGAGATGCTTCTTTTTCCTTCAAAAATTCTTCTTCACAACTTGCAATAAAATCTTATGTGTTCAAGCATGAATCCACACATCTTGTGCCATGCTTCACAAAAGTACTCTCTTCCTTAGAAATCTCTTCAACTTGCTGCAATAAATAGACAATTGTGAGCATTGTAAACTCCAAAGAGTTGACAATTAAAAGAGGATAAATCTCCTCACAAATATCTACTCCATTCTTGTGCAAGTAAAGTTATTTCATGAATAAAAATTTTAAACAAAGTCCATCAATTTGGGCATTCCAAATTGAAGTTTTAACTCAATGTTGATTACAAAGATATGTTCCAAGCTTCTCCTCAAAGTTGATTCCCAAGAATGGCCCTCACTTAACTAAGCCTTGTAAATATATTCTCATGCAAAGGCATTGACTCCAAGATCTCAACTTGGGCACCCAAGGTGGGTCCAAGTCAATCTTTGTTAATTGAAACATATCTTTCCACCAATTCATGCAAACATGATGCATGATTGATCATCACCACTCAATTGAATGCAACCACATGTTATTTGTCATGCAACTCAAGTCATTAGCATGCAACTTAAGTCAACTAAATTCAACTAACATGCAACTCAAACTAACTATGTGCAACTGAAGATAACTGAACCATAACTAAATTGAGCTAAACTGAACTGATACTGAACTAAACTCCACACATGTAAATGTCATTTCCTAACTTCTAGGATCTTTACATGCATTACTGAAGTGTTATCATTCTCCAAATAGTTAACTTAACTCAAGGTGGGTTCCACCTTCAATGTGGGCACCCCATGTCCTCCTATTATGTAGGAGATCTTCTTGGAAATCCTCACAAGTTCCTCTCATTTATGAATAATTACAAATTTCAATTTACATGTTCATTTCATTCGAATTTAATCTCTTTCTAATCCTAGTGTTGAGGAACACTTTCTAAGGACTTAGGAGATACATGAAATATGTTTAGGATTGTAATTGAATGGAATCCTATTCCCAACAAATATTATATATATAATACAAACAATATAATTATATTAATATTAATTACTACCAAAAGAAAAAAAATTAAATAAAAAATAAATATAAAGAAAAAACTTTTAAACTTAAAATTCTAAGAGGAGGGGCAAGTAAAAATGCCACCCCCTCTCTCAAAGGGCTCACAACCCATGGGAGCCACAACCCCTTAAGGGGGTCATGACCCATGGGTCTGCCACCCAACTACACTATATAATTAAATAGAAAGATAATGTTGCAAAAAATAGAAATAAATACCACACATAAGATTATGGAATCCTTTGTGAAAGTCTAATCTGCAACACGACAAGGAATCAAATTGAATACAAATACATATATGACTTTGTAAGAACAAAGAAATGAAAAAAATAGACTTCTCTTTCAGATGAATAAGCAACAAAGAAGAGAAATAATTTGGGAGTCTCAAACCCTGCAACAATCAGAAAGGAACTTGTAGGTAACCTTCCAAATAAACCATATTTCTAGGTTTACAATTTCTGAAGTAGAGGCAAATGAGAAACTATTTAAAGATAATTTTGGTTGGGCCAATTCATTTTAGTTCAAGAATTAGTTTAGGTTAGTTTATTTATTGATAAGTTACTTTCTTTTGATTTAGATAGTTAAATCATGTAGCTTGATATTATAACTTTAAGGAAAAAAAGAAGCATAGTGAAATAAGCAATGAAATTATTAATAGGTTTAGCTTTAGCAATATAGCTTAGTCTTTCTTCAAATATTGAATGTATTTTTGGAACAAAATTATTTTAATTAAGATTTCTTTGAGTAATAATCAATTAATTCAAAATTAGTAAATTTGAAATTAAATCTTGTTTTGATATAGTAATATTTAATATTTTTTCAATCTAACTATAAAAGTCATGAAGAAATACTTCAAGAATTAGTGAATACAAGTAGTTCAAATCTAGAGATAAACTATGATCTCTCTCTTATACATGTAGAAAGGTTCGTCTCATGAGAATTAAATCATCTAATTCTAAATAAGTTTTAATATCAAACTCATTGATTATTTTTCGTATAATTATTATTTCATTTGGATTAACTTAATCTAATTGTGGGAGACTTAAAATTGAATATTATAATTCAACCCTTAAAGTTATAAGTTGTTTGATTTTTTCTTCTAAATTAAAGTTATTAGATAATTTTTGTTAAGAATACATTTGCAGAGGAGGGGGACTGATTGCTCAAGACCCCAAGTCACAAGAGGGTCTAGAACAATCAATTGCCTTGATCTACCTCATGCTAAGGGATTGTTTAGAATAGGTTGAATGTTTGAGAGGATGAAAAGGAAGGACAATTGATATGCCACTTTCCTTTTGTCAACCTAGGAGTTTAGGAAACCAGGTGAGAAAATTCCTAAGTCTAGACTGTAACCTAGGTAGCTCTTTTCCAAAGGACTCCAACACATAAGGCATACAACAATGAGACACAATGGCATCCCAATCAAGAACTAGCTTTTGTACGGATAAAGAGTACAAAGTATAGTCAGGACTAATAGAGAACATACTAAAAAATTGATAAATGTAGTTTTACATGATGACAAAAAGTAGAAAAACACTAATTAACTAAAACAACAAGAAGAATACTTGAACTTGATAAATAAATTGATTATGAGAAAAATGACAAGCAAGGGTAGTAGAAATGAAACTTATAATCATTCCAAATTCTCACAAGATCCACACGATCAAAATACCTACACACAATAGAATGAGGAAAAATGTTGGGGCTCTTTAGGGGCTTACCACAGTCAAAACCCTATTTTGGTGTTTCCACCTACACAGACAACCAAATAGATAGAGAGAAATAATAAGCATAAATGAAATGAGCACAAGAGTGATAAAAGCAAACCCCGCTCAAGGAGGAGAACTTGTATCACAAGATAAATATGCAATAGATAGGGGATGTGAGAGATCCCAAGATGCTCAAAGATACAAGGCATAAGATAGATATCACTTGCAAGGCTTGAGGAAGCCAAGGAGAGAGATAGATCTGTGAGATCCAAGAGAGTTGCAAAGAGTGTTGTAAGAACATGAGAGTGCTTGAGGCTATTGTAACAAGCAAGAGAGCTATGTAAATAAGAGAAAATATGAGAAAGATAAGAGAGAATGTCCAAGAGAGAAACCAAGAATCTAGAGAGAAGCTAGAAGAGAAAATGAATTGAAAATTAGGATTTAAAGAGAGAAGAGGAGGGGAAAGAAGCTTCTCGAGCTGTTACAAGGAATTCTAGGTCGTTACCACTAAAAAAAAATAGCTAACATGTGACAAGGCACTCAAAATTGGTCATTTGAATGTTAAAATGTCACAGGACACTAGCACAGTGCATGGGTGTTTGTGTAGCATACTAGTATCTAGAAAAATCATGCTATAAAATGATAGGCATGAGAAAAAAATATAAAATTTAACGCAATGCTAACACGCAAGGGGAGCTACTAAAAAGAGGTTATGAGAATCCTGAGAGGGGAAAAAGGTTGATGCAGGGGATAAAATGAGCCTACACAAGTGTTAAGGGAGTGGACACTAAAGTGGATACAAAAATTTATGTGAAATTGCAAGGGGTGCAATTTTATGACATTATAGTTGATTACATTTTCTTCAAAAAGTTTAGATTGAGTAATAGAGTCTTGAATTTAAAACTTCTCCAACATACAAGTTTTTTAAACATAGATAGATCTCTTTAATGCCTAGATCGAATAGGATGCCTTAAGAGGATGTAAGTTAGAATTCCCTTAATCAATTATGTTAATTAATTATCCATTCCAAGTATGGAACACATAATGGAATTATGTCCTTGGCAACACCAAATATGCAAAGATAAATCCTCAAATATATCTTTCCTTTTGTTAAAGTCGATACAAAAAGTTTGTGTTTATGATTTATTTAAGAGTGTTAATAAGGGGCCACATCATACTTATACTTGGTTCACCATAATCCCACCTCCACTCAAAATGAAAAATCCTTACGGTTGTATCAATAATCTTGATTCTATCATGTGCTCTAAGGGTTCATACCTAGCTTCATCTATATTAGGTTGTCCTTAAAAAACAAAAACAATTAAGGTTGGGTTAATTGGATTTATAAAGGGTAATTGAACTCAATTTTAACTCCAAGACATACAACTATAATTTATTAAATAGGAAACTAAGTATCTCATAATTATCTTAAGCCCTCCTTTATTCATTGGACAAAAGACCAAACTGGTTATGTAATAGGTATTAATGTTAATATATTAACTCCTTTGTGTGTATTATTTGTTCCTTGAATTATTGAAAATTGATCGAAATAAAGGATTAAATATATAGTAATATAGAGGTTGAATGGATATAAAAGTATTAGTCTAATTTTTGTCAGGGAATCTAAATTAGAAATAAATATTCTCCATTAAGTTTCTAGTTAAATGATATATACCAAGTTCATATTGTTAATTAGTTATGTCTTTATGTTTTGTGTAGTCATATGATGCCATCATAGCTTGATGTCATTGGTTGCAAGTGAGTGTCTCAAACTTATACTTTCTCAGTTGTAATGAAAATAAATAAAATAAAAAATTGAGAGCATGTATGTTTTAGGTTGAGAAAATTTAGGGCATGACATCCTATAAGGTTAGTGTAAAGGCTCTTTCTCTTAAGCTATGGCATCTTCTTCCTTTAATTATCAAATTAGAGTATATTAGATTCATCAAATATATATTCATAACATTATTATTTGAGAGGTAATGGAATGGGCCAAACATTCTAAATAGCAAGTCATCTTTATAAAAAAATAAATTTTCACAAAAGTCTATGACCATATATAATAACCTTTCATTTCTGCTATGCTTTAGGCTTTAGGCTTCAATCCCATTTTTCTAAGTTCAATAGAATTAATTTTGCTATTTTTTTTCCTATATCACTATCAATGGCCATCGATCTTTTAGGTTTGCAATTTTCTAATCTATATAGCATGGATGTTCTCTTTCTCCTATTTTATAGGACTTGGTTATTAAAGGTCTTAGATATCTTTTGGATCATGTTACTTTATAGAACTTGGTCAAAGGTATCACCCTTTCCAATTCTTCTAAATAAATTGTTAGTGGCTATTTTATTGATAATTTATCCTCCCTCCTTCAAGATGAGAACAATCTCAAACAAGAACTTCAATTCCTAGATACCTTTTGTTTAATCTTTTGTTCTAAAATTAGTTGGAAAACAATCAATTCTATAGGTAATCTTTCCCAGATAATCCATCATGGAATAATTATTTTTGGTTTGAAGTGAAAAGATCATGGAGAGGTCTTTAAATTTCGAGGCATTCCCTTTTCCTTTCATATAGATTCTAATACTCTACAACAAGTTATTATTAATTGAGTGGAAAAAAATTACCTATTAGATTTCTAAACCACTATCTACTGCAACTAAATTTTAGGTTTTCTTTAAATTTCTAGATTCCAAACACGTGTATTGTTCCTCATATTTTGGTTTCTTCCAAAGCTTCTTACCAAAAGCTAGACATTTTTTAGTGATTTCTTATGGGCCTCTTTAGATTAAGGTGAAGGGTTTCATAGAGTTTCTTATAATTTTGTTTTCTTAGAATGTGATTCTAGATGGCTTGATCTTATTGATATATATGTGATCAAGGTACTCCATTGTGTGCTAATTGATAAGAAAAACAACTCAGAGAGATGGGTCTTGGAAATTATTTCTTTGTTACTATATTTCCTTAGGAGCACCATAGTCATAAAGCCTATAGAAATATTTTTTTCACTCCATCATGATCAAGTAATAGCTTACTCAAATTCGAGGAATTTTTGTCATAAAAAGCATTTGGAAACATTGGGAAGTTATGAAGTCCTAACTCTTATAAAATGAAATAATTTTAGGATTATTTTTCTTTCCTTATATCGTATGATTACTTTCTAGGATAACCCTCTTGCTGAAATTCATTTGATTCATTTGATTCATGCTTTAATTTTTCTAATAGAGTTATTAAGACTCTTCCAAATATTATTTTAATGACTACTTTAAGAATCATTTTACTTGACCTAAATCCAAAGAGAAATATAGGCTTACCAATTATAATTTTTAGTCCTTCTAAACTATTATTGATTTTGTTCCTATCGAAAAATTTCTCACAATTGGGATTAGAATTTATATGGTAGTAGGACTATAAATGTTATTTTGATGCACCAATTCCTAATTTTCAAAATCATAAGGAGTATTCTTGGATCTTTCCTCATTTGCATATTATTTTGAAAACTAGTGTGAAATTATCTCTCTAGTATTTAGTTGGTTCTTGGAAGCATAAATTTCATATTATTTGGTAGGAAATTATTGATTCAAATCTTATGGAATTTGAATAGTGTGTTATGTATTAGGGGATTCATATTAAATTTATGCTAATTTTCATTTAAGTGTTTACAATTATTGTTGCCCCTTTTTATGGGAATTTGTAAACTCTCAAACAAATTCTTTCTAGAGCTCAAATATATTAGAATTAGATTCATGATTTGTTGAAACCTTTAGAATTAAAACCTTTTTATTGATATATGATAATCTTAGAGATTGACCTAGAACTATGTATACATAGATTTGGCAATTTTTTTAGATGGTAATCTTATTTAGCATTTGAATAAGTAGAAACTCATCTAGAGATTTTTGTTGGTAATATCATTAATAGTAATTTCTCATTGTAAATTAGAAATATATAATATATTCTAATGTATTAATATAGATAAATGTACAATAAAACAAAGTTTTACTTGATGTGACCCACTTGCAAGTTCTTTTATACCACTATAGTAACTCTCCTATAGTTTCCAAAATTCCTCTTAATTCCTTTCCTTCTGATATAAGATAATCCCCTATTTAGGAGAATAAACAAGGAAAATATAGACTACCTATAGCATGATGATTCCCATATTTCTCAACATAGAGCCTTAGGGACCAAAATATGCATAGTTCATCCCAGTCCTTGTTTCAATATTCACCTTTTCCTTAATAGTATTATAGATGAGCTCTAGGGTGGTTAGATGATGGTTTCAAATCTTCCCCTTGAACACTATATTTTTTAAAATTGAATTCATAACAACTACCAACTTAACCTACAATAGTTGGTATAGAATTCTCTATACCATGCAAGATTTTTTTGAATATTGTAGCCACCGAAAATCTAGGAATTTCTATGAAAGTACAAGAGAGATTAGATATGAGAGAATAATGATATTCTATTAAAGGATGCAAATGATATATTACAATTGGATTGATTTGCAAATGAGTAACCCTTGGTGAGACATAGGATTAGAAAATATCATGACAAGTGTATTAATCCTATGACATGAGACAACAAACTTTAAATTACCTATGACACAAGAAATAAATTTAACATAATATAAGATGAGATCTAATGTCAACTAATACTTCTAGAATGATTCCTAGGACCTAAGTAAAACTAACATGTCAATAGGAACTACTACGTGAACTAGTTAGTAAAAAAATTATTCACACCAACATAACAAACCAAACATCTTCCATCTAAATTAGAAATGTTGATTTCAAAACTTCTCCATTCACCATGGTGGTGATAACTCAACAACACCACTTATATGCTTATACTCAAAAGTGTTAAGCTCCCATATACAAGGTCATCCTTTGACCTAGACCTAAACATTTAGGGTTCATTCATGATGACCCTACCTATGTATCACTCATGGGAAATTAGAGGCTTTGTAATTCTTACACTAATTTTTTAAAGGGATTTCATTCTCTTCTCTAGTCTAGGAGTTCTTTGAACTCATTTTTAACTCTTAACTATTAGTTAAGCATAAGTTATCAACTTAGTCAAATCATAATAGAATAATAACATTTTTTTCCATCAAGTTTTGGATCCATAACAAATATTGTTAATCAATATAGTGTAAAAATACACACAAATAAAAAAGGTCATATCATACCATAATCCCAAGATCACACATACAATGAATGTCTCAAGAATACATCACATATACACAAGGTCAATATATCATACAGATCACAAGTAGAACATTGAATAGCTCATATGCACATAAAAAGTAAAATAGTGATTGGTTCATATGCACATCACAATTACAATGACAACTAGCTTATATGTACATTAAAAGTAGAACAATAAATAGCTCAAGAATACATCAAATATATCTAGTGTGATGATCCACACAATATATTACATGTTTACATAAAAAGAAATGGTAAAGTGGAAATGGATGCAACCTAATACATGCATCATCCCACTACCTAATTGATAATCACATAAGCTTGTAAGAATATCTCACTTGGAAAAGGAATTTCAGTGCATCCCATACTATATGTGGGTCTAATCCTTTTCCCAATCCACTATCATCTGTGACAACAATCAAGAAACCCATGCTATTTGATTTCATCATTTGAAAGGGAATTAGGAACAATGTACACAAAACTCAAGGCCATTTACATAATGAGTGACTAACATATAAATATTGAATGAATTCCACATCCACAATGGTTGACTAACACATTCATTTAATGCATTCTAGATAAAAAAATAATATCAACAAATTGCACACTACACCATGGGCACATACTTTTCCTCGGTCTTTTGCGCCATCAAGAAACTTGGAAGAGGATTCAAAGTATCCCATACTACACTATGATCCATCCTCAACCCATATAATTTTGTAAGTAGTGAACCTACATACCCTAGTGGATTCTAACTTCAATTTCCTTTAGGCCACCAATGATAAGTTTTTCTGCCCAGGAAAAAGTAGCTTTTGACAAATACCACCTTGTGATCTTAGTGATATTGTCAGATATCTTCTTCAAAACTTAGGTATCACTTAGCATTGATCAACCTAATGATATAGGTGAATTCCAATAAACCCTCCCAATACAAAAATTAACTATAGTTATCATTGCCTGCATAGTAGAGTAAGTACCTATACAACCATTCACATACCATAACCAAGGTAGGTCTTGGAAATCCTTCACCTCCATGAAATAGGTGAATTTAAACTAATCCTTAACAATAGCACAAGAATCAATCATTGGAATGATCCAATGAATGTCTATCACTACTCAAATATCCTAGAGGTTCACACTTGGGTCATCTCTAGCTTGAAACTTACACAACATGATTCACAAGTATTCAAGTATATCAGGGTAAAAGCAAGAAGTTGGGTACACGAAGAGGGGAAGTTTCGGCCAAAAAAAAAATCTCGCAGAAAACACGTACGCGTTATTAAAAAAACACGTATGCATTTAGGATCGGGTACTCGATCCTAAAAAAACGTGTATGCACTATCAAACGCGTACGCGTTATAACACATACGCGTTATATAATGCGTACACATTTTATAACACAAAAATTAATTATTTAAAAAAATAAATACTTTTTAGAAACGCGTACGCGTTTTGAACTAAAAACGCGTACGTGTTTTAGAACGCGTATGCGTTTTGAACTCAAAACGCGTACGCGTTTCTAAAAAGTATCTATTTTTTAAAATAATCAAGAAAGTAAGGAACGCATATGCATTTTGTAACGCGTACACGTTTTGTAAAAATGTGTATGCAATTTTTAAATTCAAAATTCCCAACCCACATGTTGCCTCGGTTTTAGGCTCGGAAAAGGCTTGGCAATCTGAACCTTAGCCTTTGACCTGCAACTAAAAAACTAAGGCAAATTGAAGAAGAATGTCCAACTTTGACAACATAGATGATGGACTTTTTTTCTGAATGAGTCTATAAAATTAAAACCCATTAGAGAACACAATGTCTACTTTCTAAATATATAATTTTTGTTAAAATTGGATTACATTTGCTATTTTTTAATTAATTTATAAGCAAACTAGTCCTTAAACTTAAAATATCAGGTTTTTTTGGTTTTTTAATAACTTTTTATTGGTTGATTTTATTGTAAAAAAAATTATATGGGACCAAACTTCAGACAATTATCTACACAATGAAAAAAAGAGTAAAAATGTTTTGTTTAGGTCCAATTATGTTGTCGTACACGTTGATTTTTGAAAAAACATCAATTAAGGCCAATAAAATTTAATAAAAAAAAATATTCAACCAAAAATTACAAAAAAATCTAGACCAAACTTCATGTTGTTAGCTCTCTTTTCCTAAAAGGAATTAGCAAAATAATTTTATTTGGGTCAAAAAGTGTTGTCCGTACACTTGCTTGGTATAGTAAAAAAACAGGGACTTTTAAAAAGTGGTTTTTATAGATCCTTATCAAAATGTAATTTCTATAAACTGGGTATTTTAATAATTTACATATTTGGAAACTAGATTCAAAATGATAAATTTCATATTACTGAATTTTTTTAAGATTCATTGTGGAAGTGCCTCAATTGTTCAGTCCAAGTGTGACAAATTCTGAAAAATAGCAAAAATATTTCCACTTTTTGAGCTTTTTGTGTACCCAACTTCTTGCATCAGCCCATCACAATCAACTGATTCAAAAGCCTACACATAGTCTTATACGTTTGGAGTTGAAATACATAAATTATACATAAGAATCACATAAAACCAACATGAGATGGCATCTACTCAAAAAATATCAACTATAAAGTAGCCAAATCCATTCACTTCATTCAAATTACTATTTAAAAGTATATTATGCATTAAAAACAAGTTATCAAGTTTCTTTAAGTTATTCATAACCATCTAATACCCAATTTAACCTCAAATTAAAAAAAATTGAAGAGGGAAGGTCAAAAAAGTTGGGAATAATCCCAAACCTTTGAATTGTTCCCCCTTAAACCCTACCCCTATGGACTTGAGGTCATAAGGGCATCATTTTCCTAAGGACTACCTATGTTCCCACTTTCAAACAAGATCAAAGTCATACATAGTTCTCCTCACAAGGTCTCTCTTGAGGAACATACACTTGGAATTCCTACCCAAAAAACCCTCATAAAAATAATAATAAGGGTTATATTTAAATTTCTCATAACATAAAATTTACCCTACCAAAATAATACAATTTATTCTTACATGTGCAAATAAAGGATAAGTAGGTTTTTCAGTAATAATGTTACCCAAGATATATCTCTTTAGGCATGGAGATTCAAGCATACCTACCAATATAGGTTTTCATGCAATCTATAATTAATCTAAGATTAGGACATCAGTATAGAGTGTACCTTCTTTGATCTAGTAGTAGTAAAAATATTGTTATCATGTATCAATTATGCCAAAACTCTTGATGTGGGTCCAAGTGAGTTCCCCCCTTATAATATAGTTATATTAAATGAAGTATCATAATCTTATAGAACCTCCTCCTAGACTTTGAAATATATAAAATAATAATTACGGGTGCTTGCAAGAAGTTGAGTCCACTTTTGGCCAAAAAGTGGAAGTATTTTCTCTGATTTTTAGAATTTGACACATTTGACCTTAAAATTTGAAGCACTTAGATATGAAATATTCAAAAAAGTCAGTAATCATAAAATGTAGTACTCAGAGTCTAGTTTTCAAATGTGTAATTTATTTCAATACCCAGATTAGATAAATTGAGTTTCAATAGGCATTTCTAAAAACTACTATTTAAAAGTCACTTTTTTATACCATACCATGCACATGTACGACATCCATATTTTGACCTAAATTATCGTATTTTTCTAAATCTTTTTGGGAAAATATTTGTGACTCATTGAAGCTTGTTCTTGATAGTTTTTTCTATTTTTTTTTGTTTTGATCGTTAAACACTGCAAGGGGCAACACCCTATATTGATTTTGAAAAAGTTACATGAGTTTCATCAAAATTACTGGGAGGCCTTTTCTGTAGTATTGACCAGCCTAGTGTACCTACCTATCCAAACCATGCATTTTAGCCAAAAATTCTGGGTGGCCTTTTTTGTAGGAGTGGCCAACCCAGAGAAGGAAACCAGAGACTTGTAATTACAACTACCACACTTGGGACTGACACCAAAGAACCATATACTTCAACTATTTCAAAATTTTTTGCTACAAAAAGGGATAGTGCTAACAAAAAACCACACCTATAGGCCAACAAATCGAATCAACCGAGCACTGCTCAGTAATCTTCATCCTTAGAATCACACCTTTTCATATACGCCTTGTAGCTAGCAATCACTGGGCAATGAACACCACCATTCCGATGAGCTAGGATTTTGGCCTTTTCCTTTGGGTCCCATTGATTATTGGCTATCCATTCTTCTCCTTCACCCAAATCCCAGTCGTCATTGTCATCGCCTACATCTATCTCCTCCTCTAGACCCTCGTTAGCAATGTACCTCATCACCTAGCCTCGAGGAAGATTGGTGGTCAAATTCGCTGCCTTGATTTTTTTTGTAAATTTTTATTGAATATTTTTTTTGTTAAATTTTTATTAGGCATATTTGTCATTTTGAAAAATCGTCATGTAAGACACGCATAATATTACCTAAAATTATCATTTAAAAAAGAAAAATTGTCTGAAGTTTGTTCTCGTGCAATTCGTTTGTCAAAAATGTTATGTTGATAAAAAGTTATTAAAATATTAAAAAACCTTGATATTTAAAGTTTATGAACCAGTTTCATTAGAAATTAATTGAAAATTATAAAAATAATCAAATTGTCAAAAAAATTACATATTTAGAATCTACATTATCTCATCTAAAATGGGTTTTAATTTCATCAAAAAATTATGCAAAAAAAGTCATCAGCCATATGTCCAAACTCGGTATTTTTCCCTTACATTGTTAGGACCTTCAACTTGCAGGTCAAACTAGGTTGAAGGCCTAGGTTTGGATTCCCAATGCTTTTCACAAACCAAAATACAAGGAAGAAACCCAACCATAAAGCAAATTCAAATTCAAATATTTGGAAACATGATCCCGTTTTATA
This sequence comes from Sequoia sempervirens, assembly GCA_007258455.2. Lineage (NCBI taxonomy): Eukaryota > Viridiplantae > Streptophyta > Pinopsida > Cupressales > Cupressaceae > Sequoia > Sequoia sempervirens. Next base: position 587,800,524 of record VDFB02058242.1, read on the forward strand.
AAGTGGGATCCCATTTTATAAAGCAAGATCCTGTTTCCTAATATTAAATGGCATGATTGTTGACAAGGAAACATGATCCCACTTTATAAATGGGATCATGTTCCTTTTTCAATGATCCCCACATTAAATATTGAGAACGTGATCCCGATTATAAAATTATAAAATGAGATCTTGTTTGTTAATAAATGGGATCCAATTTGTTTTTAACCGTTTTATTTAAATTTATTGTCAAAAATTACTGTGAAGTCTACAACTTCACATGTACGACCGAGAGCAATAAAATTGGGCTATTTTTCATCAACTATTGTCTATACATGTGGTGAACTTCATTTTTGATTAATTTTTTCAAAGGAGGCATTGTGTAAATTATTTTTGAAGTGGAATTGTGTTAGTTTTGTACTTGTTTGGAGGAAAAAAATGTCTTCAACTTGCAATATGGATTTATGTTTTCAAAGGAGGCATGAAGAAAATGGTTTTTAAAGTGGAATTGTACTAGTTTTCTACTTGTTTTGGCGAACACAAGAGGAATAATTTTGTCCTTATAGGTCTTCAACTTCTAATTTGGATTGAGTTTTTTGAATAATTTCACTATTGACATTCATTTGTGCTTGATAATTTTATAATCATGGGAGATAAAGCTCGTAATGGAGGAAGACATTGACTCTTGAAGAAATTGAAGAAAAAAAAGAGGAAAGACAAAGACAAAGAGAAAGAAGAATGAGAATTAAATCAATGGATGATGGGGGAGCATCCAATTCCACAACTATTGAAGATGAAAACATTGAGGAGACCATGGTTGTAGATGATGCTAATTTGTAAGAAGTCAATTTGGAGAAGAATATGATTATACAAGAAAGTCCTACTATGTCTTCAAATCCATCTTTCAATGCTATGGAGAATGTTTCAATATGCACAAATCCAGGTAAATCTCCAAATCCACATGTTAGTGAAATGGTAAATTTGTATGTAGAAGTTTTACAAGATGCTGGACTTAACGATGTTGACATTGATAATATTTAGAGAGATGAAACTTTTATAGAATTTGTTGAAAATGAAAATGAGAATGATCTTTTTGTTGAAAATGATAATGATAATGATCCTTTTGTTGAAAATGAAAATGAGAATGATCCTTTTGTTGAAAATGAAAATGAGAATGATCCTTTTGCTGAAAATGAAAAAAATTAAAAATTTTGTTGATGTAAATGAAAATGAAAACCATTTTGTTGATGAAAATGAAGATGAAAATGTAAATCGTTTTGAAGTTGAAAATGAAAAAGAAAATGAAGATGAAGATGAAAATCTAGAATGTGATGTTGAATTGAATGAAAAAACTTTTTTAAGATTGAAAGTGGTGTTTTCTATAATCTTCCTGGTCAAATTTCTTGGAGGAAAATAGGAACACATGTGAAAAAAATATACAAAAACTTCTTTTATCATAAAAAAATTGCAATTCAATGTCAACTAATGATGCAATTGATGAGAATGCAAAAACTGTGTAAAATAATGAAAAGGTTAGGATTTTTTGTTAAACCAAAAAGAAAAGATCAATCATTAAAACATATTATGTCTACCATTGCTAGTGCCATTCAATCTATTAGGATAAATAGTCGATATAAAGATAAAAGTGTAGCAAGAAGAGCTATAACAACTGCTATTGTTAATAAAGCAACTTTGAATAAAATAATGGTAAGAAATATTATTGAAGTTTTAAAAATACATCCTAAAACATTGCCAAGAGTAGCAAAAAGAAGAGAAAGTATAGAAAATGATCCTATCAACTAGTGTTTGAGTTTTAGTGGTCGAATCCCAAGGTCTAATATGAAATTGAATGTTGAAATTAAATATTTGATTGAAAAATATTGGCATGATAATACTAGGGTTTCATCTAATGCTAGAGATGTTTTAAAATTAAGGGTGGGGTCCAAAGTTTGCGATCTTGACCCAAAACACCTATTAGATACAACAAAAATTGAATTTTATAGAAAATTTTGTGGTGATTTAGTGTTACCTAGTAATATTAAAATAAGTCAAAGGTCTTTGAAAAATGTAAACCGTGGTATGTAAAAATTAATAAGCAATGAATATCTTGTTGTTGTAAAACACATGTTCAATTTTGTTATTTTTATGATGTTTTTCGATATATATGTTGTACCTTTCATACTAACGTGATTATACATGAACATGGTATTAATATGGCACCTGAAGCAATAAGGGAGTTTATTTGAGGTTTATTTTGTGAAAGATCTAATGGTAAATTGTTTTATTTAAGTTCATGTATTTCTGGACAATGCATTGACTGTGGAAATCTTTCATTTTTAAAAATTTGTATGCATGAAAGTGTTGATAATGATTTTGGACAACAATTAGTAGATGATAAAATATTTAAGAATGTTCACTATTCATTAAAAGATGGAAAAATAGGAAAGCGTTGTGATTTAGTTATAGAAAAAGTTAGTGTGCATGCATTCATGAGTGAATTTAAGAATAAGATTGTACCAAAATATGTCATCCACTCTTAACATGCTTGATGGCTTGATGGCCAATTTCATGCATGTAGAAACAAATTTCTAATTGGTACTATACTTTTAGTGGTTGATTTTGTGAAAAATTATACTCTAGCTTTACAAGAGGAAATTCAATCATAATATTATAATTCAATGCAAGTAGCTATGTTTTTCCATATTGTTTATAGACATGTAGATGATAGCACTACGGATGATAGAATTTTTTTGAGGGAGTATCATTTTTATTTGAGTGACAACCAATTACGCTCGTTAGAGTTTGTTCAATACTATTTCAGTATATTTTATAGAAATTTAAGAGAAAGAGGAATCTAGATGAAAAAACACCTCATATGGTTAGATAATTGTATAGGGTAGTTCAGGAATGCTCGAATGTTCTATTGGTTAATTAGGGTTCACAAGGAACTTAATGTCCAACATATATGGAGTTTTTTGAAGCTGGGCATGGTAAAGGAGAACATGATGGAGCTGGTGCATGTGTTAGGAATTCTTGCTAGAAAACAATTAAAATTTGAGGATGTAGTAAAATATAAAGATGCACATGGGATTGTGAATTGGTCTAATACAAGATTATTTGCACTTGATTCAAGTCAATAATCTATAGTTCATCAATTCTTTTGGTTGGTTGAAGAAGAGAATATTGTACCTAGAGTTGACTGTGAGGTAATTAGTGGATCTACTAAATGCAATTCATTTAGGAGTTTGACAACAAGCACATGGACTATCTGGACAAGGGAGCATGCATGTTTTTTCTAGTTTTGTATCTTAGGAGATTGGGAAGCTTGTGAAAATATAGAATGGGTTGAACAGTGGGAGCAAAGATCGTTGACACTTGCACAAGCACTTGATAAATATGAAAGAACTATTGAAGAAAATGATCAAGTGTTTGCATCTAAAGACTCTGACCATGTTTCAAACCTTGTACAAGAAGGAAATTTAATTCAATTTATTTCATTTTTTTTCACTTTATTAAGTTATTTTTTAATACTAAATTATTTATATGGATATGTGCAAGTTATTAAATCAATTTTTGTTTGCAGGACATCTGTATGCTATTGTTGCACTTGAGGGGAATGAAGAGAAAACAAAATATTTGTTGGCTCATTGTGTGGAGACTAAACATAAGTTAATAGCACCTTGAGAAGATGATGATGGCTATCATTACCCAACAGGTATAGTGATCCCCTTAGACATCCCCTTAAGAAAATTTTGATAACACGTTTTTGATCCCCTTAAGCAATTTTTTAGAACAAGTTGTTGATCCCCTTAATAAAATTTTGAGAACTTATTTGATGATGGTTTTCATTTTTTCCAATAGGATTGGTGGTGGTTGTTGGAACTTGGCTACAAAAATAATTGGCAATGAAGAATGGTCTACCTGCATTCGAAGATTATGAAACACATAAAAAGATTATACATTATTCACATTTGGTGGTGGTAACAAATATAAAACTAGATCGGTATCGTGGAATACTTGCAAATAAAGTGATATGGACAATTTCTACGGAAGAGCATGAGACAATCATAGATGCATTGCAAAAAAGAGAGGATGTAGATGGTACAATGGAATAAGTAAATATAGGTAAATATAGTTTTAGTTTTATATTATCCTTTTAAATAGATTAAATACATGTTTTGATATTGGTCAAGTGTGTTATTAGTTGAAATTGATTTAAATTTTCTTTTTATAGGTCCTTAAGCCATAATCAGAAAAAAGGATCTAGTCCATACAGATTCAACCTAGACAACATATAATACTTGGTAAAAATAGGTAATTATTAGTTAAATTATATTTAAATACATGTTTCGATTACATATTGATATTGCTTGTACATTAATAGTTAAAATTGATTTATTATCCTTTTTTGTATCCTTAAGTCATCATTGCATTGATCTCATACTTTGAAACAATAAGGAGAGGATGCTTGGATTCAACCTACACACATGTGTGGAATACTTTTAAATGCAAGTACTTGAGTTGTGTACATATAGATAGTTTTATATAAATTAAAATATGTATTTTTTGATGATTTCATTGATATTGCTTATACCTTTTTGATATTAGGTTGTGTGAAGACCTACTACATTTTGGGCACGAGTTTGAGATTTTCTTGAGATGGCATATCCAAATTTTGTAAACATTATTTTGAGATGACATATATGTATATGCATACTTATAGAATTAAATATTTTGTACAAATTACAAATACATGTACATACACAATTATGTACTCTATGTACTTCTATGTATGAAAATCGATATTCTATATTTTTTTTTTGCTAAATGTACATGTTTTCCTACTTTGAAACTTTATATTTGATTGTATAATCACTAAATATCATGCATACATTATTGTTAAATCAATTATATCCTTAATATGTTGTATTATGACCCCTTAAGACATCCCTTTAAGACATTGTATTATGACCCCTTAAGACATCCCCTTAAGATGTCATATTAGGACCCCTTAAGACATCCCCTTAAGACGTCATATTAGGACCCCTTAAGACATCCCCTTAAGACAACCTATAATTACTGTTTGATGCTATTATTTGTTTTGACTGCTTATAAATTAGTATTTGATGCCATTATTTGTTTTGACAGCTTATAAATTAGTATTGAATTCCATTATTTGTTTTGATAGCTTATAAATTAGTATTGGATGCCATTATTTGTTTTTACAACTTATAAATTAGTGTTGGATGCCATTATTTGTTTTGAAAACTTATAAATTAATGTTGGATGCTATTATTTATAGAATTTATTAATGCTTTTGTTCTCTAATCTTGTATGGCATTGTTTATTTCTTAAAATTTTATCCTTTGTGGTATATAAACTGATTGCTTTTGTTTGTAAATTATGATTTATTTACTAATTATTGATTGATGTGAATTGAATAAGTTCATTGACTAATTATTGCTAATTATTGAATGTACATATCATGTATATCATGTATGAGATCACTAAATTTTTAAAGTATAAATATTAAAATGTCCTATTAATTTTAACTTTAATTTCATATTTATATTTAATTTCACATTAATGTCCTATATTAATATCTTGAATATGAACATAAAATTCATAAATGTACATATGTAAATTAAAATTTCAAACAATAATAAAGTCCATAATTTATGTAAATATATTAAATGCATGAAACCAATATATTAAGTGCATGAAATAAAGTCCATCAAAGTACAACCCATGAACTAAAGTACAACTAAGTATTTGAGCCATGAAATATAAAGTCCAACAGAGTACATGAGAAACCAGAAATATAGTCCATGAAATAAACAAATATAACCCATAAAATCATGTTTCTAGGTCATGTATTGTCTTTGTAATCAAGAGACCTCTTTATGCCATGTGGACTATGTGGATGACTTGAAACACTCTGTACAAGAGGAAGATGAAATCAGATGTAAGACAATGAAAAATAATTTAATGACAATTTAATTTATAATTCATCATCAAATTAAATTACCATCATATCTGGGTCTGGATGCTCAAGTGCACTTGAAGCAACATTTAAATTCTCTGAATCAATATACATAAACAAGACAAAGAAATTTGAAATTAGATGTACAAGTCTACAATTAAAAATGATTTAATTCAATTTAATTTCTAGTTTATCATATTTTAATTGTACTGTATTCTAAGGTTGTGCACCCTCTTCTCCAATACCTATTTGTACATGCTCAACTACAAGATGTGTCTCATGCTATAAAATAAATAGAATTTAAAACATGTATTAGCTCATATTATATATATATATATTCAATTTGAAATTTAAAATTAAAGTTATATTCATAATATATAATTTATAATTGACTTTAACTATTATAAAAAATTTAAATTACCATTTTATCTAGAGTTTTCTTTGTATGTCCTCCTAGAGGTGTAACTATGTCTGGGTCAAGGTTGAAAGTCACACTAACAAAGTCCTACAAGATCAAAATTAAAGCACATATACTTGAATTAGGTTTTTATATATATATATATATATATTCAAGTTTGCACATTTTGTGTATAATTTTTTTTAAGCAACTTGAAAATCAGAGGCCTCAAGAGTAGCCGCAACATCAAATGTTTTCCCGATGCCCATTCTCATTGTGGTAGCAACCTAGACATACATGTAGACATTTAACACATAATATTTACAAGTGTACATGTACATTTCATATATAGTGAATTCAAAATTCATAATTTTAACTATACTAATGAAAGTTAAACAATTTACAATATAAATGTACCTGCCCCTAATATACGACACCCAATAGTGGAGGAGTGATCGACAAGCCCTCAGGTGGAATCAACATGGAAGCTGATTGACTCGCCTAAACCAACATAAATATTTCAAACATATATGTGATTCAATTATAAATTTAAAACTCAATTTTAAAATCATTTCATATATAATTTAAAAAATTGAAATCAAAATACCCCATAAGGGTTGCTGAGTAGGATTGGTGTTGATGTATGTACTCATGGAACAAATGATTTCCTCATTGTTAGTGTCATCTGTACACCAAATAGTTTGATTGTTAAAATGTATTGCAAACTTTTCTTTGATATATACATTCATCAAAATTATTATAAAATGAATGTGTAGATGCATATTATACCTATGTCATAGTTGATAGGCTGTCGTTAGGTCCCATTACTTTAGAATATAATATTCAATTTATCGACTGGGTGGTGTTCAAGGCAATCTGCAATAGAAGAGGTCTGGAGTATCTCCCTCAGTTTCCTAACTTTTCAGAATAAATTAAAATTAATTATGAATTCAAACTATTTAACTATCAAACTATAAAGTAATCTATTCCTAAGAAAATAAAAAGTGCTTGAACTAGAGACATAAGTATACTGATTTAGAAAGCATAACAACTAAATGAAAAAGCATTAAAAAAATTAAACTAAGAAACTAAAAATTATAAGAACAAAAAAAATGATAGCAATCCTCAGAACATTTTCTTAACAGTGAAAATTCTAACAGTGAACAATAGAAACTACGTAAGTGAAAAGATAACAAATACTTCAGAACTAAAATTTCATAACAGTAAATTTAGATAACTATCTACAGAACAACAATATAATAAAAGAGAACACTTATCTACTCTCGTCGAGTGGCCAACTCATGGGACAACACATTTATTCTCAGCTTCCATTCTTAGCTACCTTAGGAACACTTTTATCAATCATAATTATCATCCATAACTCATAACTTAGAATTTTAGATAACAATCCCTTTATTCATAAACTTTTTAAACATTTTGATAGTATAACATTACTTTTTTACTATATATCTCACTTCCAGAGACCGTATCTTTTTTATAGAGAAACTGTAACTACATGCTATATTTCAGATGGTATAGATAACCATTGAAAATATCCTAACAGATCTATGGATAACTGGTATATCTTTAATCCTATTACACAACATTTAAGAGGCTCAGGCTGAGCCATAAAGTCTTTAATTCAAAGGATAACGAAAAATAACAACTTTAAGAACAACATCTTTGGTCCATCACCTTAAAGTTTTGGAGCATATTTCTAGCATATATCTCTAACTGTTCTATAACACATGCCAGCTGGATGTTTT
>VDFB02058242.1:587830802-587933728 GCA_007258455.2 Sequoia sempervirens
AATCCTGTCAGAACGGGGAGCTCTACACATAATTGCCCAATTTCTTTCTAAACTCTCATCCAAAACTTTCTCTTTTTCTCATATTTTATCAATGTGGTTCTACTATAACCAATTTCAGTTGAAAGTGCTGACATTTTTCCTTTTCTTGCTATATCTTGATGTACAATAGATGTCAACATCACCCTTCTTGTAGTGGCCTTATCCACAGTTTGAGATCCTTTCCCAATGGAATCTAACCCCTTTTTAACATTTTGAACAATATCCTTTTGTAATCCCATGTGTTTCTTTTTATTTGATGATGAATGGACACCCAAAAATTGTAATGACTCGTTGAGCTCATCAAGAAGAAGTAAACGTGATAACAATTGGGTTTTCTCAAGTGTATCAAGATCATTGAAATGATGATTGATCATTCCATTTACAGATTTAGTCATTTACCTCTTTCTCTTATTATAAGGCTGGCTGGCATAATATTTGAGTTTCTCCATATCCATTTCAAGTAAATGATCTAAATTTCTATGAGAAATTTGTTTCCCCACCTTCTCAACTAGTTTTATATGCTCATCCATAATAGTAGGAGGAAGTGATCCCAACCCCTCTCCAACATGCATTGTTTGAACTTGTGCCTCCTCCCTATCTTCAAGGACCATGCATTCTTGAATGGATTCATTTGATCCAATGTCTAGATTTGGCTTGACTTGAGCATAAAAACTTCTTGCTTGTTGAGCCCTTCCTACACATGTGTCACAAAATATTTTGCAAAGAAAAGTGAAAGATGATGTTAAATATATAAGTGAAGTTTATGTATGCAAGCAAACAAATTGATAAAACATGAAGAGCTATAAGTGAGAGAAGTTTGTGCTATTTTTATATGTGCATACATACTAGTAGAAGGAAGTGATCTTGACCCCTCTCCAACAAGCATTGTTTGAACTTGGGTCTCCTCCCTAACTTCAAGGTCCATGTGTTCTTCAATGGATTCGTTTGATCCAATATCTCGATTTGGCTCTACTCCACCTTGAGGAATCCCTAGAGCATAAAACATAAAAATAATTTGAGAGCATTGAAGTGATGAAAATAAAATATGAAATACACAAAACACAAATATTGAAACAAAAAGAATTGGCTTAAGGAATTGGAGTCAAGGATCATATAAACATTGCAACTTGCATGACCAAGATGACTTGAGGATATTTAAAAGTATTTATAGTCATTCAAGTGCAATGATGTTTAGAAACCTTCAAAGTAAAAGTACTAAACACACACTTGAGAGTGAGAGAGACAAGAAACAAGCATGTACCTTGTTTCTTTCTATGATAATTTTCCAAGATTTGATCACGCCTCTTTTGTTCTTCTTCTTTGGATAATTTTCGTTGAGATGCATTTTTTCTTTTTCTTTGTTGTCCCATTTTCTTCTTCAACTTAAAGATTACTCTAAACAAGTCCTCTACCAACTTAGTTAAATTATCCTCCAAATTTTTCCTTGATTGATAAAAATGAAAAGTTGTCGAGCTCCAAATATTATTCTCCCTGATACAAAATGCAACCCTCTCCAAAATTTTATACCCAAGTGAATCAAAATTCATATATTCAAGTGCATGGAATAACTAGATCCTCTAGTTTAAATGAACTGGCAGTAAACAAACAAGTTATTTCCATCGTGAAGTTTGTTTTTGGGATGTGACCATAGGTATGTAAAACATATCTTAGTACTCTTAGAATTTTGGTAAAGTGTAAAAAATGTATAAATATTAGAGGTATAATTTGAATTGAATTTTCTTTAATTATATTTGAATTGAATTTCCCGCTACTTGTCAAAAAAGATTATATCTTGTTCTCAAGAACTCAATGGTTCATGTTGCTTAAGTCATTTTAAAATATATATTTATTGTGATCAACATGAATGAACTTAATTATAAAATAGCATTGATTATTCTAAAATTCTACTAGAGATAAAATGTATATTGAATATAAGGAAATGTAAGTTGTAAGAGATCATAAAATAAGAAAACATGTATGTATATTGAATATTTAAAGCAAATGCATACATATATTACGTGTAAACATGTTTAAACCATAAGCAAACACATGTACATATATGTAAAGGGATTCAATACATATAAACATAACACATATTATAAGCAAAGAGGCAAATGTATGCATATATCATATAAGAAAATATATGTCATATATCATAAAAGCAAAATGTAAATTAAAGATCATCAAATGTCGAATACTAAAGATCAAAAAATAAGCAAATGTATGTATATCATATAAGCAAGTGTAAGTTAGAGATCATGAAATATCAAATACTATTTAAAAGATCATCATATAATCAAATACATGTGGTAAATATCATAAATCTAGAATGCATGGCCCAATATGAATGTCTACTCCTAGACGAATGGCCATTCACGAGAATGGTCCCGCCTCTTAATGGATTTGTTCTCGAAATAAAATCAGTAATAAGATGTTAAATACATATAATTTATATTAAAAAAAAATTATGAAAGTTATTTTTAAATGAACTTGTATTTATCTTATGCATACACATAAATATATATTTTATGAAAACTCACATACGTCCAATCGAGCAGCACATCTCATCATCCATTGTGAGTCACATCGACCATGCACATGATCCTGACCTCAAGGCTGTGAGTGATATGAGGTATGTCCACCTGTAACAATATATATACACATATATATCAACTTACATGAATATCTAGTTAAAAATAAATTTAAAAAATAATGAAAAAAGAATTGAAACATGCACATGCACAGATACATGCACATCATTTGATATCAGATAACCTAAGTCCTCTGAAACATTCACCTCCACCATATCCACCAAACGATCAAGCGACGAATCAACATCTGCATCCATCTGATCTATCCAATGTCATGCCATAAATGATGAATGTAGAGGACTATGAAGGTGAGATGGCATCAGTGATGATGAACTAGAACCAATAAACATATCAGTAAAACCCATAGCCTGTGTAGCTACCGTATGAACTATAGGTGGATCCTAATGCACACTAGTGCTTGGCTGAGAGTGATGGGATCCTGGAACTGAATGACCTCTATGTCTCAAATGATCTCTAACATGCTCTATATCAATCCCATTGTCTGATGTAATGTGGGCATATGCCTCCAACAGGTCCTCAACCAAACAATGCAGAGTCATGCATGACATATCTCCTGTAAGTGCATCAAGTTGTGTAGTAGTAGGGATGTCGACCACTGTAAAAGGATCCATGGTGGTCCACTATGCTAAAAATGGTGTGGATCAGGAATGTCTAGATATCAAATACTGACCTACACGATCATCAGATATCCTAGTGGTGGCAGCACAATGTCACCTACAGTGTCAATTGCTTCCTTTTGGGAAGCAATCCACAACTCTATCTCGGCGCAGGGGCTAGAGCTTCTGGGTGAGAGAGAGCAGAGACCATCACCAACCAATACCCCAAACATTGGGGGTGTATTCAAACATTGGGGGTGGTCTATCTACTCGACGATAGGTGGGCCTATCAGCAATCCTACCATGCCCCTGACCAACATATGGTGGAATGTCCAGGTAGTTAACTTTGAGGCCCAAATGGACCTCAACATACAACTGCTAAATAAAAATACAATGGAATACAATGGAATTGTCATTGTTTGGGTATAGACCATGTGCTGTGAGAAATCATGGGTAGATCAATGAGACCATAGCATGATAAACACATCTAGTGACCTGGTATCCCCTAATCTTACACACATTTTGATAAAATGAAAAAAGTGGCTTTTATCATTTCTTTGGTGAAACTATCTTCTATTTTTTAAGGGGAACGTCACCATGTACTTCTTCCCACATGCGGGAAAGAATAGCAATCACTCTATCTGGGAATATGCACTAGTCCTCTCAAGTTATCTTTTAGTTTTTCTAGACTATGCAATATTAACATGCATGGTTCACTATATATCCCTGGTTTGCACCCTATGCTAATGAATCTCTTAATTTTTTTATCTCATTACTAGTATTTGCAAACAAAGAATCTGGCACAGGTGGAACATGATCTACATTTTCCATGTTATATATATATATATATATACAGTACACCTAAAAAAAAATGAGACTTTGGTAAATAATATATCTAGATAGAGAGAATACAAATCTAAAATATCTAACTTGTAATAATTCATCTACTCATCAATAATATTTTCATACTATTAACTTGATTTAAAAAGAATTGGAAGACAACTATAATATATAACATAGCATCCTTAAATGGTTCAAATTTTAAATGAAACGATGAAAGAAAGAATAAGAATACAAATATTAAAGTATAAAACCATTTGAAAATAATTGAAGATAAAAATATTTAATCTAATAGTTGTTAACATAAATGAACTTCAATTATATGGCCAAGAACATCAAAAAATTATAGATTGGAAAGCAAAATAAATATGTCATATTACTTGAATCAAATCCAATAAAGTTTACTTCATTGCATACTTGTTATAAATATCTCACATGAACCAATGAAACTCAATGTGTCTCCAAAATTACATAAGAAGAGAACCTAAATGTGAAAAAGAAAAGAAATTCAAAATCCATCTTTTTATAATGCGTTTGTTAAAATTTAAAAACATTCAAGAACCCCAAAATGGTTTGAAATTGATGAGCATAATAGAAATTCTTGAAGGCAAGAGGTCATCACAAACCATTCTTTTGTGGGCTTCAAAAATTTTCAATGAATGGTTTACCAATAAGATGTATTAACCAAAATATTCCAAATTTTTATACAATTACTAAAGATGTACAAAATGAGACCTTTACTAAATAAATTTCAAAATGCATCATTAAATGTATATTAACATCATCCGCACTCTAATTAAGAACATTAAAAACAACACCAACACAAAGAGATAAAATTAAAAAGTTCCAACTAATGATGTTATAATAATCCTCCCCAAGTTGATCCTCTCATCCCAATCATCATACTTAATGTTTTGGTACTTGAATCATGTTTATTATATTATGTGCTTCTCAACACTATGTAAATTAGAACTCTTAATAAACATGTTTTTTAAGAGGAAGCATTTTCTCTTTCTATTACCATAATGATTATTCTTGTTTTTGTAACTTGGTATTTCTACTTGTAGATTTTCAACTTTTTATTATGTAAATCATTCTTTGATACCCAAGTAGTTTGAAGACCCTTTTAAGATGAAGAAAATATAGATTTATCATTTGTAATCCTCATCCTTCCTTGCTACAAGAGTAATTTTTTTTATGAAAACCATGTTTAGGAATGAAAATATCCAATCCCTTATGCTTCTGAACTAAAGTTTGCAATGCTCATGGTTCTTTTGGCTTTATAGATTCTTGAATCATTTTGTAATATAAAACCTACATATAACCTACTTTGGCTCTAATAATTGTAAACCCTTTAGGAATTCTAAATTGTTGCATCTTGTCTTGATTTTCCCACCATTGTTATTCCTTCTGAAATTTTTACAAATTAGGCAAAGAATCCTTACACTTATATAGAGGATCCTTAGGTATGTTCTTAAAATTATTTAAGGTTAAATGACTTAATCTAAAATAAAGGCATATACGGATCTCTTGCAATTGTAACCTCTTTACTAGTGTGAACATATTTGATACCTTGATGACATGACATAGATGATGTTGCTTGATATTGCTTTATCCATGGATACCCAAGTAAAATATGAGATACATCTAAAGAAGAAATAATATGACATAGAATAAGAACTTTCCTCATCTTTTAGACCAAAAAATTAAGGTAAAATAATGTATCCTATAGTTTCAATCAACATATCATTAGTCAATTTTAAAGAAATCCTTAATTATTATTTCTTAATTATAATGGTCCTTTGGTTTTGTGTGGATCCTTAATTAAGTGTGGTAGCCTCTAACAACTTTAGTTCTTAACGTTCATCTCACTTGCACATGCAAATGTTAAGAATGTATATACTTTGTAGATCCTTGTTTACAGTTCAAAAAATATAAAATAATAAACTTCAATCCAACATTCCCAATATTTGCATTGACCAATTTCAATATTAAAAAATAGACCCAAATGGAAGATAATACAATCATTTAATAGAATAATATTTTAAATTTCATGGGAAGAACTTAGCCAATAACTTATCATCATACACAAAATCCAAATATGTAGCACTAAAGAACCTTGAATTTGTCATGGGATCTCCTTTAACATTGTGCATCTCAAATCTAGGATCCAAAAATCCAACAAAAAATGGATATGTAAAATTTTCAATAGAAATTGAATTGTGTTTGATTTTTATATGTATGTCTTTTTTTGTTTCCATTAGGTAAGGAATCAACATTACTTTTCATATCAACAAGCCTTTAAACATTAATGTCAAGCGTAGATAGAGGGACACTAATATAAGGACATTAATGAAAGTGGCAAGATGAGAAATGGAAGGTGGTGTATAAATTTTTCGTGACATAATAAATGAGTGTGGAGTGACAAAGACTTGCATAGGAATATCATAGTAAGGGGAACATGGGAAGTGTAAACAAAACTAATGAGAACTAATGTGGAGACAAGAGAACTATGTGCATCATAATAAGTAAGCATGAGATGAGATCTAGGAAAAATGAGAGGATAAATTTGGGGAGATTTGGTAGAAGGAGAAATAAATTGCATAAGATAGATAGGAGTAAAACAATAAGGAGGAATACATGAAGAAGAAGCTTTGGATGGAGGGAAAATGGCACATCACTCAAAGTACTTTTTACCCATTTAACTTTAAGTACTTTCTTTCCATATGGCTTATTAATCAACATAGTATATGAAGGAGATCAATCATTGTACTAGGATTAATATTAGTAACCAAATTTGCAAGATCCAAAGAAAGGTTGTGTGCATCAAAGCTATGTCTTGATTACCATTTTCTCAACAAGGGCCTCATGGTCAAATGATTCTTCTCCATTATGATAAATTTAGTATCATGCATATTCCCAATCATACCAATTTTAGCTTGATTCACAACCATGGTGGGATTGAACTATGACTTTTTACTAGGAAAAGAGGATGATTTTGGTATTAGAAGGAAATAAGGATTGAAATTTTTCTATATTTGATTAAGAAATTAGACAATGAGAAAGCACTTAAATCTAAAAACTAAATAAGATTCAAGAAAACCTTTATGGCCAAATCGTAGGACATACCAAATTAAATGCCTTTGCCAAAATGAAAAGAAAATAATTTCTTTAGAGTTTTATTTTCTAATTAGCTAGGATAAATAAATGCAATAAGTAAACACACAAATTACCTTCGAACATACAATTGAATTTAAAAATACTAGACACTATAGAATTGACAAAGATGGTTAGGGTTTTTAGCTTCATTTGTTATATGGAGATATTTTATTGTAATGTACATAATCAATGATATGACTCTTGATTTTTTATAAGATTTAATATTATGACACCTTAACAAACCAAGATATGACTTTCATGGTTCACTCCTACATGTATGGAATTTACATTTTCATCTACAAGTTTGACCCTAAATTAGTAGTTTTAAAATTATTTTGTGACCTTGACCCCTACACTTCTAGTCTTTAGGAATTTATTTATCTCCATTTCTTAGACTATGTTGAGAGCCATTATAATGTTTTTTTGCACTAACTTTGGGAGGAAACTCATTTTTCCTTACTCAAACCCTTGGATTGATTTAAAAAAATTGAACAAGTTAAAATACATGCCAAATTATATAAATGCAAGTGCCTAGGTATTTTATCCTTGTAATCTTAAAAGTTGATGTAATACTCTAATGATCAAATCATATGTTGATCTATGATACATATGGATCAATATCTAAATGAATTAGAAAATTTTCTTTTATATAACACTGTAGCTCTAAAATTTTAATATTTCATCCTCAAATTGTTGAGAAATAACTAATTGGAAGTATTTCAACTTGGGACCATATTTAAATTTGGATATATAAATGTGTGTGCCAAAGAAACAAAATGAAAAGAATAAGATTTGGATCTATATCCTTGATATGTTTAAAGCTAAGTCTAGTCTAGGCTCAAGTTAATGGCTAAAATTTTGCAAATAAAAATGCAACTTGGTTTGTCTAGTACATATATGTTTAGTTTATTTGTTGTGTTATTAGTTGGATGATAGTTAAGGTGTCCACTATGAAATGTTAGATGATGGGGAGGTGATGTTGGAGCATTCTGACACTTGAAATAATGTTGTAGATGCATTGAAAAGGTGTAGATGCATTGAAATTATAGATCTCTCATCCCCTAACAGATAGTTGATAGTTTTGATATTCATTTTTCTCTTGAAAGGTGTTTAACAAGACAAAAATATATGCAAAACGGGGAAGCAAAATACTATATTAAAAATGCTTTAAAAAATTTCAAACAAATGCAATTTGAATTGAACAAATTTAAAAAAAATTGCATTTAGGGTTTTGAAATTAAACAAATAGATGCATTTTGAACTCTAAAAAAATTGAATTTTAAATACCTAGTGCTCAATAGTGCTCAATATGCAAACTGGAATGATGAACTTTGAAGAGATGAATGGAAATTTGCTTTCGTCGGAAAGAGAAACCTTGTTTTGTCACTGTCACAGTCTTTGTTCGCCACATGCACCAGGGACAATGATTGGTAAAAGAACAAGTAAAAGTGACAGGTTAAAATGAAACAATTTTTTATTTTTGTCATATTAAGGGGGTTCAGTCGAACCCATGTTCGATCGAACCTATTTGAATATATTTTTTTATTTGGGCTTTCATGGGTTCGGTCGAACCCATTTAGTATGGTGAAAGGAAAAAATGCGAAATTTCCTTCCTCTTAGAAAGTGTAAACCACTATTCTAAAGCCACCCAACACTAGAATTTTCAAATGCACAGTAGGGACAAGAGCCTCCAACAACCGCCAACACCTAATCATCACAAAATAAAGCAATGAAAGCCCTGACTAAGGCCATGCCACCAGAGAGAAACAACACCCAGGCTTGAAAATTGCCCTCAACCAAGCACAGACATCAAGAAGATCCGCCAAGGAACCAAGGCCCACCATTGAGCTCCACTCCCTCATCTTGGTCTGCAGTCAAGAAAACAACAAAGAATCCACAGAAATAGTTGTGACCCAAGCAGTGGATCCAAGCACCCGAAAGACACCCAACAACAAAATGAGAGAAAGGCCAGCAACTCCAACAAGCCCCAACTCCCTCCATAATTGTGTCGGCCCCATCTCTCTCTTCATCATCATCACCCCCATTGCTTCCCTCGCCTTCATCTTCGCCTAATTTCAAAATCAAACCTCCATGCCCACTCTTGCATAGTGCCCTCATCCTGCAGTATAATTACATTTTTTTTAAGGCTATGTTGATACAAGGTGGAATTCACAATTATATCCAACAAAAACATGTTTTAGATTATGATTTGATGAGAATCAATGCCCTCTTTACAGTCTCCAATTTGAGTGTAGGCATGCAAGATCATGCCAAATTTTAATTAAAAGTTTCTAAATCTTGTCCAACAAACCCATTTTGAATATAATCACCTACCAAGGAATTTTATTAAGCCACATTACATCAACCATTTTGTCAAACAATTCATATGCCTTATCTAGGCTTTCATAGTTTGCATACAGGTTACGAGCTATGTGTGTGGAGATAAATATAACTTAATTAAACTCTCCCAACAACAAAAGCTACCCAATTACATGAATAATGAAAAATGAAAAATCATGCAAAAGAGCCTGAACTATCTAAAAAAATCTTAAAATAAATGATGGAAAGCATAAGACACATGAAAATTTTAACAAAAGCTTCACAAAAAGGTAGATGAAAACACACAAGAAATTAATTCAATCAAATTAATTGCTTTCAACTATGGGAATGGATAAGTCTAAGTTAAACACTATTTTAGAAAAGTAGCATTGAAGGAGTGTACTTAGCTCTAAGATATTTCTCAAGAAAGAAATAAAATATACCTTCCTTTTTGTCCAATCTTCATACCCACTTGAAATCCCAAAATAGTTGGAGGATGTTGAGAAAAATTATGGAGAGGCTCTTCAATGAATTCATTTTGTGGGAATCAAGTACAACATCTCCATTCCTTTAAACAATATTTCCTTGAGAAACTTTATCACTTTTCCAAATTTTGTGTCTTCATGCTTTCACTTTGACTTTTTTCCACCTCACTTTCTTCTATTCTCCTCTCTCTATGTGCCATCTCTTCCCAATCGCCTCTCTATCCTTCCATTTTGTCCTCTATTGTGAAATCTCCAGTTCATCCATACTCTTTTCCTCCTTCAAGGTTACTCCTGTCATTCTTTGCATTCTTCTCTTATTGATCCCTTTCCATGCAATTTTATTCTCCTTTTACCTACAATCTCTACTCTCTCTCTCTCTCTCTCTCTCTCTCTCCCTATGTTTCTCTTCCTTCCCTTCCTCCACATTTTCTACCCAAAATGCCTCTTTTATGAGGTCATGGGTGAGGGACAAATATTTTGTGTTCCCAAATAACTCTTCACCTTCCAGTTTTTTCATTGGAGAGAGGATTACCATGCTCATTTAATGGCACAATCACCTCTTTCACTTCATAAATAGCATGATTTTTCACACTCATGCCATGCCCTCTTAATTTGGGTTGTCTCCTTAATTAATTCTTCTCATCCTTGCCATTTGTGGGCTCCATCAATTGTGTTATTTTATTTTATTTTATTGATCACATGAATTCCTTGTGAGATGGCCTTTTAATGGGAATGGAAAATCCCTCCACTTCCCTTTGTTAATTCTTGTTGGTGTAAATAGGTATTTTTCCTATCTAGTCATATCTAGGTCCTATTTACATTGTTAAAGTCAACATAGGTCCTAGGAGGGTATCTTTCTAGTTAAGCATTAGTTGTCACTTATCTTATCTATTTAGCTTTTATTTAATATTGGTGTCCTAGGTTATTTAATATTATCTCATTTCATTTAATTATGACACATTCATTAATGTAGGTCATCAGATCACCCTTGCCTATATAAGAAAGGCTTCATATGCACATTAATAATTAGTCAAGTCAA
Organism: Sequoia sempervirens; assembly: GCA_007258455.2. Taxonomy (NCBI): domain Eukaryota; kingdom Viridiplantae; phylum Streptophyta; class Pinopsida; order Cupressales; family Cupressaceae; genus Sequoia; species Sequoia sempervirens. Next base: position 587,841,892 of record VDFB02058242.1, read on the forward strand.
TTGTGTAAGTCCAATATATCATTGCAAGCTTGAGTATTGCATATTGGCTACATTTTGCATCTATTGTTGCAATTTCATGTTCCTGCTTTTCCCTCTTGAGTGACTTTAACATGTTCTCAGAGCTATATATCAACTCTTATAATCCTCTCACCAAGACTACTTTTCATACTCTTATGGAAGTGTAAACTTTAATGAGTACAATCTATATGACATGCCTACTAATTAGGAGCCAATTCATGATGGATAGGAAATTCTAGATGTGTAGAAACTAGATGAGAGTGACCTACCTCATATTATTGATTCTATAGCTCTTATTTCTTAGTACAATTTTCTCTTTTTGAATATGTACAAGGCTCTACCTTGCATAGACTTTGGGGTGTGACTATTTGCAATTAGAACTTTTTGTGATATTGTATATGTAAAAATATAGAAAATAGTTGACGTAAATAGTTTTTTATCAAGAAGAATATTCCCCTTTGTAAAATTTATTGATATGCACACCTATTTTATGAAGAAAAATACTCCCCTTATTGTAACTTTTTTTTATTCTATTTACAGAAAAAATGATTAAATCTTAAATATTCTTAATGTTGAAGGTTTGGCTTCTCTCTCTTGTTGACTTGGATGCAATTTTGTATTAGTATTCTTCTAGGAGTATACTTGAATTAAAAATTTAAGACATTTGAATTTTAAAGCCAATATTTTTGGAGGATTTTCCTAGGAGAACACGTTCCCTTGTAATGTGACAGTACTCTTTTAAGGTATTTATAAACATTGCAAGCCTTTAACACTTAAGGAAAATAGGAAAATTGGGTAAATTAGAAAATAGAAGTATGGACTATACTTACATCAAGTCCACAACTAGAGATCAAATCTAAATCTTTGTAAATAATTCAAACTTGTGGATACGACCCTTCAATAAAATTGACAGACTAATCCATACACAAGGTGAAGTACACATAGAGATGTGAAAATTTTCAAATCAAAGGTATTCATATCTCAAAGTAGAATCATTCCTTCATTAGACATAGACCAAAATATTATTATCCATACATTTAGTTTCATAGATTAATATTTGTCTAAATTATCTATTCCCATAACTACCAAAGTTGATTTGTGTTGAGTTGTACACATTTTTTAGATTAACCTAAATTAAACATTACAGAAAGATTATTTTTCTTACAAGGATATAATTTTTTTTATTTTTATGGGACTTAACTAGTATATATTTTTAACTTATCACAAGATTACTTCACATGTATGTATGTTTTAATTCTTTGACAAAATTTTATTTATAAATAGTCAATATTATATGTCCTTAAAAAATATTTGTTAATAAGAATATTTAAAAAAAATAAAAAATTTCAAACATAATTTTTTATAATATTATTAATATAAAAATACTAATTTATTGAACCATTCAAAAATAATACAATATACTAGCACTTGCACCTAAAGAGGTTCAAGAATTATGCTGATAGAAAATTATATGTATGCTAATATATTATAGAGTACATTTTTGTGCATGTGTATGTATGGATGCATTGTGTTGCAAGTTCTAGTTGCATTGGATTAAACAATTAATAATAAGTGCTAAATAATGAGATGAAATTAACTTAAACAAATCTAGAATTTTCTATTTAGGCAAATCTAGATTTTTTCCTTGAAGAAATTAGGTATTATCTCATTTTGAAATATTTGAATGCAAATTTAAAACATAATGCAATGCAAATGAAAAGGAAAAGTTGTCATCAAATTGACAAAAAAATACTTTAAATAGAAATAGAATGTTCCTGTCCACTTGGCAAATCAATATGTATTTGGCTTTTACATGATAAGTGAGATTTTGGAGGCTTTCATCTAATATTTTGGAGGATTTTACCATTAAGCAGTTGCTGATTTACTATTAAACGATAGCTGAAAAATAATATTAAATGATAGCTGAAACTTATTTTTCAGTGACTCCATAGTTGTTTACAAGTGTGAGACTTGTTTCAAACTTACATCTCACACAATATGTAGCCTATTGACTAATAAACTAAAATCAATAGATAATATATATTAGTTATTATAATTACATTAATTTCTAATACAAACAACATGTAATGATAAAATTAATCAAAAATAGATTTTATTGAATTATAAACGATTAAAACAAATCAAACAAATGTACAAAACTGACCCATCTAAGTTCCATAAATACAATCATCAACACAGTATATACAATAATTATTTTGGAAAATATGTCCTTGGCTATAAGCAAATTTAATTATATGCTTTGCCATTTATAATAATATTAGTTTTCTTGGACTGTCAATTTATTTCATAATAATATCAATTTCCCAGGCGTGCTAGAATGCTGTTGAAAGCCTCCGCAACATTATTTTCTTCTCCCATCAGAAACAATCCCTTTTCCACTTTACTGCGTTTTTGGAACCACGAGCGATCAAACGCTCTCTCTTTTATGGAGAGTTTCTGTGCGGAGCAGAATGCAGAATGTTGTGCGAAGCTACCTATCCATATCCATTTACCCTCTTGCATTTCAGTTGAATATAAAATATCATCCACGGTGCTGTCAAATGGATCATCCTCCCTTCTATTATCATCCTTCATTATAACCAATTCCATGCGTGGAGAGACACAATTTATAACCAAACATACCATTGTGGCGTTGTCATTGGAGGAATTGTTTACTCGCACTTTTAGCTCTAAGAAAGGTAAGAATTCAGTATGCACAGCGTCAGAGAACTGGATTTTCTTGTTTGCAAAGGAGTGGACGACAGAGAGATTGGGAAAGACCGAAGATTCTAGGAGTGATTCGGCACCAGGGATTGCCTTTGTGCATATTATTATTTCTCCGGGCCATTTCTGTTTCTGCACAAAAATGAAAATAACATAAAACAAAACATTCATGATTAATAATTAGAATTTTTGATTTCTAATAATAGTTATTACATGTATATTCGGCATGCAAGGCTCAAGCACCGCTCTCTTCTTTACGACGAGTTGCAGCGTTCTCAGTCTTTGCATCTGCTCCAAATTCTCTATGCCGGGCTCCTCCCAGGAAGTATTTACTACCACCACCTCTTCCATTTCTGAGCAGTGCTGTAAACCCTCTATCTTCTCCACTTTGTTGCACTTTCTCAATTTAAATACCTTCAAAGAAGCTAATTTTGCAAAACTTGGAAGCACGACCAATTCTGGACAGTCCTCCATTTCTATTTTCTCCACCTTTGTTGGAAGGATGTAGACCTCCCTTAAACAGGCACTCTTCCGAACTCTGACAATTTTAAGGCGTGGACAACATTCTTCAGAAATTGAAATCTTTTCCACTTCTGTCCGCCATAGAATTATCTTCTCAAGGTTGCTCAGCGAAGAAGTAAATGCTCCCCTCCCAAAATCCAATTCCATGATTCGGGAATACTTTATTTCCAGAGTTTGAAGATTAATCAGTTGCTTAAATGACAGTGGTAAAGACTCCACTTCTAAATTCCTTAATAACAAATGCTCTAGAAGTTTTGAGACTCCCCAAAGACTCCGGTACTACTTGCGATGCGATCTTCATCACTCTCAACTTGCTGAATCGACCAATGTCCATTGGGAGCTTCCTTAAAAAGAAGCTATTTAATTCAAATTCTAATTTATTTAACATGAAATGCTTCATATGAATGGTTCTCTCCAAAGTCTCCAAGAATGCTAGAATCTTTGTCATAAAAATGCTGAGTTGACCAACTGCCCATGGGAGCTTCCTTAAAGAGGGGCTCTATGAATAGAGCTCCATCAAGCCGGTCTGATTTGTGATGTGACGAGGCAATTCTTTCAATTGCCAACAGTAAGAGAAATTCAAATACTTCAACTTTGTCATGTTTTCCAGGATGTCTGGCTGTAAGGCGAGATTATAACACCCACATAAATTAAGATGTTGTAGCACTTCAGCTGCTTAAAGGAGTCTGGCAACATCCTCAATTCACAACAATCACTCAAATCTAGATGTCGAATGTTTCTCAATTCGCCAAAACCACTAGGCAGAAATGATAGCTTGATACAGAATGGTAACTGCAGATGCTCCAGCGATTGAAGACAGCAAAATTCCTCTGGAAGATCCTTTAATTCGAGGCAGAATTTCAGGGATATCCGTTTCAAATTCTTCAGAAGTCCTGTGGACTTTGGAATTCCAAGTAATTTAGAGCAACCATCAATAATCAACCCTCTTAACCGTCGTGGAGCCTGCAGCGATTTTTCAATTTTGTTATAGGAAAAATTATAGAACAATTATTATTTTTTTTTAATTTCAAATTATAGATTGGAAAGTAAACGGAAGAGCAAAATTACTTACTTTGGCCCATCATTCCACAACCCTTCTAACTTCCGGCAAGAAATTAATTCTAACACTCTTAAAATTTCCATTGTTATAGGAAGATTTGTGTTAGAAATATTTGTACACATAAGCCATGCCAACTTTGTTGAAAATTGGGCAATGGGTAAATTGTCCCCAATATTCCCTTCAAGCAACAAAACTTTTAATTCAAGAGGGAAAGAACAACTTGTATTTAAGAGAAAAACGGGAAACTCAGCTCGGGCAGTCAATATCATTCCTCGAATCTGGATTTTCTCCAACAATTTTAAAATGTAAGAGGTTAAACATAGAAGTGTAGCCCAAAACAAAAAACTTTTGATATTTAATAATATATAAAAGAGAGGCAAACCTCACCTGTTTTTGTTTTTTTAATGTCTGCAATCTGATCCCGAGACCATAGACGATAAGGTGATTGAGTTCTTGCAATTTCCATCCCTAAATCTCTTAGGTGGTCATGCATTTTTATACAATTTTTATTATCAAGATCAACAAGACACTTATTAACAAGCTTTTCCCAACCATACAAACCACTCTAGCCTGATCCTTCTCATACTACAATAGCCTTCATGTAGTCTTCTCCAATACAAAAACAAGCCACATCTAAAAATATTTGTTTTTCTTCCTCATCTAATGCATCATAGCTCACTTTCAACCTATTTTTTATATCATCAGGCAATATTTTAGAAATATTATGTAATAGATCTTCCCATACATCTTTGTTAAAGCAGTAACAAAGCTGACTTCCAAGCACCATCAAAGAGAAAGGTAGCCCATTGCAAGCATCTATGAACTTTGTAACAAGTTCTTCAAATCCCATTCTTGGATAAGGTTGTAAAAATGCATGCCGACAAAAAAAGTTCTTTACCATAAATAGAATTCATTGCTTCTATTTTATAAAGGGAAGAGATGTTCCAAGATATGGGAACTTCTCTTTCTTGTGTTGTAATAATGATCAAACTCCCTCATCCAAGGCTATCTTTCATGGGTAGCAAAGCATCTAATTGAGTCAGAGAATCCACATCATTCAAGATGATGAGCACTTGAATAAATCTCAAATGGTTTGAGAGAATCTCCTTGCCATTTTCTATATTGTCAAAACTGGGTATTTTAGCAACACCAAGGTTCTCCAATATTTTTTTTTGTTTTTCATGAAACTTATTTTTCTTTTCAGCATCTCTAATATCAAAAATAAAACTAGAATGTTCTGTATTTGAACATTTTTGTTATATAATTCTTTTGCAAGAGTGGTTTTTCCAACACCACCCATGCCCCATATTCCCACTATTTGAACATGAGGATGACCCAGATTTCTAGATTCTTGTAAAAACACTTCAAAATTTTCTACATCTTCAAGACCCACAAGATGTTTTTCTATAGGTAATGAAACTAATTTCATTTTTTCCAATACCCATTCCATAATTATTTTCAACTTCTTTAGTTCCTCCTCACTGTATACATATAAAATATCATTAAAAAAATTAAATGAAACATTAATAAACAATAATAAGTTTTTATATGGAGCTATTTATAAGATGAACTATAAATATGTTAAAAAAAGCCAATTACATTAAAGATAATATTTTTTTTCTTACAAATATACTAATTTTTAATCAAATTTTGTATCACCTATAATAATTTATTAAAATATTTATCATGTACTATATAAAACATAAACATCTTTACCTAATTAAAAATCTTACTATTATGATATTGCTATCAAGATTCATCTGCATAGTTTTTGAGTCAAACTCATTGACCCATATTTCATGAGCAGAGATTCACATGAACCCATCTCTCACTAGAATGAATGGTCCACTTAACAATCATTGCATATAGGTGATGCTCACATGGATGAAGTATTGGGGCTTCTTGGGAGATCATCCATCCTAATACTACTCCAACTCAAGCATACTTAACTATAGAGTTTCCCCAAGATCAAATCTACTTAGGTTGCTACACCATTTGCAAAACCTTTAGAAGTGTAGCATCTTATGAACTATTCACTGTAGAGCCCTTTTAGCTTATCAATTGATAAGTAGGAGGTATTTTTCTACAAGGAGTCAAATTATGACATTTCTATTGGGATTCAACTATGTAGTATTGGGATGGGTGACCTCCCATGAAATCTAAATACTTCACTTGTGAGTATCAACTAGATATGAAATGAGTGCTAAGTGGACTGTTCATTCTCATGAGAGATGGTTTATGTGAACTACTACTCATGAAATATTAATCAATGAGTTTGACTCGAACTTATGCAATTGAATCTAGATAAAGAAAAATAAAAGAGAAAGAGGGAAAAAAAGGTGTGGATTTGATGAAATTCACCGTATTTCATTACTATGCAAGCAGCGATGAGTATATCAAACTTAAAAATATAAGTATTACATGAAAAAGTGAAGGTATGATAAACGAAGTGCAGGAGAGATTAAGTATTGCTTACTCATTGTTATTGATGATTTCGCTTATGTAATATGAGACGTCGTGGAGTGCCCTCTTCCACTCCTCGACCTTTTGTTCACTGTATCTACCCTTTTGTTGATGCTTAGAAAACGCATAGGCATACATTCCTTTCTCCACCCATCGCAGATCGGTGGGCTGAACACCGTAGAAAACAGGAATAATGGGTTTGCCAGTTTTGAGCATAAAGGACAGCTCCGCAAGACAGCAGGCCGATTGTGCATAGCCAGGAGAGAAAATTGCTACATGAAGGGAGGCACTACTCATCGCTTGTTGTAGTGCTGCAGGAAAGAATTCGCCTAAGTCAAGCTCCTCAGAATCGAGAAAGACCCCAAGACTCCCGTAATGGAGGGCATGGTGGATAGCTCTGGCCAGCGTGTCTTTCACATCGGGTCCGCGATGATTGATAAATACAGAGCAGGGCAGCTTTTTGAACGTTGATGAGGATGTTGCAGATAATGGTGCAATTTCATCAAAAGCATATACAGTCTCAATCTCTGATTGGCGAGCAGGGGTGGAAGTAGATGCCATGGAATCCGACTGGCGTAGACGCACAGACAAAGAAGCAGTGAAATCTGGGGAAGTTAAAGTGCTCAACTTGGTTTAAGGGCAGAGAAAGCCGGTTATTATATAATGATAAAAAGTGATGCAATGGGCGTAGGAATCCATACCGTGAGAAATTTACTTGATAATTCAGACTTAACTGAAAATTCGCTAGGACCACTGAGGCCAAAAGAATGGCATGTGTGACACGGCGAGCTTCCTTCCTTTCATTTCTTTCTTCAATAAGATCCGCTCCTCTCTCATTCTTCACCTCACATCGGAAAGGATTAACAGCCATGGAAGGAAAGAATAACGACGGATTTGACGTCCACATGAACAACCTACTTCATTCAAAGATTCCACAATCTATATAGTTAATTGTAAAAGATTTCTGGATTCGATTGTGTGTTAATTTTTGTATCAACTTTTCAGATCGCACATTCTATGATCCACGTGATCCATCTTATCATTCTTCTCTTCGTGTTCTCATTTTCATCTTGATGATGGATCATAGACCAAAAACATGAAGTGTATGACATGGTGAGCATCCATCCTTCCCTTCCTTATCCTAAGACTAAGATTTAACGCGTTTTCATTTGTTATCAATTGCATTGATTACATGACTATGAAAGTCTGAAGCATAGTCTAGTCTTCACCTCACATCGGGATTGTTGTGTGTAATATTCGTGTCTATTTGGACAACTGTAATTGGGCGGTGAAGAAAAGTCAATAGTACCTTGGTCGTTTGTCAATGCTGTTAGGTGGTAAGTAGCCTTCATCGAGTTAACAGATCAAATAATTGCAATTTCTTCTTAACACTTGGGGAGAGGGGTCAGTAGTAGTTTATGTTAATTTTGAGCATGTGGCGATTGATTGGAATATCGTAGAACCTTTTTTTTTTTTTTGAAATATGGACTGGTCTCTTATCTATCTATAACTAAGGTTTGGAGGTGTGACTCATCATGCAACTTGTCACATCAACACATCTATCGAGAAGTGTCTAAAATTTGAATTTTTAAAGATTCGACCAAAACTTAAGCATGGGACCCCCAATAGATGAACAAAAAAATATCATTTGTTGATAGTAAAATATCATATTCTTATTTAAAATAAAACTAATATGCAACCTAAATGGACCAAATCCCTATTGGTAACCATAAATCTTTGATATTTCTAGCTTTTATATTCAGCACATATGAACCAATGGTTGAACATAAAAAAGCTATTTGTTGTTATAAAAGCAACACATTATTATTTAAAATACAACTTATATCAAACAAAAATGAATCAAACAATCTTGGAGGAGTCTCAACAAGATACTCTCTAAATCAATACTAGAAGGTGTTCCTTTACTTTGCGACAAAGATATCTCTTGCTTAGCACAAGGTGTCATACTTATACAAGACTCTTTAGATTGTGATATTTTGTTTTCTTCTTTAAAGGAAAGTGTAAAATCTACTGAATTTGAATCGTAAGTGTTTTGCGTGATGACATTGGCATTAAGCAAAGTTTTCTTTGTTTCTTTTGTTTCCTTCAAAGGATAATAATCAAGAGCATTAGTGTATATCAATTTAGGGTGCACTAATGTTAAAGTTGGCTTAGAAGAATCATTTGTAAGAGTGTTGATATTGAGTGAAGGTTTGCTTGTTTCTTTCAAAAAGAAAATAGCCAAGGCCACTAGTCTTTTCTTGCATGTTAGGCTCTATAAGGGTGCAAATACCTTGTTCTCTAGCACCACATCCTTTTCCACTATATCTGGGTCATTTCATAAGTTCATAACCTCTTCCATAAAGCTTTTTCATTTCTTTTAGATTTGGTAGTTGTTAATAGTCTATCTCATCAAAGGTTGTCATATAATTTGCTTCTTCTTTTAAAGTGGTTGAGGTGGATGCATTTGAAGGGTGTTCTAGATTTTTTGTTGACATTACCTCTTTTTCTTTTCCCTTTTTAGAATCTTTCTTTATGATTTTGTATTCTCCTATGAATGTTGGTTCAAAATCTAAGGAACCCCAATCATCTTCTAATAGCTTCATGACTTCCTCAATATGTTTTTGTTTGTCTTTTTGTTGCACGGGTTCCACTTGTGTAGTTGGTGTTAATGTTTTATGTTGATTAGGAAAACTGAGAGGGGGGTTGAATTAGTTGTCACCAAACTAAACACTTTAATCATTTACTAGAACAAGATCTTGATATTTCTTAATTGATTAAACATTAAATGCAAAACTAAACGTCATCACATAAACACAGTAACACTAGATTTATGTGGAAAATAGAATGAGGGAAAAACCATGGTGAGGATTAACTTACACTATAAAGAATCTCAAAATTGATTACAAAAAGGCTCACTATTGGAAACAAGGCTCACTGCTATAGATAAGGCTCATTGCCTAAAATAAGGCTCACTGTCCACAAGGCTACAACCCAGAAATACAAAAGATGGCTAACTGGCAGAATACAAGAGTTATGACTCACTGCCAAAAGTGTGAACTAATGGATTACACCTTACTTGTGTTGAGTTCAGTTCTGAATGAAGCTCTATATAAGTAGTACTTCTTTTCAGTAGTCGCTCAATAATTCTATTATGATCTTCAGCTGATAATTCAATTAAACTCACATCATGCACTTTATTATCTTCACCTGCTTCGCTTACTCTACTCTTTTCCCCTTTTTGTTATACTTTCACAGAGTCTCATATATATATATAGGTATATTTTTATTCATCAATTAGGTCAACATCATATAAGGTTAGCACATTTCTTATCTTAGAAAAACATCCATAAAACATAGCTAGTCCACATAATATATTACACGTGCTAGGTCAGTCAAGATCTTTGAAAATCATAATCATAGCTGGTCTCAAGGTAGAAAGTGGACCTAAAAACCAACACACCAGAAAAACCAACACACCGGACCACATATAATGATAATATTCGATAGGAAATAGATTTTGGTAACCATCTCATACATTAAGTACTATGTTGAAACCAATGACAACCTATTGAAATTAATGATGACCATTTGATGCAATCCAATTTCCAACAATGTCCCCCTTTTTCATTGATGGCAACAAAAGATGTGAAAATCCAACAACAACAACTTTTGTAGTTCTTTCGATAATCATCTCATACATTCAATAATATGTTGACATCAATGACAACTTGTTGAAATTAATGACAACTATTTGATCCAACCCAATTTCCAAAAATATCCCCCTTTGTCATTGATGACAACACAAGATGTGAAAATCCAACAACAACAACAACCTTTGTAGTTCTCCCCTTTTGATTAGTTGTGTAGAAATGGAAAAATGTCCTAATGAATTTCATACACTTGAATCAGATTTATTAACATCTTTTCCTCATTATCCATCCTCTTTTCACTTAATTGATTTAATTAGCTTAGCTAATTAATTAATTACATCATTTTCATCTAATTGGCCTAATTAATTTAATTGGGTTAATTCATCTCTTTGCGCACTAACACTTCATCTAATTAAATGACTAATGATCTTGGTTATTATCCTCGAAAGAAAAGCCTTATTTAATGTCAACACTATTACAAAAGTTTCTTCCAAGACAACATTAACTTTGATGCATCTAAAACTAATAGATATCTCATTAAATATATCAATTTGACACTTTATTTACTCATCATAATAAATAACCTTAGTTTCTACTCATTTCCATGTAATAGTTGTAGTATCATAGCATACTCACTATTGCATGTTTTACATTCATTGCAATTCATCCCCTTTTTGCAAGGAGCAAAATATCATCATCCATTCCAAGCTCAATCTTGTCTTTCACTAAGTGGGAGCATGTGGGTAAGGGAGCCTTATCCCTATATGTCACTTGTTGTTGTCTCTTTTGGCTGGTTGACCACCTTTCATACATATATAAGAGCAAGCTTGGGATGTGCATGACATGCGTTAAGTTGGTTCACATGTGACATACTTATCCATGATGTAGTTCAATTTGAAAATATATGACTTGGCAAAGGGCTTTCCAAGTTATCTTTCATGTCCTTCTTATCGTTAGCATTTATCATTTTCTACTTTAATATAATTGATCACAACATGGTGTTTAGCAATTTCTTTAAAGTGGGTGCATACACTGGCATTATTATTTTGCATTTTTTCCTTTTGCATGGTGTAGGTTTTGTACTTCATATGATGTGTTTCTCACTTTGTGGATGACATTGGGTGTGATGTCCCTCAAGAGTGTGATCTCTCTCAGTGTATTATATTCCTCTTATTTTCTTGATGCAACAAACTACATCCCCTAAGTTGTGAATCTTCTATTCTTTGATTGGTCCTCTCTTGGAGACATTAGACACAATGTTCCCTAAGTTAAGACCTTGCATGAACTAAGAAAAAATCCTTTGAATGCTCCCTATTTTGAAATTTTCATTTGTAGTCATATGTTAACCTTGCATAATACATCTTGCATGCATGTAGATCCATCTTGTTTGTTCATGAGCTCCAAGCATAAATTTTTTTACTTGTCTCATGAAGCTTGAAAACCATTTTTATGGAACCTTATTGAAGTTATCATAGGGTATAACTTTGGTATGGTTTGAGCGGGAAGCCTAATTGAGGCATGAATTTCCCCATAGCCACTTGTGTACATGTGTGAGTGCATGCTAGCCATGAATGTATGTTTCTCACCTTCTAGGACTTCTCACCCAATGGATAGCTAGGAGTTTTGTTGCCTTAGAGTGAGTATGCATTTTTTAGACAAACAACCTAGATCTTATCCACATTGTGATGGACAAATGGTTGAATCTTGATCTGACTCTTTTACCTTTTACCTTTTCTCCTTTTCATCTTTGATAGGCATGCTTGTGCTTTGTTGTTGCTCTTTATCATTTTCATGTGTGTTCTTTTGTGCCTATATTGGTTTGTCATGGGATCTTGATCCTGGGGGCTTGATCACCCCTCTTGATCATTGTTGTTCCATCTTGCTATTATTGGTACACTTGAACTACTCTTGATGTGTTTTTGTCTACTTTAGTGTGAGTTTGAAGCAATTTCATCCTCTCACTAAAGTGGGGGCTAAATGTAGTGTTAAAAAATGCCATTGGGGACATTTTCACACTTGTTTGGGCCCTCCTTGCTAAATTGAGCCTAATGTTGCCTCAATCTAGTGTTGTAACGTGGTTGAAATATTTACATTATATCTTGGGCCCTTGTGAACTAATGAATTTATATGGTAACTTGCTAAAGTGTTTTGAAGTGTTGTAAGACAATTTCACACTTTTCTAAGGTTTTATTAATTAACTGAACCTCTTTGTAACCTTAATCATGCCTTATTTGTAGTGTTGTAAAGTGTTGACACAATTTCACACTTTTCTAGGATTTTCATTAATAATTGGGCTTTCTTATGCTTTAATTGGCCATATTTTGCATCCACAAGCCTCATTTAATGCATCCTTTTTAGGATAATCCTGGCACCAATCAATACATAATCATAATTCAGGTGTTTCAAGTTTGAATGACTAAAATTAAGTGATCTAGATCATTCACCACCTTGGGTGAATGAGTCCTACCTAGATCTTTTGGTCCCAAACCTAGTTTCACACATTTCTAGCCATTTTTAAAAATGGTCCCAAAAATTAAGCCTAGTGGGGCTCATTCACTACCTTGGGAGAATGAGTCCCGTGTGGCCCAAAATCAAAATTAATTCAATTTTTTTGTAGTATTTTATTATCTTAGATCTAATGTTAGGTTGTAGTGTTGTAATTTCGGGAATTCTTGCATAATTTAGTATAAATACAAGGTTCTTTCACTCATTTTAATCCCAAGCATTCAAGTGTTCACTCTTATAGCAAGTTTGAGTTCACGAGCATTCACAAGAGAATTCAAGAAAAGATTATCAAGAATTCTAGAGCATTCTTCAAGCATAAAGCATCATGTCAAGCACTTCATGCATCATGTTTGTTATTGTGCTAGTAATTGCGATGTAGGATTTTATGGTTCAACCTAGCATTTCATTCAAGATCTATCTCCTTCAAAAAAGAGTCAAGATCTACATCCATTGGAGCCATCTCATACATGTTTGTAGCCTCTTATTGCTAGGGTTTAGTGAGTTGCAACATATTATCTTGTTCATTCATTATTCTCCACTCATATCTCATTTTATTTCATGGTTTAATTACCAACAAGGGTCAAACCCCTATCCACTAACCCAACAACATTTTTCCCTCTCCTTTGTGTGTGATTTATAGGTCTAGGTTGCAAATTTCCTAAGGAACAAGATTGGAGAAAAGTTGTCAAGAGCTCAAATTTGTCAAAGTTGTCATCAAGCCTTGGAGAACATTGGAGATCACTTATAGGTTGCAAAACATATATTCGGATCTTAAAATCATTCAGGAAGGATAGAGCAAATAGAGAATAGTAGGATCAACCTTTGAAGATTTAGAATAGCTGAACTAGACCAATTCACCACTTTTGGTGAATGAGTCCCAATTCTAGCCAAATTTCAAATTTTTATAGATTTGGATATCCATTTTGTAGATTCTTGTTCCTACATAGAAACCCAATTTTTGAACTGATTCATCTAGCTTGGAAAAAGATTCCTAGTGAAAATTAAAGTTATAATTTCAAGTGTTCCAAACCTACATCCATCCATATCTAGTTTTCAGGTGCATGTCTTCCTTTTTGTAGTTTTTTGTTTTGTTTCACTTGCATTTCTAGGTCATTTAGTGTTACTTTGCATTCAATTAGGGTTTAGTGTTGCATCTTACATTTCATTATCTTTTCCAAGTCTAAAATTAGTGGTGAACCCCTTATTAGATCATGTTCAACCCCTAGAATATCCCTCTTGCAAGATCTCTTTCTATTTTGCATTGAGATCTCAAGGGTTTGTTCTTGAGTGAAAGTGAAAATTTTCCTTTCTAGGTCTTAAACCCTAAGGAGGGAAGCAAAACAATTTTCCACCTTTCAAACTCTAACACTAAGTGTGTTGGCTTGGGGAATTACACTTTTTCACCTGACTCTTACTCCTTTCTCCATTAATAATTTGTGATAAGTGTGTAAACTTTAGATTCCCAATTCTCAGTCTATAAAGCTCCTTTTTTAAGCAATTTTTTGTTGTTGGTAATTTTAAGAGAATTATTTTGATGTAAATGGTTTTAAATTTTTATATGTGAATTTTTTAGAAATTATAAATTCTCATATGTGTTCTAAGTAGTTCTCATTTTTGGAACTTTGAAGACTTCATTTGGGGTCATATAGTAATATTCTTTCATGTGTTTTTTTGAAGCTACTTAATTTTTTGTGTGCTTTACATTTGTGTAGTCTAACCTATCTATTACAAGCAAAATTTAGATTTTATCTAATGCTCTATTAGAAACCGATATGTATTATTCATCAAGTTGTGTTCCTTCAAAATATTCTTATCAAAAGATAGAATAAATTCTTAGGGAATTCTAATGGCATTTTTAGATCAAATTGAAGTATTTCAAATATTTTCTTTTGAAATATTTTTCCATACATGCAATTCTAGAGGGGTTGATCTTATTGATATATGGTATTAGTGTACTACATTGTGTGCTAAATTAATAATTAAATCAATTGATGGAGATGAACCAAACATAATCTTTCTTTGTCATTATATTTTTGTAAGAGTGCCACATAGTTGTATGTCTTAGAGAACTCTTACCTTCACTATATTCTAGTCACACAAGAGCCCATTCAAATCCAAGAAACCTTTGTCATCAAAAGTATTTGAAAGGATTGGAAAAATATCAAGCAATAGATCCTTTTGTAATGGAAAAGGATTTAGGATTGGGTTTTTCACTAATAAATAGTTTCTTTGCTGGTATCCTATTATCACTTTCCAAGACAAAAATATTGATAAAATTAAGTCTCTCCAAAATATTATTTCAGCTACAGCAAATTTTTTTTCTTAGACTAAAGCCAAAGAGAAATATAAGCTTACCAAATAGGATTTTTAATCTATCTAGAGAATTTTTTATTCCACCCCTATGGAGATGATGCATATAATTGGGGATTGGGGTTAGAAGTTGGAAACTATGTTAGAAGGACTAAAAATGATATCTTGATCATACACCAATGCCTAATTTCCAAAGTCATAAGGGTTATGCTTGGATATCACCCAATTTTCATATTATTAAAAGAATAATGAAAGATGAATTATCTATTCTTTGTTTGGTAGTTGAGAACATAGATTCCAAACTAGCTGGAAAGATACTCTTAAGGTGAATCTTGTATACTTTGTCTAGTGCATTATTGATCAAGTCCTTCCTATTGACTCTAGGCTAATTCAATTGGATATTTTCAATTCTTTATAAAAAATAGACATTATTATGCATCACATTTAATTGCATAGATTAAAATTTATGTCTAAATTATCTACTCTTGTAGGTTTCATTTATAATGTATCCAAGTTTTATTTTTTACTTTTTGAGTTGTATATATTTTCCCATATTAAGCTAAATTAAACATCAAATTTTCTTCTAATATAGTTTCCAATTTGGCCTCATCCTATGTTTGGGTGGTATTGTTCCCATACAAAAAATATATTGTTAACCCTCTTATCCAAAATTATCTAGTGGTTTTATTATCCTAATTCCCCTACCAATTATTTCTTATGCCTCATGTTTTTCCTATTATGATTGATTTATTTGTTAGAACCCTCCAAAAACCTAGTCAAGTATCTCTATTTCAAGAGTTAATCTTTCTTCTTGTTTCGAGGCCTTGTATAGGAAAACCATATAAAAAGAAGTTGTTTCTCATGAACCTAGGGGTTTGGTGTTGTTGTGTTAATGTTAATTTTTGTTGTCATCAAGAAATTGTGGCTTCTCTTCCCTCATTTTGTGTGACTTCTTTTGAATTCACCTAGTTGCAAACTTATTATTAGGGAGATTGTGCACCTAGTCTTATGAAGACTTGACAACATTTTAATCCTTCTTTTTTTGGCATTGTTGGCTTTTTTGACATTACTCATGCATTATGGGGTGTTGTGGAGTAGTTTTATTCTACTTGTATGATTTCATTTTGTGAAAATATGTCTTGGGAAATGTGTGGTTATCTAGAAGTGACTTATCATTCTAGTTAGTGGAGAGTTGTGCTTCTTGTTTAGGAAACCTATTTTGAAGGTTTTTCTCTATGTTTAGATTTTAAAGTGTGTTTGGATGTGGATTATAGTTTGATAATTCCTTCATAAACTATCTTGGTGTGGTGTTGCGAAAGAATGTGATCATTGTGTAGTAGTCAATCATCTAGTAAGTGTTGTTATTTATCTCTTTCGTATGTTCATTTTGGTGGATTTATCCCATGAGTGGTTGGTCTTCGACTACTTCCACCTTTCATATGCAATGGTGAATTTTTCATGTTGACCTTGTCATCGCTTCGTTATGACACTGGTGTGCATGTTGTTGTTCAAGTATGACATGTCATTATTACATTATCAATATTGTTGTCATTGTTTCAAATTTCCATTAGGATTTGTTCTATGTGTGATAAATTAGGATAATCTAGGAGATAAAAGATAAGCATAAGTGAAAATTTTAAAGATTGTATTTAGACGACCCAAATTATAATGAGTACAAAACCTTACATATATAGGAAAGGAATAGGAAATTCACCTATGAGGTGGATTGGAAAGAGCCTCGTGAAGTAGCTCAAATGAGTAGAAAAGTGTCCTATAGGTGTCAATATTAGGATTACTTGGAGTGTGAAAACCAAATTTAACATATTTGACCAAGTCATCAAACTTGATGCCAAGTGTTGAGTGATGCTTGAGGTGAGATGGAATGTCTTCCAATCTCAAAAAGGTAGCACATTGGGTTTACCAAATAACTTTGTAACCTCTAGTGGTTTACCAAATAACTTGGTAACCTTTAGAGGTTTAAAAAGCTACACATTTAGTTAGACAAGATGTTGTATAACCTCATCAACCTAAGTACACATAAGTATAGTGAATAGATAAAGTATTCACTATAAAACTCCCCTTAAGTGATACTTAGGGAGATGAAAAAATTTAAATAGATAGAGATGGGTCCCTACTAGAGGTCATCTCAGGTACCTATGTACAATGCATTCTCTCACAAATTGAGAAAGATAGAAAACCTGACGGGAACTAAAATATCCTCCAAAAAGGAGAAGAGAAAGGATTTAACACCTAAAAATATCCCTTGATGATAGGAACATGATGATGAACTCCTAAAGCATGTAGAAGTTGTAAACTCTATTGATGATGAACCGGTGTTTGCTAGAATCAACCAATCTCCAAAAACTATAGATTAATATAAGAGATTAAAAAACTACATGAGTGAACATACAAACACTACTCAACCAATGTACATAAAGTCAATAAAACTCTCTGAAGTCAAAATTATAGATAGTATTGTGATTAGGAGTACTAGAATCTCAAAAAATATGATCTACTAAAATAATCCCCCATATGAGAGATCAAGATAGAAGGTTCATGAGGCCTCCCACAAAGAAGATTCCTCTACAAATTCATTAAAATAAGCATTACAATAACACATCATAGTCCCCCTTAATGCTATGAGAAATAAGCAAACTGACTAAAATCGGGAGTGCATAAGGAATGTAGAGATGTACATTAAAATTGGAAAGAGTGTGCTCCAAGGCACACTCACATGGGGTGAGAATAAAAAGGATCCATTTTGTGACGGCCTAACCCCCCATTAAACTTTATAATTCATTGTAAGTACTAAAATTTCTGAAATTCCATTCACACATTCAGTTTTGTGGCACTTTATATGAGTGCATTTACAAACTTAATTGGTATTGATGATCTCTTACAAGTTTTAGTCATGAGGCAGATTGAGAATACATAGATTAAGTTATGTCTTGCAAAGTTAAATAGAAGAAAAAAGCATAAAAAGAACAAGGCCCCCTTTTGTTCGCAAGTTATAGTAAAAATGAAAAATAAAAATAACCTTTGCCAAATTGATTACAAAAGAAAAATTGACTTCCTTTTATAACACTTTGCCAAAAAAATAGTCAACTATCTGCTAAAGCTTAACAAATAATGTTTAGGTTTTCTAAAAAAGACCTCCCCTTTATGATCACTACAAGAAGATTTGTAGTCAAAAAATATTCTAGCAGTTAACTAACTACTAGTGGTTAGACTAGAAAAGAAATTCACAATTTTCTTTATAATTGACAATTACAATGAAAGTAACAAGAAATGTCAAAAAAATAGCAAAAATATGTTACCATATCCTATGTTGACCAAGTCTTCAAGAGCTTGTTGGATGTCATGGCAACAAGGTAGAGAACACTGCCTAATTCAAGGGAAATTAGTATCAGATATTTGTGTAGTGTTCATAGCACAAGTAAGATATTAGGAGAATCTAAGAGATAAAAGACAAGCACAAGTGAATAATACAAAGATCATATTTAGACAATCTAAATTACAATGAGTACAAATCCTTGCATATATATGCAAGGAAGAGGAAATCCACCTATGAGGTGGATTGAAAAGTGTCCCATTATGTGGTACAAATGAGTAGACAAGGGTCTTATAGATGTCAACCTTAGGATCACTTGGAGTGTACAAACTAACAACCAATTTGACCAATTCATCATATTTGATGCCAAGTGTTGAGTGACCCTTGAGGTGAGATGTAAAGTCTTCCAAAAATCAAAAAGGTAGCACATGAGGTTTGTCAAATAATTGGGTAACCTCTAGAGGTCTAAAATGTTGCAAATTTAGTTAGATATGATGTTGTCTAGCTTCATCAACCTAAGCACACTTAAGTATAGTAAATAGATAAATTATTCACTCTAACACTAAGTGTGCTGGCTTGAGGAATTACACTTTTCACCTCACTCTTACTCCTCTCTCCATTAACAATTTTTGATAAGTATGCAAACTTTAGATTCCCAATTCTTAGTTTGATTAGCTCCTTTTTTAAGCAATTTTTTGTTGTAGGTTATTTTTAAGAGATTTCTTTTGATGTAAATGGTTTTAAATTTTTATGTTTGAATTTTTTAGAAATTATAAATTCTCATATGTGTTCTAAGTAATTTTCATTTTTGGAACTTTGAAGACTTCATTTGGGGTCATATAGTAATATTCTTTCATGTTTTCTTTGACGCTTCTTAATTTATTGTGTGGTTTACATTTGTGGAGTCTAACCTATCTGTTACAAGTAAAACTTAGATTTTATCTAATGCTCTATTAGAAACCCATATGTATTATATCTCAAGTTGCGTTACTTCAAAATATTCTTACCAAAAGATAGAAACAATTCTTAGGGAATTCTAATGGGCATCTTTAGATCAAGATGATAGATTTCAAAGAGTTTCTTTTGAAATATTTTTCCCTATATGTGATTCTAAAAGGGTTGATCTTATTGATATATGTTATTAGTGTACTACATTGTGTGCTAAATTAATAATTAAAGCAATTGATGGAGATGAACCTTATATAATCTTTCTTTGTCATTATATTTTTTTAAGAGTGCCATATAGTTGTATGTCCTAGAGAACTCTTAACTTCACTATATTCTAGTCACATAAGAGCCCATTCAAATCCAAGACACCTTTGTTGCCAAAAGTATTTGAAACAATTGGAAAAACATCAAGCCCTAAATCCTATGGAATGGAAAAGGATTTAGGATTGGGTTTTTCACCAATCAATAGTCTCTTTGATGGTATCCTATTATCACTTTTGAAGACAAAAATATTGATAAAATTAAGACTCCCAAATATTATTTCAGCAACACCAAGAATATTTTATTCTTATACTAAAGTCAAAGAGAAATATAAGATTACCAATTAGTATTTTTAATCTATATAGAGAATTGTTTATTCCACCCCTATGGAGATGTTGTACATAATTGGGGTTAGAAGTTGGAAACTATGTTAGAAGGAATACATATGATATCTGGATAGACCAATGCCTAATTTCCAAAGTCATGAGGGTTATGCTTGGATATCGCCGAATTTTCATATTATTAAAAGAATAATGAAAGATGAGTTATCTAGTCTTTGTTTGGTAGTTAAGAATATAGATTCCAAACTAGCCGGCAAGCTACTATTAAGATAAATCTTGTATGCTTTGTCGAGCACATTATTTATCAAGTCCTTCCTATTGACTCTATGCTGATTCAATTAGATGTTTTCAATTCTTTGTAAAAAATAGACATTATTATGCATCACATTTAATTTCATAGATTAACATTTATGTATAAGTTATCTACTCTTGTAGGTCTCAAATAATGTATCTAGATTATATTTTCTACTTTATAAGTTGTATACATTTTCCCATATTAAGCTAAATTAAACATTAAGAAAAAATTATTTTTTTATAATCTATATGTATATCTATATATATGACACGTAACTAGTATATATTTTTAACTCATCACAAGATTATCTTTGCACATGTGGAAATTTCAAATCATGACAAACTTAAATTTAGATATAGTCATCATTTTATTTCCTTCCAAAATATTTGTCAATGAGCATAGCAAAACTTCTAAACTTTTTTATATAATTTCTCATGCAAGAAACTTTATAGAATTTATTAGTGCAAGAGACTGTAAATTAGATGGATTAAAAAATAGGAATATGAACTATACTACATCAAATCTATAACTAGAAACAAAATTTACATTTGTGTAAATATCCCAAACCTACAAAACTTTATATGTTAAAAAATTAAAACAATTTAAAATATAACTAAAAATATATATAATTTTAAAAAATAAATTATAAATTAATATTTAAATAATTAAAAATTAATAGAATATGTGAAATAAAACCAATAATAATATATTTAAATTATTTAAATTAATGTAAAATTAAACTGTATAAAACAAATCATACACAATTACAAAATTCAGAGTTAACTAAACTAAACAGAATCATCAATATAATATATACTATAACACAATTACAAAAATCAAAGCTACATAAATGCAATCATCAACACAATATATACTACAATAAACTATAACACAATTACAAAAATTAAAGCTACATAAATGCAATCATCAACACAATATATACTACAATAATTATTTTGGAATGTATGTTCAGATGTTCATGGCTAAAGCAAATTTAATTAAATGATCTGTCATTAATTTTCTAAAAGTATATAGTATGTTGAGTTTTTGTTAAGGGTAAAAACATCAGTTTAGTTTAAGATCTTAAGTATTTAATAATAAAACTGTTTTTTTTTTCAAAATTTCTTTAGATTGAATATAAGGTCAAATTGAATGTTTCCCATCAAATCTCAATCATATGATAATTTTTTTCATATATTTTTAAAATTAGATAATTTCTTCAACTCGTAAAAATAATTAAATATATATCAGTATAATTTAAATATACATGTAAAATGAAATCAAATATTATCAAAATCCAAAAGGAGTTCATAATGTTATCTAACCCCTAACGATAAGCAAAAGCAAGAGGAGTTTAGGGCGCACAGAAAAGGTGATGAACTGGTTGGCAGACGGCCTCAAAGATCCATCACATGGGCGAAACGATGGGGGGCATGCGAACTAAATTTCTTGAAAATCCCTTAGAAACTTTCAAGAAAAATAATTGACAGGGGTGACGCCAAATTTCACCCACAATTTCCCTGACGTGCTACTAAGCGGTAGAAAGCATCCACAACGTGATTTTCTTCCCCGGTCAAAAGAAATCCCTTTTCCATTTTATTACATATGGAAAGTTTCTGTGAGGAGAAGAACGGAGAGTGTTGTGTGAAGAGGCCTATCCACATCCATTTACCCTCTTCCATCTCACATATGGAAAGTTTCTGTGAGGAGAAGAACGGAGAGTGTTGTGTGAAGAGGCCTATCCACATCCATTTACCCTCTTCCATCTCACATATGGAAAGTTTCTGTGAGGAGAAGAACGGAGAGTGTTGTGTGAAGAGGCCTATCCACATCCATTTACCCTCTAATCACATATGGAAAGTTTCTGTGAGGAGAAGAACGGAGAGTGTTGTGTGAAGAGGCCTATCCACATCCATTTACCCTCTTCCATCTCACTTTCATGTGACCAAACCATTGCAGGCTGCCTCCTCTCTCCTTTAAGAAAACCGTCTATACCCAGCGTCATACGTGGAGAGAGACAATTGATAAACAAACATAGAATTCTGGCATTCTCATTGGAGGAACACTTTCCCTGCACTTCTATTGTTAAGGAACGCAGGGAGGCATTAGGGAAGCAGGCCTTCGGCAAAGAGCTGGAGGGGGGGATTGCCTTGTTCGTAAAGGAGTGAAGAACAGAGAGATTGGGAAAATCTGAAGAGTTTAAAAGGGACTCCGTGCCAGGGACTGTCATTGTACAGATAATTATCTCTCGTGGCCACTTCTGTTTCTGCCCAAAAAGTAAAATAACGTATATTACAACATAGATAGTGAAAATAATTAGAGTTCTTTATTTTCTTAAACAGTTATTACCTGTATTTTCGCAATGGAAGGCTCAACAGCCGCTCTTTTCCTTGGGACGAGTTGCAGTGTGCTCAATCTTTGCATCTGCTCCAAACTCTCTATTCCCGGCACCCCACAACAGGTATTTTCTATCACCAGCTGCTCCAATGCTGAGCAGTGCTGTAAACCTTCTATCTTCTCGACTTTGTTGCAGTTTCTCAGTTTAAATACTTTCAGAGAAGCTAAGTTTTCGAAACTTGGAAGCACATTCAACTGTGAACAGTCCTTTATTAGCAGATTCTCCAATGATGTGCAGAATTGTAAACTTTCTATATTCCCAATTTTGTTCAGACCTTGCAGTTTAAATAGTTTCAGAGAAGCTAATTTTGCAAAACATGGAAGCGCGGCAGCTTCGGGACAGTCCTCCATTTCTATTTTCTCTACTTTTATTGGTAGGGTGTCGACCTCCCTTAAATGGTGACTGTTCAAAACTGCGAGGATTTTAAGGCGGGGACATCATTCTTCAGAAATTGAAATCTTGTCGACTTCTGTGTGCTGCAGATATATCTTCTCGAGGTTGAACAGAGAAGAAGAAAATGTCCCCTTCGCAAAATCCAATTCCCTGATTCGGGAATTGAATATTTCCAGAGTTTGAAGATTAGTCAATTGCTTAAATGACAGTGGTAAAGCTTCGACTTCTAGACTTGTTAATGCCAAATGCTCTAAGAGATTGAGACTCCCCAAAGACTCTGGTACTACCTGCGATGCGATCTTCATCACTCTCAACTTACTGAGTTGACCAATGTCGACTCGGAGATTCCTTAAACATGGGTACTCTGAATAGAGCTCCCTCAAGGCGATCTGATTGTTTATGTGACTAGGCAACTCTGTCAATTCGCCGCAATGAGTGAAATTCAAATACTCCAGCTTTGTCATGTTTTCCAGGATGTCTGGCTGTAAGGCGAGCCTTTCACACCAAGTTAAATTAAGACGTTGCAGCAACATCAACTGCTTAAAAGAATCCGGCAACATCCTCAAATTTGTGGAATAACTCAAATCTAGATGCCGAAGGTTTGTCAATTTGCCAAAACAGCTAGGCAGTGATAGTAGCTTAGGAAAGCGACTTAACTGCAGATGCTCCAGCGATTGAAGACGGCAGAATTGCTCTGGCAGACCCTTCAATCTGTTGTACCGATTCAGGGACATATGTTTCAAGTTCTTGAGAAGTTCATTGGAATTCGGAATTCTTTGTAATTTAGGGCAATCATCAATAATCAACACTCTTAACTGCTCCGGAGCCTACACGGAATTTTCAGTTTAGTTAGAGGAAAAAATATAGAACAATTATTTTGGTTTCGAATTATAGACTGGAATGTAAATGTCGGAGCAAAGTTACTTACTTCTGGCGCAACCTTCCACAAGCCTACTAACTTTCTGCAATGATGTAATTCTAAAACTCTTAAATTTTCCATTGTTAGTGCAAGATTTCTATCAGCAATTCTAGTACAGCTAAGCCACGCCAACTTTCCTGAAAACTCGGCAATGGGTAAATTGTCCCTATAATTTCCTTCAACCACAAAAACTTTCAATTCAAGAGGGAAAGGTCTTCTCGTATTTAAGAGGAAACCAGGAAACTTATGCACCCCCTTATTTGCGGCATTCAGTATCATCCCTCGAATCTGGATTTTCTCCTAACGAGAGAAAAGCAAAAGCAACAATCTTAAAATGGAAGAGGTTAAATATATAAGTGGACAAATAAAATATGTTTTCTCTATCATGATATTTAATAATATAGAAAAGAAGTTATAAACCTCACCTGTTTCTGAATGTCCGTAAGTTGATTTGGAGACCATAGACAGTAGGGTGATTGAGTATTTGCAATTTCCCTTCCTAAATCTCTTAGGTGGTCATGCATTCTTATGCAATTGTCATCATCAACATCAACAAAACATTTGTTCACAAGGCTCTCCCAACTGTACAAACCACTCCAGCCTGATCCTTCCCATATTGCAATAGCTTTCATGTGGTCTTCTCCAATAAGAAAACATGCCACATCTAAGAACATTTGTTTCTCCTCTTCATCTAATGCATCATAGCTCACTCTCAGCCTATTTTTAATATCATCAGGCAATATTTTAGAGATCTTATGGAGTTGATCTTCCCAAAAATCTTTGTTAGAGCATCCATAAAGCTGACTTCCAAGTACCTTCAAAGACAAAGGTAGTCCATTGCAAGCACTTGTAAACTTTGTAAGAAGTTCCTCAAATCCCAAGCTTGGAGAGGGTTGCAAAAATGCATGCCAGCAAAAAATTTGTTTGGCATTAAAAGGATTCATTGCTTCCATTTTATAAATGGAAGAGATGCTCCAACATTTGGGGACTTCTCTCTCCCGTGTTGTAACAAGTATTAAACTCCCCCATGCAAGATTATCTTTCATGGGCAGCAAAGCATCTAACTGGGTTGGACAATCCACATCATCCAAGACGATAAGTACATGAATAGATCTCAAACGGTTTGAGAGAATTTCCCTACCTTTTTCTGTATTGTCAAAATATGGTATATTAGAAACACCAAGGTCCTCCAATAAACTTTTTTGTTTTTTATGCAACTCATTGTTCGCTGCAGCATCTCTAATATTGAAAACAAAACTAGAACATTCTACATTTGAATGCTTTTTATTATACAATTCTTTGGCAAGAGTGGTTTTTCCAGCACCACCCATGCCCCAAATTCCAACAACTTGAACTTTTGGATGCTCCAAATTTTGAGACTTCTGTGTAATCTTTTCAAAATTTGCCACAGCATCTTCAAGACCCACAGGATGTTTTGCTACACTTAACGGAACCACTTTCATTTCTTTTAATACCCAATTCACAATATTCTTTAGCTTCTCCCATTCCTCACTACATATATATAAAATAATATTTAAAAAAAATAAAATTAAAAAACAATAGTCAACTTTAATATAAAATGATTAATGGAAAAAAATCAATTATTAAAGTTAAATATATAGAAAATATGAGTATCATATAAAAATGTGAAAGTATGATAAACCATGTGCAGGAGAGATTTATTGTTGCTTACTCAATGCTACTGATGATTTCACCCTTGTAATATGAGACGTTGTGGAGTGCCATCTTCCACTCCTTGAGTTTTTGTGGGCTGTATCTACCCTTTTCTTCATGCTTAGAAAAAGCATCGGCATATTTTCCTTTCTCCACACATCGCAGATCGCTAGGTTGAACACCGTAGAAAACAGGAATGATAGGTGTGCCAGTTTTGAGCATAAAGGATAGCTCTGCAAGACACCAGGCCGATTGTGCATAGCCAGGGGAGAAAATTGCAATATGAAGGGAAGCACTACTCACTGCTTTTTGTAACGCTGCAGGCAAGAATTCCCCTAAGTCAAGCTCTTCAGAATCAAGAAAGACCCCAAGACCCGTTACATGGAGAGCGTGGTAGATAGCTCTTGCCAGCGTCTCTTTCACATCCGGTCCGCGATGATTGATAAATACAGGACAGGGCAGCTTTCTTAATGTTGTTGAGAATTTTGCAGATGCAGAAGAAGAAGGCGCAATTTCATCAAAAGCGTATGTAGTCTCAATCTCTGATTGGCGAGCAGGGGTGGAAGGAGATGCCATGGAATCCGACTGGGATAGACGCAGAGACAAAGCAGCAGTGGAAGCAGGGAAGTTAAAGTGCTCAACTTGGATAAAGGGCAGCGAAAGTCGGGGACTATTTAATCATAAGAAGTGACCAAAATGGGCATGGGAGTCCAAACCGCGTGGAATTTTTTTTTTTTATTGGAAGAAGCAAAATATACAATTTACAGTCATATTACAAAGCTGTAATAAAACAGCAGTAAGTAGCTTGAAAAAAACAGGAATTTACAACATGGATTAAAAAAAAATTACCTTTACAAATGAAGTGATTTTAATTGCGTACACACGTTGTCCATAGTATATGGCTACAATTATTTAAAGATTGATGGGATATGCGGTATCTTCTAGATTGATGAGATATGTGCTATCTTGCTTAGTAGTTTTTTAAAATCTTTAAATTTATTTTCAATCTATAATTCTATTATGGAATAAATTTTTAATGATTGTCTTATATTTGACTTTAATGTCTTTTACTTTGCACATTTATAAATGAAATGTTCTTCTATTTCTACTACAATTATATTGTAAAAAAATATAAACTCTTTTATTCCATTCTTCTTTGATGTTGTCCATATGCCTATGCCACATTTGAGCCTATTAGAGCTAGTCCTTAGTTGAATGAGTATCTTTTCTCTTCCTTTGATTTCAACCCTTACATAATTTTTCTTTTGCAGCATAGGGAAGACAATTTGAACCCTATATTATAATGTTGTTATTTTCTACTTGTTTATTCCTCCACATCACTACTTGAACTCTTTTATTTATATATTTTTTTATGTATTTGTTTAGGTTTGGTCATTTATTTAGGCTAATGTAAAATCTATTCATCCATTTTCTATTTTCTTTGATCCAAGCTTTCTTCTTTCTAGGCGACTATTCATCTCTTGCAACCCTAGGCCACAAGTCAATCTTCATGTTTTCTATCTTTTTCAAGTAATATAGTAACCTAGTCATCACAATTGCTTTCAAAGGGAAAGTTCCTATCTTTGAAAGGGAATTTCAATATGGAATTGAAGCCTTATTTTAAAATTGCTAGTGATTAGTGCTTTTCGATCATTTTTATTCACCTCCATTTTGAATTTAATGTTCCACTCACCTATACCAAACAACTATTTTGTAATGGCATTCTCCATAAGATGGTAAAATATTATTCAATATGCACTACATATGTATATATTAATTGCTTCATAATAATAATATAGTTTTAAATAATTATACTAAATTTTTTTTTTAGTTAAGAATATAATTTGTACTTGTAGCTACAACTTCTAAAACTTGCAGTAAAGAGAAGATATCAAACCAAAACTTGGTGAATTGAATTTGAAATGATGAATATGTGGGATGGATGCTAGCATATGGTTTAGGACATAGAGTGTACCCACATCTCCAATTCAAGGATGTCCTAGAGATCTCAATGCAAAGGAGAAAGAGATCTACTAAGGGACTATCCTAGGGGATGAATATAAACTATTAAGGGGTTCACCACCAAGTTTATACTTGGAGAAGATAATGAAATACAAGATGCAACACTAAACCCTAATTCAATGCAATAACCTATTAAATGACCTAAGAATGTAAGTAGAATAGAACAAAAAAGTAGTGAGATAAAATGGGTTCACCTGGAAAGCTGAAAGCAACTGATTGAAGCCCTAAAACACTAGAAATTTTAACTTTTTCACCTACTGGGACTTATTCACCAATCTGGCTGAATTAGTCCTAGTCTAGATTTCTGCACATGAGTTTGTTTTAGGAAAAAGGGTATCTGAATCTGCAAACAGATCTAGAAAACACCTATAGTGGGACTCATTCACCACTCTTGGAGAATCAGTCTCATTCTACTTTTTGGGAATTTAAAGTGTCGATCTACACTTCAACACCTACTCTTTCCTTCGAACCTAAATTTTAGATCCAAATCTGCAAAATAGAATATAAACTTGATTTGCTAATGGGGGGTTTGCCTTGGTCAAACCCCTAGTTTGGTAATTAAACCTTGATGAAGATAATGAAATATGTGTGCAAATAGGAATGTAAACCCTAACCTTAAGTGTGTCTAAGAGCAGGAAATCTGAAGCACAATGCAATTTTATTCTAATATGTAAGAACAAGATGCATGAATGAAACTTGAATGATTTAAGAATCACCTTAGGAGATCTCTAATCACCTCAAATGAATTTCAATGATGCATAAACCTTCCTTAGGCTAAAAGTAGAGTGACAATGGAGGATGAAATCACTTAGAAAAAAAGTTCTTAGGCTTGGCTTGATGGCTAGTTGCATCTCCCCAACCTAGAATTCTTCATGATTCGCCATAAACAACTATGATCAACCCTTGACAATGCTAGATCTTGAATAAAAGTGAGCTTGAAGATCTACAATAATGCTTTAATGCTGCTCCAAAGCTTCAACTTTTCTGTAAATAGACTCTTGAATGCTCTTGTGAAGAATGCTTGAAAGCTTGGATCTTGAAATTTCTCTTCAGAATGCTTGCTCAAATTGCTTAGATATGCTGAAAATGACAAAGAAAATTGTTTATATAGGCATCAACACCTAATTGACTGGTATTTAGATCTCAAAAGTTGACATCCACCAAAATTTTGAATTAAAATGGTGAATTTCTGAATCAAATTTGAAAAAGACACCTAATGGGACTCATTTCCCACCCTTGGCGAATGGGTCCCACCTAAGGGGACTCATTCACCCAAGGTGGCGAATGAGTCCCACCTTAGCTTTTTGAGGTGGGTTTTAAGGATTTTTGGTGTTGTAAGTGATTTTGTTGGTTTTTTAGGTGAAACAAGCCTCAAGATTTAAAATAATGGGTCTTAGGGGCCTATAAATGATGATTGTAGAGGGGTAATTAATGCAAAGGTACTAAAGTAGGTCTAGATTAAATGAGAAATTGGTCTATCTCCAAGAAGGGGATCAATTTCTATCATTACAAACTCGCAAACCATAAAAGGTGTTGATAAATTATGGATTTGTATATAATTTGCATGAAGCAAGAAGGTGTTGCAAAAGGATAGGATTCCTGCTTAACACCACCTTGCTCATGTTTGGTGTAGTTATAATTTTATCTCCTTCCTTGTGCATAATATGTAAGAGCCTCCATTTGTTAAATACATATACATTAGAGGATTCATCAATTTTTTTGAGTTTATGGTCTTGTAGTTGGGTCACATTAGAAATTTTTTGCAAGTCTCCTTCTCTTCTATAGGAAACCAATATAGAACTAGGTAAACATATAGACACTCCTTGTTCTGTAAGGGAAGATCATTATTTTCTGCATAGAAAATGGGATGTGCAAGCTAGGAGCATGGTGATTTGTATGTCATGTTGAAACTAGTACATTTCCTCATCCTTTTTTTATTCATACACTCCCAAGTTGGATCTACAAGACTTAGGTAAGTTAATGCACCATCTATCGGTGAAACACTTAGAGAATTTTTTTCAAAGATAGATAGAATTATGAAACCTATGATATCTTGAATGCTAAGTATAGATCTATACTAGGTACCTATCATACGTATCAATCATCATTATGTTAGGCATCATACATTATAATATGTGTGTGTGCATGTATAAATACATATATACATACACATACACATACAAACATAAACAAACACACACACAACATATCCTTTATATTTGTGGCCATTATATTGTTTTTTTTAATGCAATTGCTTAGGTATGAGTTGGAATTAGTTATAAGGACTTGTAGGTTGAGAGGAATCATCTCATATATAGTATTTCACCAAAGACCTCCTATTCACATCAACTCAAAGGTTTAATTTATTTCATCAAATCTTTTAGTCAAATTTTAATAACCATTTGCATTTAGTAAGATGTCCTCTCTTGGAGGGTTATTTAAAGCTATGCAAACACTTTTTTAGGCTTCCATTTGAGATATTGGTTGAATCTATATACTAGAAATTCTACTTGGTCTATGCCTTTTATCTGAAAACTATCATAACAATAGGGTGGCATGCTAAGATGCAAATTGATTATCTTTCATACAACATTGATCTTATTTTTTGTTTTAATTCACTTCAAGTTTCAAAAGATAGATTTAAAATTATAAAAGGATAAATATGAATAAAATGATATATGGGTGAGAAGGGGGAACTATTAAGCTAGTAGCCAACTATTATTGTAAAAATTCTTATGACGTAATAATTAGTTAATCTATTTTGTATGTATTATATATCAGGTGTAGTTTAGTTGATTTCAATTCCAAATTTTGTTTTCCTTAAATGCAATCCATTTTAATTTTTTCCTACATGTCCATAATCACTTAAAGCAATATAGTTCATTTGTATCTCCTTATGACTATTATTTTGAAATCAATCAATATCATAATAGTGGAAATGTTAAAAGATGTTTCTACAAGAAGTTACTATACTATCATGAACCATTTTTTATCCTATGAGAAGGTAATCAATTTTTTTTCAAGGTAACATATCTTGTGGTACATCCTTGTTTTGAACATGTTGTTTTCGGTGTTGTAGTGCTCTTAGTTGGCAAATGTTGATTCCTATAACAACCACAAATTAGTTGTTTCTTAAGTCATATACCTTTATGAATATTTTAGTATTGATATTTAATGGGAATTATCAATAGGATTTATAACCATAATATTATTTAATCTATGTGTTTATTAAGATATTTAGTTTATTAACTATATATTATAAAAATGTTTGTTAAAGATTTTATATCTAACTAGTTGTTGGTAATCATAATAGTTATCAAGTTATAAGTTATAAATAAGATAGAAATAATCTAACCTATAGACTAATTACTTGATTTCACATTAAAATATGAGATTCTATTAGAATATTTATTTTCTTTGGTTAATATTTTAATTAGATTGTATGCAACCATGAATTATGTAAATGAAATAAATTCCATGATTATTTGTGAGCATGGAATATGCATTATTAACCTTGTTAAAATAAACTATAATTTTAACATAATAGTGATATGACTCATGTATAGTAAATTGATAACTTACTAAAACATCATTTCATTAGTCTTAGTCTCTCTCTCTCTCTCTCTCTCTCTCTCTCTCTCAATCATATTTAAATGATATATTAACCATAATAATTTGTAAGCTAGCAATAAATAAATAAAAAATAATTCAAGTTGAATATAAAATCTTCAAATATTCTCTTATTACAAAAGGAGATTATGTTATAGGGTAAGTGTATGGAAACCAAGGACCAAAGTAGGGTCTTAAGTGACTTATTTTTTTGAAATCACAAAAAACTAATCTTGTATGAGAAATTGAAGATAGTTACACTCAAAATTTAAAGAAATGATAATAACAAGAGTTGTAGGACTCTAAAATTTATTTATAAACTACTTTTTTTTTATAATAAAATGGTCAAGATTAGGGTATTAAAATAGAGTAAGAATGAAAAGTGCTCCTTTTTTTGTCAAAATAACATAACATAGCATCTAGTATGCTCCCCATGAAATATTAAATTTATTTTTGTATTTGAAAAAATATTTCAAATGGTGAAAAATTATCTAACACCATATAGTTTATGCTTGAATTTTTGGTTAATATTTTCATGAATACATAATGTTTACTAGAAACTTTAAAGTGGACACATCTTAAAAAAAATTCAGATGCTCCTCTCTAACTTTTTAGGAAACTTGCTTATTTGGGGAACAATTGATGATAAATTAGATTTAGTGAGGAATTGATTTAGTGTTGCGAGGTGTTTTACACATCCACACTAGGTCTTGGACCCTTTCAAATGCATTTATCAATGTCTTGTAAAGGTGTTGTAAAGTGTTGTAAAAGAAATTCAAGCTTTTCTAGACTTAATGAACCCATTTACCCTTAATTCAAAATTCTAAAATGTATTTAATTACATTATCACATCAATATAGAAGTCTTGTAAACTAAAATTAACTTTAATCTACTATTGCAATGGTTTTTACACATTCACATTAGATGTTGTGCCTTTCTAGGCTGTGTGGACCTTATTTCATTGTTGTAAAGTGTATTTAATCACACTGTCACATTGAATTCTATGTCCCAATCCATAATTGACCTTTATGTCATCACTAATAGGCCCCTATCACCCCATATTATGCATCTTGAGGAATAAATGATCAAATAACTTACTAAGTCATCATATAAACCTAATTTTCTTATCTCCCAGCATTCCAACTGGCAAATGGGCCCCTCTGGGACTAATTTTCCATCTGTGGTGAATGAGTCCCTGCCAGGTGGGATTGATTCACCCAAGCTAGTGAATGAGTCCCATTTGGGTTGCTTTTTACTATTAAGAAAGAAAAATTAGGTTTTAAGTTTAATTTTTCTTCATTTCAGCCTTGGGGATCCAATTTATGAGCAAATAAGGTGAATTTCCTATAAAATTAAGTCTCTAAACCCTAATTTACATCTCTTAACTCATTCACAACTCATTCACCACTTATCTCTTTCTCAAGTCAAGCAAGCTAGGGTTTTAACATTCTAAGTCATTAAGAGAGCTTCCAAAGAAATTCAAGGGAAGAATCTTCCTCCATTGCTACATAAATTCAAGATTGAACATCATGGCAAGGTATTGAATTCATTGTTCCATTCTTCATTGCATTCTTTCATCATTTTGGATCCATCTCTTTCTATGTACTTCTCTTGCACTCTTAGGGTTTTTCACCTAAAGGGAGAGAGATAGAACCTAAAAATTGAGGTGGTTCATTTTGGTGAACCTACTTTTTTGAATACTTTCTTTTCTAATTTTGGAGTCCTTCATCATACATATAGCTTAGTATTGACCTTGCATTTGGGTTTCCATTGATTAATTTGCATGCTATGTTTCAAATTTTGCATTCATGAAAAGTTCTTTTAGGTTGCATTTTTGGCATCTAAAATCATTAAATTTTTTTGAAACTTTGCATTTTTAACTTCTAGGTCTATATCAAAGAACTCAGAAAACATCAAAATCACTCAATTTTTTTTTGAAATTTCTAAAATAATCCCTACTGGGACTCATTCACTACCCTGGGCGAATCAGCCCCTTTCCACCCCTGAAACTACCTTTTATAGAACTAAAAACCCTATTTTCAGCTTCTGTTTGGTGCCATTACCTACCTATATCAATTGCTTGAGTTTCTATACCATGCATTTCATTAGATCTAGCTTAGATTAGCTCATTTCATGCATTGTTTAAATTCACATTTGTATTTCTAATGTTTCATCTTTCAGATTGTTACATAGTGTAATTAGAAAATTACCTTGTTTGCATATTTGACAATTGCATTTCATTTTAAGTCATTGTATTGCACTTTCTTCCCTTTTTCATCATAACATGTTTTCTTTGAAAAGATGTGGCTTTGATTTCATTAGTAGTTGATTACATGAGTACAACATCCCCTCTTATGAGTTAAATTTTGATTACAACAATGAGCTCTTTCAAAAACATAATCAAATCATTGACACAATTCTTCATATTACATTGCCCATTGGTGATAATGGTAGTCTATACAATCATCACAATCATACTTGTTCTTCTCTCAACACCTCTCCTATTAGTGATGAAGGTATCTTGGTGACAAAGATGCAAGAATTGAGGGTCTTGATTGTCCATCTCCTCATTCCCTTTTGGAAGATGTTAGACAACATGAACCTGAGATCATAGAAAAAATTCTAATTATCACCTTACCTAGTCTCCATAACCATGACCATCAAAATTTTCCTTCTCCTAATATCCCTCCTTAATGTAAAGAGGAGAGGTTGGTGATAGAAGATATACCTATTAAGATTCATGACAATCTTGACCCTCCCTTCCCTAATGCTCCTCTCATTTGGGATAGTTTATTTGAAAACCATAGTGGTCATTCTCTTGATGCCTCCCCCACTTGTGATGCAACTACTTTACAAACTTTAACCTTGGATGATAATATTACCAGATCTCCTAGTAGGGTACATAATATGGAACATGAGAATGAGAACTTATGGAAATGTGGCAATCAAATAGAGTCTTCTCCTAATCACCCCATTATCAATAACCAAACAAATTTGACCATTGATAACTCCCTTACTTGCAATGCAGTTATTTTGAAAGAATCAATCCCTAAACATATAGAAAATTTTATTGTTCATTCTCCTAAAAACTCTCCTCCTAGGGAGAATATCATTGTGTTAAAAAACTGATAACAATAATCATATGTCTTCCTTAGATAAAGAGACAATTCTTGATTTCCCTTTATTTCAAATACATCACACCAAGACTGCTAAGCTTATGAGTGTGCAAGTGTCCATTAGATCCCCCTCAATCAATGGACCTCAAACATACCCCGTGGGACATCCTAACGACCCTCTAATTCTTTACCCCCTTCACAAAAACAAAAAAATCAAAATAGACTTGAACTTGTCCTTTACCCTCTTAAGAATAATGTTTCACAACAATTGAGTCATAATACCATTGGTCATACGTATAACACTTGAAACAATCCACAACCATCACAACCAACCCCTACACCCTTACCGTTTCCTAATCCTATCCCACCTAATCCTTTCTTTCTAGGTTGAAAGGAGTATGATCTTGTCAAGCAACTTAAGAATACTCCTGCTAAGATATCATTGTGGGACCTTATTCAAGCCCCCCCTCACTATCACAACATGATTCAAATAGCCTTACAACAAGTTCTTGTCCCTTCTAATTCACAACCAATATAGCTGGCATCATTCAAGGAATAAACAATAACATCAATTGTATTCCACCAAAGTGAACTCCTCTCTTTAGACATGAAAAAACAAAATGATCCTTTCATGATCATAGTGCAATACAAATGAAAGGGATAAAGAAAAATCTTATAGATACTGTTTCTACCCTTAATGTGTGTAGTATGAACCTTCTAGATAGGCTTGGAATTGATCAATCAAACATTCAACCTAATTCTTTATCTATTCAAGGATTTGACAATGTTGAAAAGAAACCACTTGGGGTGATCATTATACCTCTTATAGTTGGAGTGGCCACATTGAATACATCAATCCATGTTATGACTTATAAACTTTCATGTAATCTTATCTTAGGTAGACCGTGGATTCATGCAATGAATGGTGTGCCCTCTACACTTCATCAAAAAATGAAATACATCTACAACAACAAATTGTGGACACTCGACATTGATCCTGAGCCTTATAGTGTTTTACAACTTGAGAAAACCAAAGAAAATCCCTTGAACACATCAACATCAACCATACAAGTGGAACCCATTCAACAAAAATACAACCAACACCATATTGAACAAGTCACGATGTTATTAGAACATGATTGGGGTTCCTTGGATTTTGAACATGACTTCATGGGTGAGTACAAAATAATTCACAAAGATTCAAATAAGGGCAAAGAAAAAACAATAATGTTAACACAAAATTTAGACGACCTTGCGAAAGCATCCGCCTGAACCACTTTAGACAAAGAATCAAACTACATAACCACCTTTGATAGGGATTATCACCAACCACCAGTAGATCCAAAGGCAATGAAAAAGCTTTATGGAAAAGGGTATGAGATTATGAAATAACTTGGCTATAGTGGAAAAGGATGTGGTGATAATGAACAAGGTATCCACAACCCTATAGACCCTACCACACAAAAAACAACTCATGGTCTTGGCTATTGTCCTTTGATAGAGATCACCAAGCCTTCACTCAACATCAACACTCTCACACAACATACTCCTAAATCAACCTTAATAGTCGTCCATCCTAAACTCCCTGATACTGGTAGTCTTGAAAGTCATCCTTTACACAACATCAAATAAACAAGGAACTCTTTGCTTAATGTCATTTTAATTTCACAAGACACTAAAGATTTACATTCAATAGATTTTCCCTCCTCCTGTAAGAGTGAGAACAAAATCTTGTAATCTAAAGAACCTTGCGTAGGTATGACATCCTATACTAATCAAGACATCTCCTTGCAACCAACAACATAAACTACTTATCCCCTTGATCAAGAGGGTATCTTGTCGAGACTCCTCCAAGATCACTTGATCTCTATCCCTTCACGAACTTGCAAGAAATGTTATTATAAGACTTCATTTTGCACATATCATAGAGTTCATTGCCACTCCACTAATGAATGTAAGGCTTTGAGTAGTAAAATCCAACATTTTAAGGATTTTGGTGTTCTTCCTTATGTGGGGGCACCTAATCCCTCTAATTGATAATGATTTTCACCCTACCTTGCATTTCATCAATCATTTCAGCTCATACTTGTCTTGCACTAAGTGGGGACAAGGGTTTTAGCAGCCTTGTCCTCATATGTCACTTGTTGTTGCCTCCTTTTGCTAGCCCTTAACCTTTCATGACCATATAAGAGCAAGCTTGGGATGTGGACTATGTGCCTTAGGATGGCTTGCATGTGACATACTCCCCTTTTCATGATGAAGCTTCTTGAAAACATATGACTTGGCATAGGGCTTTTCGAGTAAGCTCGCATGTTCTTCTTCTACTTTAAAGCAATTTATCACAGTACTAGTGTTCGCAATCACTTTAAAGTGGGGGAATACATCACCACTCACATTTTATTATGTGATTTTTTTTTCTCGCAATTTCCTCTCTTAGACATATTAGGTTCAGTGTTACCCAGGATGAGACCTGTTGTGCATGTTTTGCACACATGCCTAGCAATAGGTAGGGACCCCCCTTTTTTCTGCTCCCGACAGGTTGCTTTACTCCTGTCTTGTATTGTGTGCCCTATTTTCTAACCCCAAATTGGTCATGTGCCTTTAAACGATCAAATTCCCCTTACCAAATTCACATACTTGGGGTATTCAAATCCGCGGAGAAATAAAGTCCCCCTTCACCTTTTTGGCTTTTGTCTTGTTCTTG
Organism: Sequoia sempervirens; assembly: GCA_007258455.2. Classification (NCBI taxonomy): domain Eukaryota; kingdom Viridiplantae; phylum Streptophyta; class Pinopsida; order Cupressales; family Cupressaceae; genus Sequoia; species Sequoia sempervirens. Next base: position 587,879,158 of record VDFB02058242.1, read on the forward strand.
CTATTTTGGAAACATCCGTCAACCCTTGCTAGTCCAGTTTCCACATTTTTGACTTTGGGGCAAACTTTTTGGTGGATTTGGGATGTGTTTGGGTTGCTTAAATGAACTGCCAAAGTTTCGTCAACGGTCCATTAAGTTTCAATGGTTTTGGAACTTTCCCTTTGGAATTCCCTTCCTCCTTAGCTGTTTTGAAACATTCGTGGACCCCCGTCACTCCTATTTCCACATTTTTTACTTTAGGAGCAACCTTTTTTGGATGTGAGATGTGTTTGAAGTGCTTAAATGAACTGCCAAGGTTTCATCAATGTTTTGTTAAGTTTCAATGGTTTCAAAACTTTCCCTCCAGAATTCCCTTCCTCCTTAGCTATTTGGAAACATCCATGGACCCCGTCACTCTCGTTTCCACATTTTTGACTTTAGGAGCAACCTTTTTTCGATGTGGGATGTGTTTGAAGTGCTTAAATGAATTGCCAAGGTTTCCTCAATGTTCCGCTAATTTTCGATGGTTTCGAAACTTTCCCTTCGGAATTCCCTTCCTCCTTGGCTATTTGGAAACATCCATGGACCCCCATCGCTCCCGTTTCCACATTTTTGACTTTAGGAGCAACCTTTTTGGATGTGGTATGTGTTTGAAGTGCTTAAATGAACTTCCAAGGTTTTGTCAATGTTCCATTAAGTTTTGATGGTTTTAGAACTTTCCCTACAGAATTCCCTTCCTCCTTGGTTGTTTTGAAACATTCGTGGATCCCCGTCACTCCTGTTTCCACATTTTTGACTTTAGGAGCAACCTTTTTTGGATGTGAGATGTGTTTGAAGTGCTTAAATGAACTGCTAAGGTTTCGTCAAAGTTTGGTTAAGTTTCGGTGGTTTCGAAGCTTCGTCCCACTTTTGTTGTTTTGGAACATCCCGGCCTCCAGAGCTCGGCCCCTCCGTGGCCATTTCTAGGACTCCATCCCTCTTTGGCCGTTTTGAACATCCGTGAGGCCCCGGTGACCCGGCCTCCAGAGCCCAGCCCCTCCGTGGCCGTTTCTAGGACTTTGTCCCTTCATGGCCATTTTGAACATCTGTGGGCCCCATCGGTTCGATTTCCACATTTTTTATTTTGAGGCTAACATTTTTGTGGATTTGGGATGTGTTTGAGGTCCGTAAGTGAACTGCCAAGGTTTCGTCAATGTTTCGTTAAGTTTCGGTGGTTCTGGAGCTTCATCCCTCTTTGGCTATTTTGGAAACATCTGTGGACCCCTATCGGTCTGATTTCCACATTTTTTACTTTGGGGCAAATTTTTTGGTGGATCTGAGATGTATTTGTAGTCCCTAAGTGAACTACCAAGGTTTTGTCAATGTTCCATTAAGTTTCGGTGGTTCTGGAGCTTCGTCCCTCTTTGACTGTTTTGGAAACATCCGTGGACCCCTGCTGGTCCGATTTCCACTTTTTTGACTTTGAGGCTAACATTTTGGTGGATTTGGGATGTGTTTGAGGTCCCTAAGTGAACTGCCAAGGTTTTGTCAACGTTTCGTTAAGTTTTAGTGGTTTCAGAGCTTCGTCCTTTGATTGTTTTGGAAACATCTGTGGACCCCTGTCGGTCTAGTTTCCACATTTTTGACTTTGGGGCCAACTTTTTGGTGGATTTGGGATGTGTTTGTGGTGTTTAATTGAACTGCCAAGGTTTCGTCAATGTTCCATTAAGTTTCAGTGGTTTTGGAGCTTCGTTCCCCTTTGGCTGTTTTGGAACATCCGTGGAGCCCCAGCGGCCCAGATTAATATTTATGGTCCAAATGAGCTCCAAATATGAATATTATGATCTTTTGATGATGCATGGATGGATCTAACAAGGATTTTGCAAGATTTGATTAACGTTTTATTTGATTTGTGTATGAAAGCACTTACGACACTTCATGTATGCAAGATTCAAGGAGCCTACTGCAGGTTCGTCAGGAGACCCCTCGAGAAAGTTGAACAAGGAATATGCATAGCTCCTCTCACCATTCATTTCATGATCGCCTTTCCTCGTAGCACCCATCAACTAGATCGACATTAGAAGAAGGCTTGTGCCAAGAAAGTCAAGGACAAAAATGCAAGGGGGTGGCCTTGAAGAAAGCATAAGAGAGTTGTCTAGCTGAATTAGGGGTGACCAATCCATTGATGCCAATTGTCGACGGACTCATCTGATCCAAGGAAGAACACTACAAAAAATTTAAGTAAGCAGGAAGCTTTCAGGCAGTTTTTATTACAGTAAAAGGGCAATCAACTAAATGACAAAACTATTACAACACCTGAGCACTAGATGACAAAACAGGGAAAAGACAAGGCATATATTTTTAATTGCTGAATATTGTGGGGTAGGTGAAACCCTAATGTAAATCAAATCTAGGCCATTCATTTGGGCTTTGGAAAACTATAAATAGGGGCTTGCCCCTCATTTATAAGGGTTGGAGAATTGGTGTAAAAACATTCTGTAGCAATAGAAAGTAGCATTGCATGATTTATGGGTGTTCCTTTTGAGTTTGCTCTTTATGTATGCATAGTTCTGCTTTCCATGTTAGTTTTAGTGTTAGTTTCTTGAATGTAAGTGATAATGGAAATTGCTATTATGGTATTTGATGAACTTTTAGCCCATACTTTTAACACTTGTTGATGACAAACTGCTATGTAAAGCTAGCCTGGACTTCTTTATTCCACTATTGCAACTTAGTTCAATTGCATGTTCATGATGTGCATGTGCAATTTGAAAATCAGCAGACCTTAGGAGATTGCACTGGTTTTGTGCAACTGTAGGTTTCTCTTGGCCAAGCAAAACCCAGTTTAGGAAGTCTGTCTACTTTAACAGCCACCATTATTACTGTTTATTCGTAGCTTAGGATTAGAATAGCTTTTTTAACCCTTATCCTTTTGTTGTTTCTTTTAATCCTTGGTTAGAATAGGACCCAAAGCATCACTATGAAGCTAAATCATATGAACTTGATGAGTTTCAGCTTGCTGTTTTGAGTGGACAGCCACTGTTCATTCACTTCCAGCACTTTGAAACTGCTTTTGCAAACCCAACTTCCCATGCTTCGTAACTGATCCGTAAGACTGCCTTGTGATTCCAGCAAATCAGATAAAAAAATTGAGATATTCCAAGCACTGTCAAGACCTGACATTAGAGATCTTGTGATAGTGTTCTGCAATTTGATTGTGAAAGATTGTCTTTCAAGAGAGGTAGTGCATCTACGCACTGCCTATGTTGAGAAGTGCATAAAAAACACATCAACAGAACTGGCGCTAGAAGGAGGGCTTGACATGTTGGGAATACAAAGCTAAAGGTTGGAAGTGATTCATTTTATGCCCTCCTCCTCCTAACGCCATCAACAGAACTGGCGCTAGAAGGAGGGTTGACATGTTGGGAATACAACGTTGAAAGTTGGAGATCAAAAAGAACACTTCCAAAGAAGAAATCTTAGATAGGGAGATCTCTTTCAATGCTAAAAATCAAAAAAAATTGAAGGCAAAATAAGTTGAGTGAAAATGGAGCAGCATGCACAAATTAACATCACTCAGTTGAATGCAAATTTGAACAAGAGACTGAAGAAGCCATTGCAACAATTTGCATTGACAGATAGATGTCGGATCCATTGCACTCATAGGCACAATGAGTTGGGATGTCTCACATTCTTGAGCGGAATTGAAAGGGTATTGTAGGGAGAAATTCCCTTTTGGGAAATATCCCAGCCCTTGGCCCCCGAAAACCCATAGGAAGAGTTGCAAACCATGGCAGCCAATGCATTTAAGGAGCTGATCCAGGAACATTTGAGCAGCAAGGATGGACCAAGATTGGAGGAAGTACTAATGGCAAGTTGGTGTAGATTTCATAATGCACCACATTCAGAATTTATGTGTCCATCATGTGACAACATTATTTCTCAAGCCAAGGGTTGTTCAAACAAGTTGGAGCAGCCAACTCTCAATGAGGAGAATTTATCCCATGAGGTAAAAGAGTTGTCAGCATCCGGAGGACAACACATTGAAAATGAACCAAGAAATTCGATACAAGTTGATGTTGGAGCAGCAAACATCGAAGTTGAAAACCAAGAGGAAGAGGCAAATTTCACTAGGATAGCAAGGTGCCTTGGTGAAAATTTGATTGAAACTAATTTAGAAGGCCTTCCCTCCACCAATCAAAGGCAGTCCTCCACTCTAGAAGAAGAGAAATTGGTAGGTGACAATGAACCAATGAAGTATGCAACCGTACATGCTGGGACAGCTAATGAAGATGCTGAAGAACAGGAAGAAGAAAAGGTTAACAACATTGGAGCAGCAGAAAATGATGACGAAGGTATAAGTGAAATCAGATTAGAAGACCTCTCCTTCATCAATAATAGCGATCAAGAATTTGAAAATGCAGATTTGGGGGAGTGGGAACAACCACTCGCCATGGTTGTCTACCATCAAGCTTCTTTTTCCAGTGATGATGAGGACCCAGTAGCGGAAAGATATGACCAACTCATCTCTAGATTAGCAAAGGATTGGTCAAAGCTGAAATACCAAGTGGATTTGGAGGTGCTACTACTGCCGAATTGGTGCAAACTTCATGATTCATCACACTCTGAGTTTGCATGTGAGCTGTGCAAAGAGGCTATCAAAAAAGTTAGAGGACAAGTGGAGCAGCCAAGTGCCCGACCTCCTCTACTTGCTACTCAGATCAAAGTAGAAGACCAAAAGCCAAAGTCAAGTGACAACTTGGCTAAAGGTGGACCTCAAGAGGATGTTGGGACAACAATAGAAGAAGGAAAAAAATATAGTCTCAGACTTTCGAGTGATGAAGTAGACCAAGCGATAATGTTGTCCACCAGTCACCAAGAAGTTCTTCCTCTTGAAGAGCATTTGCACACCATGAATGATAGGATTTTTGGTGAGTCTTTGGAGGGAGACTGCATAGTGAATTTTGGTCCCCCTGATGAGGGGCCATCGACTGATGACTTCTTTCCATTGGGAGCTGCACTATAGAGGTATGCTCATGTTGAGGAAGAGCACATCCTAGAAGACAGTAGCGATGAATACATGCTCCTTGAGCCCCTGAATGGTGATGCACTAGAGTTTCCAGATTGGGAGAGGAGCTCCTTCTCCATTTACAATGATAGTGAGCAAGAGAAAATGACTAAATGTCATGATGAGATGCATGAACAACAAAGGGAAGAAGACAAAGGTGGGGGTATTTTGATGGCTGCCAACAGACATGACATGCTTGGTCAACTACACAACTTAACTAGTAGTTCTTCTACCTTGATCATTGTTGATCCTCCCTCATATTCAGATGGCTGCAATAGGACAGATTCGTGCATGTCATCATCCCATGACACTGAACATCACGAAAATAAGGCTGACCCCTGGGAAAGGAGATGGGACAGCATGCTGCCCCTTGAAGACAACAATCAAGAAGAGGTTTGGGCAACGGAAACCCAGGCAGATGAGGTGTACTTCCTCAAGAACAACCAATGGAGGTTGTGCGTCCCATTGGTGGATTGGAAGAGCTATTTGCTGCCTGGTCCTCCTAGCCTTATGCCAGCTTAATGTCTGAAGTGTTGCACCCTCCACCGCACCCGCCCGAGGCTGCCAATGCAACGATCAAGAATGTTATGATTGCTCTCGATTGTTCAACACTACCACCTCCATGTGATGACATCCAAGTTTTATCCTTCCTTGCCCCTATCATTTCTCATAACTATACTTATTATTTTGATTATGAGAATGAGGGAAAACAAACATGTTTATGGATTAACCATGGGTTCAAAGAGCCTCCTCAATTGCTTATTTTTCATGATGATGTGATTGAACTTGAGTGTTGCAACGTTGAATTTCCTTTTTTAGAATATAAAAACAAGTTTGTATGGTTAAGAGTGACAACAATCACCCATTTGCTTGTGCATGCACTACAAAATCCAATGAATGTTAATGTTGGCTCGCCCTACCCGAACATAGTTCTTTGTAAATATCTTTGTACATAGCCCGTTTTGAGTAGTATAGAGTTCCTGTAAATACTCTGCTTTCCCGCTTTCCTTGAGTTGGTTGGTTGCTTTGTTGGTAGTTTGTCTTTTGTTTTCTTTTTGTTTGTTTTCGCTTTGCTGTTGCTTTGCTTGGGATCCCTCTGCTTTTAGCTGGGCACATCCGTGCGCACAACAACCATACTTATTGCCTGGGGTTGTTTTACGTATTTCTTTGCCAAACTCTAATAAAGTCTTCAGAATGGATGGTGAAGGTCTTTTGTTAGTGTCAAGTGATCTGGGTGTTTGATTCAAAGAGGATAAGTTGTTGGCTTAGTCTGACTCTGACGTATTCTGAAATCTTACAACTCTTACACATCTTAAGAATTTGACGGTCACTGTAAGGCCTTTTGTGAAGTCTAGTTAAGTGAAAAATCTAAAATTCTGCTCCAGTGCCAATGTGATTCTCAGCCTTGAGCGTGAGCTTCAATGCTTGCGAGTTGAAATAAAAGAGCTAAAAAAAGAAAAAAAGAAAGAAAACATTAAAAATTAAAAGAAAGAAAATTCAACTTTTCAGGGGTATTCGAGCAACTCTACTGGGGCTATGGATGCCCAGCTGGCAGTAGAGCAATGTTCGGGAGAATCACAATGACAACCTCATCGGGACTATGGACGCCTGACTGGCAGTAAGGCAATGTCCCGGATGCTTTTGGAGTTAGAATAAACTATGTAGCTTAACTTGACGGAGCTTGGGTTCCTGTAGCAACTGAAAGATGGGAATTAACACAATTGCACACACTTGGATTTTCAACGTACTGAAGGTTGGGTTGGCTAGTGGTTTTGATCCTTTGGATTGGGCGTCTGGTTTATTTTCCCTAGTGAGAAGGTCAGACCAGAGATTCTAGGTTTATGACTCTAGTTTGTCATCAAAATGCTTTGGAGCATTTCCCCAATGAGTCACCATTTGTTGTTCATGTTTTGCACACATGCCCCGCTGTAGGTAGGGACCCCCCATTTTTTCGCTCCCGACAGGCTGCATTACTCCTGTCTTGTTCTGCATGCCCCATTTCCTAAGCCCAAATTGGTCATGTGCCTTCAAACAATCAACTTCCCCTTACCAAATTCACATACTTGGGGTATTCAAATCCACAGAGAAATAAAGTCCCCCGTCCCCTTTCTACCTTTTGTCTTGTTCTTGCTATTTTGAAAACATCCATGGACCCTTGCTAGTCTGGTTTCCACATTTTTGACTTTGGGGAAAACTTTTTGGTGGATTTGGGATGTGTTTGGGTTGCTTAAATGAACTGCCAAAGTTTTGTCAACATTCTGTTAAGTTTTGACAGTTTCGGAACTTTCCCTCCAGAATTGCCTTCCTTCTTGGCTATTTTGAAACATCTGTGGACCCTCGTCGCTCCCGTTTCCACATTTTTGACTTTAGGAGCAACCTTTTTTGGATGTGGGATGTGTTTGAAGTGCTTAAATGAACTGCCAAGGTTTCATCAACATTTCGTTAAGTTTCGATGGTTTTAGAACTTTCCCTCCAGAATTCCCTTCCTCCTTGGTTGTTTGGAAACATTTGTCGACCCCCGTCACTCCCATCTCCACATTTTTGACTTTAGGAGCAACCTTTTTTGGATGTGGCATGTGTTTGAAGTGCTTAAATGAATAGCTAAGGTTTCATCAACATTTCGTTAAGTTTTGATGGTTTCAGAACTTTCCCTCCAGAATTCCCTTCCTCCTTGGCTGTTTGGAAACATCCGTGGACCCCCGTCACTCCCGTTTCCACATTTTTGACTTTAGAAGCAACCTTTTTTGGATGTGGGATGTGTTTGACATTCTTAAATGAATTTTCAAGGTTTTGTCAATGTTTCGTTAAGTTTTGATGGTTTCAAAACTTTCCCTCAGGAATTCCCTTCCTCCTTGGCTGTTTTGAAACATTTGTGGACCTCCGTCGCTCCTGTTTCCACATTTTTGACTTTAGGAGCAACCTTTTTTGGATGTGAGATGTGTTTGAAATGCTTAAATGAACTACCAAGGTTTCATCAAAATTTGGTTAAGTTTCAGTGGTTTTAGAGCTTCATCCCAATTTTGTTGTTTTGGAACATCCTGGCTTCCGGAGCCCGACCCCTCTGTGGCCGTTTCTGGGACTCCGTCCCTCTTTGGCCATTTTGAACATCTGTGAGGCCTCGCGACCCAGTCTCTGGAGCCTTGCCCCTCCATGGCCATTTCTGGGACTCCATCCCTTCGTGACTGTTTTGAACATCCGCGGGCCCCCGTCAGTTCAATTTCCACATTTTTGATTTTGAGGCTAACATTTTTGTAGATTTGGGATGTGTTTGAGGTGTCTAAGTGAATTGCCAAGGTTTCGTCAATGTTCCGTTAAGTTTGGGTGGTTCCAGAGCTTCGTCCCTCTTTGGCTCTTTTGGAAGCATCAGTGGACCCTTGCCAGTCCAGTTTCCACATTATTGATTTTGAGGCTAACATTCTGGTGGATTTGGGATGTGTTTGTGGTCCCTAAGTGAACTGCCAAGATTTCATCAACGTTCCATTACTTTCGGTGGTTCCAGAGCTTCGTCCCTCTTTGGTTGTTTTGGAAACATCCGTGGACCGTTGCTGGTCTGGTTTCCACATTTTTGACTTTGGGACCAATTTTTTGGTGGATCTGAGATGTGTTTGTAGTCCCTAAGTGAACTGCCAAGGTTTCATCAATGTTCCGTTAAGTTTCAGTGGTTTCGGAGCTTCGTCCCTCTTTGGCTGTTTTGGAAACATCCATGGACCCCTGCTGGTCCAGTTTCCACATTTTTGACTCTGAGGCTAACATTTTGGTGGATTTGGGATGTGTTTGAGGTCCCTAAGTGAACTGCCAAGGTTTCGTCAACGTTCTGTTAAGTTTCAGTGATTTTGGAGCTTCGTCCCTCTTTGGCTATTTTGGAAAAATCCATGGGCCCCTGTCGGTCTGGTTTCCACATTTTTGACTTTGGGGCCAAGTTTTTGGTGGATCTGGGATGTGTTTGTGGTGTCTAAGTGAACTGCCAAGGTTTCGTCAACGTTCCGTTAAGTTTCAGTGGTTTCGGAGCTTCATCCCCCTTTGGCTATTTTGCAACATTCATGGAGCTCCAAATATGAATATTATGATCTTTTGATGTTGCATGGATGGATCTAACAAGGATTTTGCAAGATTTGACTAACGTTTTCCTAGATTTGACTAACATTTTCCTTGATTTGTGTATGAAAACACTTACGACACTTCATGTATGTAGGATTCAAGGAGCCTATTGCAGGTCTATCAGGAGACCCATTGAGAAAGCTGAACAAGGAATATGCATAGCTCCTCTCACCATTCATTTCATCATCGTATTTCCTCGTAGCACCCATCAACAAGATCGGCATTAGAAGAAGGCTTGTGCCAAGAAAGTCAAGGAGAAAAATGCAAGGGGGTGGCCTTGAAGAAAGCATAAGAGAGTTGTCCGGCCAAATCAGGGGCGACCAATCCATTGATGCCAATTGTCGATGGACTCATCTGATCCACGGAAGAACACTACCAACACATCAAGTAAGCAAGAAGCTTTCAGGAAGTTTTTGCTACAGTAAAAGGGCAATCAACTAAATGACGAAACTGCTACAACACCTGAGCACTAGATGACAAAACAGGGAAAAGACAAGGGATGCATTTTTAATTGCTGAATATTGTGGGGTAGGTGAAACCCTAATGTAAATCAAATCTAGGCCATTTGTTGGAAATTGATCCTAGTCATTCATTTGGGCTTTGGAAAACTATAAATAGGGGCTTGCCCCTCATTTGTAAGAGTTGAAGAATTGGTGTAGAAACATTCTGCAGCAATAGAAAGTAGCATTGCATGATTTATGGGTGTTCCTTTTGAGTTTGCTCTTTATGTATGCATGGTTCTGCCTTCCATGTTAGTTTTAGTGTTAGTTTCTTGAATGTAAGTGATAATGGAAATTGTTGAACATTATGGTATTTGATGAGCTTTCAGCCCATACTTTTAGCACTTGTTGATGACAAACTACTATGTAAAGTTACCCTGGGCTTCTTTATTCCATTGCTGCAACTTAGTTTGATTGCATGTTCATGATGTGCATGTGCAATTTGAAAATTAGCAGACCTTAGGAGATTGCACTAATTTTGTGCAACTATAGGTTTCTCTTGGCCAAGCAAAACCCAGTTTAGGAAGTCTGTCTACTTTAGCAGCCACCATTATTACTGTTCATTGGTAGCTTAGGATTAGAATAGCTTTCTTAACCCTTCTCCTTTTGCTGTTTCTTTTAATCCTTGGTTAGAATAGGACCCAAAGCATCACTATGAAGCTAAATCAGATGAACTTGATGAGTTTCAGCTTGCTATTTTGAGTGGACAGCCACTGTTCATTCACTTTGATCACTTTGAAACTACATTTGCAAACCCAACTTCCCATGCTTTGTAACTCATCTGTAAGACCGCCTTGTGATTCCAGCAAATCACATCAAACAACTGAGATATTCCAAGCACTATCAAGACCTGACATTAGAGACCTTGGGATAGTGTTCTGCAATTTGATTGTGGAAGATTGTCTTTCAAGAGAGGTAGTGCATCTACGCACTGCCTATGTTGAGAAGTGCATAAAAAACACATCAACAAGACCTTGCACTTGTCCTCTCTTGGAAACAAGATGAGAGTATTTGCACTTTTCCTCTCTTGGATACATTAAGCACAATTTTCCCTAAGATGAGATATTGCACGAACTAAGAAAAATCCCTTTGACCATTCCTTACGCCATGTTGCATTTATAATGTCTAGGAGTGTCAATCATACAATGTTTTGCTTACCTCATAGAGCTCAAAAATCATTTTCATTGTGGTGCCTTATTCAAGTTATCAAGAGACCTTATAACTTTGGTATGGTTGAGCAGGAAGCCCATTCTAAGGCATGAATTTTCCCCATAGCCACCTTGTAGATTTCTCACCCTGTGGACAACCAGAAGTTTCATGGCCCTCGAGTGAGTATACTTAGGACTTATCACTTGGTGGATAGCCAGGAGTTTCGTCACTTCAGAGTGAGTATACATTTTTTGACAAATAGCTTAGATCTGATCCACAATGTGTTTGACAAATGGTCAAAGCTTGATCCAGCTTTTCATTTTCATCTTCCTCTTCTTCCTAGTTCTTGCCATTGCATGATTGTGTATCTTATTTCACTACATGTCATTCACCTTGTGTGTGTCCTTTTGCACTCATGTTGGCTTGACGTAGGATCTTGGATCCTTGGGGCTTGACTGCCTTCTTAATCTTTGTTATCCTAGACCATCTGCATTAGTATGATTAGACCTCTCTTAAATGTCTACTTTAGTGTGAGGGTATGTGCAAGATCATCATGGAAAAAATAGGCCCTTAATTGTTAAAAATTCAAAAAAATCAGAGTTAGGCAACTTGACGTAAACATTTGAATAAGTTATCTATATTATTTCAAAAATAAGTAATAATAGAATCTGTAGCAAATTGAATTTAGTTTCTAAACTACTAGGTTTGTTTAAATAACAAAAAATCTATTTGGTAAAAATTTGAAATTTCAATGCATGGTACTTAAATTTTAGGGAAAAAATAAGTAGGTGTCTATCTGACCATCCTAACCACAATAAAATGATAATATTTTTTATAATATTTTAGATATAAGTAGAGGACTCATGTCCCAATGTGATGCATATTTTTTTGTAATTTTTTTCCAAGTAAATAATTAATTATGAATTTTCTATTAAAACTTTTAAAAAATATAAACACTCATATGTTTGACCACCTTAACTTGGTCAAAACTTCATGAAATTCAATTTTCTTTTTTTAATCCTATATTATGTAAAGAATAGAATGTAACGCATGTTTTGGATTCAAAAAATGTGATACCATTTGAAAGCTATAGATTTTTTTCAATCAACCTATCAATCAAGACTTTATGGGTAAAAAAAATTTGTCAGCCACATACCCATCATATTGCCACTTTTTGGCCCATCATGATCCTGCACATACCCATGAGTTTGAAGCAATTTCATCCTATCACTAAAGTTGGGGCTAAATGTACTGTAAAAAAAAGGAAACTTGCCTGATTTGGGGAACTATTAATGATAAATTTGACTTAATGAGGCCTTGATTTAGTGTTGCGAGGTGTTTTACACATCCACACTAGATCTTGGACCCTTTCAAATGCATTAAATGTTATCTTGTAAAGGTGTTGTAAAGTGTTGTAAAAGACTTTCACGCTTTTCTAGACTTAATGAACCCATTTACCCTTAATTCAACATTATAAAATGTATTTAATTACATTATCACAACAATCTAGATGGCTTGTAAATTAAACTTAACTTTAATCTAATTTTGTAATGTGTTTTACACATTCACATTGGATGTTGTGCCTTTCTAGGCTGTGTGGACCTCATTTCAGTGTTGTAAAGTGTATTTAATCACACTGTCACGTTGAATTCTATGTCCCAAGCCCCAATTGACCTTTACATCATCACTAATAGGCCCCTATTACCCCATATTGTGCATCTTGAGCCATAAATTGATCAAATAATCGACTATGTCATCATATAAGCCTAATTTTCTTATCTCTCAACATTCTTGTTGGCAAATGGATCCCTCTTAGACTAATTCACCATCTATGGAAAATGAGTCCTTGCTAGGTGGGACTAATTCACCCAAGGTGGTGAATGAGTCCCATTTGGGCCATTTTTTACTTTTGAGTGGGAAAAATTAGATTTTAAGTTTAATTTGTCTTCATGTCAGCCTTGGGGATCCAATTTATGAAAAAATAAGGTGAATTACCTATAAAATTAAGTCTCTAAACCCTACTTTACATCTCTTAACTCATTCACAACTCATTCACCACTTATCTTCTTCATGTCGGAAAGGTATTGAATTCATTGTTTCATGCTTCATTACACTCTTTCATCATTTTGGATCTATCTCTTTCTATTTACCTCTCTTGCAATCTTAGGGTTTTTCACTTAAAAGGAGAGAGATAGAACCTTAAAATTGAGGTGGTTCAGTTTCAAACTTTATGAATGGATAAAAAATGAAATAAAAAACTATAAATAGATTTTCAAATAAAAAATAAGATAGAAGTAAAATGAATTAAAGATAAAAACCTTAACATAAATGAAATATACAAAAATTTACATGATTAGAAAGGTATGAGATAGGTCAATGTTATTGTGGTATTATTTTATCTCATCATTGAAAGACTTGTAAACTTAATGTAGAGTACACTCAAGATTTAGTCATTTTTTATAATTTTTAAAAGTCATGCCATTAGTAGATGCAACTGTAACCCTTTGGGTTGGATACTCAAGAGAAATTTATCCTTAAGGTTTGGTAATACCTAAAGAAGATATAAATGTAAGTTCTTTATAGCACACTTGTATTATAATGCATGCTAGTAATAAAATTAGGGATCACATATTAGAGTTCTAAACACTAAGTGTTCTCTAGGAGTTGTACATTTATACCTAGAGTTATTAATAAAGAGGGATAAGAGGTTAGGGCATAATGTATAACAAATAGGTTATTAGAATAACATATAAATACAAGTTAAAGAACATACATAATATTTCATATATATCAACTAAATTCACATATATATTATAATTTTATGATTCGAGTATGCATCATACCTTTTAAACATTCTTGCTCTTATCTTCAAATATTTTTTTTATATTTGAGCTATATCGTTTTTCCTATATATTCTACTATTATCCTCTTACATAAAATTCTCCTATATATATAATTTTATAATGGGATGTATCCCTTACAAACTATGACTATTTTTGTAGTTAATGTGTCTACCAAGAGTCCTATAACCCTCTTACAGTGGTTTGTAGTAGTCTACAATGTTATTTGGTGCTCTAGTGTTTTCCTTGCTAACATCATCTCTTCTTAAAAAATATTTTTCTCTTCAAGATAACTTTACCATAGGTATTGAAAAGGATGGATTTATATATTTCTTTTAGGTTGGTGAAAGTGTTGTCCTAGTGTTCCTTACCTTGTTGGAGAAGTTGATTCTAGACATTGATCTACATAAGTATTTTTTATCTTTTGTTAGGCTGTTGGAGATCTAGATCTACTAGGCCAATTTTTATCCATCTTTTAGTAGCCTTGTAATGTGTACTAACCACAAACTGCCACCTCCTAGAGCTATTGTAATTTGTTCCTTTTGTACTCTCTTTGATGAAGTAGTTGTTGGAATTTTGTATGCAATGCTTCCATCTATGTTGTTCTCATCATGTTTGTATTGATCATTGCATCACAAGATGTTGCTAATTGAAGTATATGTAGCTATATCTGGTCTATCTATCCCTTTATCTTTGCTGTAATGGTAGGCTATTGAAGAAAAAAATAGTATAGGGAATTTATATCACTTTATAACTTTTTGAGAGTTTTCATATGTCCTTACAATGTGGAGTGAGCAATGGCACATTTATTTCTCTCTTCATCTATTTTTTTTCTTTTTGTAGTTATGTGAGGATGGTGTGTTGTATATTGGCTACTTGTAACTATGTATCTTGCATCAACCCATCTATGAATAGTTTAATTTTTGTTTCAAGAGGTTTGGGAGGGTCTCCTTGTACTTGAGGGGACTTTTCTTGTATATCCTTGATTATAACTTATAACTTCTATGAACTATCCACATATTGCTTTAGCATATCCTCCATAGTTATTTGGTAGAAAATATTTCCTTTTTAAAACTTTTACAAAAGTAGAATGTTGGAAAGATTAACATGGGAGCCAACCAATGGTATTTGGATCAGCTTTAGAGTGGCTAATAGTTGAAACTAAGTTTTAGTTTCTAGGAAATTATTTATTAATTGTATTAGGGAATTGGTAGTAGAGGATTATAGTTGGCCTAAGGATGGTGGAGAAGGAGAATGGACATATTAAGGCCAATGGATGGATTTATCTCTTTGGAAGGGGAATATTGAATCTTTTCATATTTTTTCTTTTTCCTCATGTGTTTCCTTTTAGCCCTTCTTTATGACTTCCTTGATTTCATCTTGAATTTTATTTTTGATCCTTGGCTTCCCCAACATCAACTTGTTTAATATTTTCCTCAATATGAGTTCCCTCACCTATTTTTGAGAAAATTTATCTTTTTAGGCCATTGTGGCCAAGAGGACCACCTTTGTGAAACATAGAAAAATAGGAGCCTAGGTTTTCCCAAAATGGAAAAGTGGACCCAAAGAGGGAAAATGGGGTCCTACTTCTCTAATTTCATTAGGAAATGAGATCCCCACAAAGAATTTATTGACTACCCTTAGGGGAATCAACTCTATGAAGGAATCTCCATATTTCCCTTTTGTGTTAGGACAAGGTTCTAGGTCAAACAACACTTTGGGGAGAAATTAAAATAAAAAATAAACTCCAAATTGTAATCTATCACTGTTGGTATGTGGTGACTAATCATGCTATACTATACACCCCCGCATGTATCCTTGTCGAGGTCAAGGGTCGGGCTGGGCCTTAGGTGGGGTTTCGGGGGTAGTAGCCCCTGAGAAAAAATTTCCTCCTACTTTTTTGCATCATCACCAGAAAAGGAAAAATCAATGAAAAAGGAAAAAAAAACCGACTTTGTAGAACCCTAATCTAGAAGCTTCTAAGCTTGTTAAAAAAGGGGTTTGGATGGGGGTTATAGTATGATGAAAAATGTGATTATTCACAAGATTGTAATAGGTTTTTGCACTGGATAATAAAATCATTGGATGGCCACAGTTTGGTGGATGTAGCCTGGATTGGGTGAACCACGTTAAATTCTTTGTGTTATAATTTATTCTGTGTGTTTTAGTTTCTTTTTTTAATAATTAAATCTACATTTAATTGTTAGATATTTTCCTTTCTAACACTAACAATCACTTGGATTTAGTATATTTAGCATAAAACTGAAGGAACGAACAAAGTTTCCGGTAATATAGAAGGAATAAATGTTGTGCATCTATCACATGTTGATATTTTTGTAACCCTAATAGGGACTCACTCACCCAAGGGAAAATGGGTCCTAGTGGCCTTTTTTGGAGAATTTTGGATTTGAGATTTAAGTTTGAGACTTGCACTTCTTCCTTTTAACTTTGAGCCTTCACTTTGGGATCCAGATTTGTGAAAAATTTTCAAAACAAAATTGTTGTTTGTTGGTCGATAGGCATTTGCCCTGATCAAACCCCAAGTTTGGTAATTAAACCTTGATGAGAAATATAGATCTAAAACATTAAATGTGTGTGTAATCTCTAACCTAAAGTGTGTCTAAGATTAAGAGAATTAAAATGCAAAAAAACCCTATCCAAGTGTGTTAGTCCTGATATGATCTCTAAATGAGCATGAACAATGATGAAGACCTACTTTGGGAGATCTCAAATCACCCTAATAAGTCATAAAACTAATTATACCTTCATTTAGGAAGAAAGTAGAATGATAATAGACTATGGAACCACTCGGGAAACAAGTCATTAGGCTCAGTTTAATTTATTAGTGCATCTCCCAAAACCTAGAATCCATCATGATCCTCTATAGGCATTTATCATCAATCCTTGACAATGCTTGATCTTGATATCAAAATGATCTTCAAGACCTGCAAAAACAAATGAAATGTTTCTCCAAGACTTCACTTTAGAATGATTGATTAACTTATCCTTTCTCTTGAATACGAATACTTGTGCTCTCATGTGAATTTCTCTTCCTTGCTAGTGTAAAATGAATGTGAAACTTAGTTTTATAGGCTTCCTTTCTAATTTTCCAATTATCAAATCCTTAAAGTTGACACTTGAAATTTTAATTTGAGGCCTTGAAATGCCACAAAACACATGTTTAAATTTGATTTCAAGTAACTTAATGAGGACCCATTTACCCTTGGGTGAATGGGTCCTAACCTAAAACATCAAGACTCCATAAATGTTGGGGCATTAATTTAATCAATAACCATTATTTAATGTGGGTTGTGGTGTCAAGAAATAAATATAATAGGCCTTAGGATGCATAATAAAGGGTATTAGGGGCCCAAAAACGAGGCTTAAAAATGCATAATTGAAAGGTCACTAAAATTAGTTCCAAATAAGAGTGAAATTGTACTTTCTCCTAGAAAGGGGTACAATTTTCTACTTTACATTTTGCACTTGATGTTTATTTTATTTTTTCTTCTTCTTGTGTATATTTTTCCCTCTTGGCATAATGTTGTAGCTAACAATCATAGGAATAAGTCAATTAGTGTTCTCAATGTGCTTGACGTTGTTGGAGGCAGTGAGCCAAAAGTGTAGTGGTGAATCTTTCCCATTGCTCTAAGATAGTGAATCTCTCTATAACAATTTTCTCTATTATTCTTTCTTCCAGATAGTAATTCCTTTGGGTTGTGAGTTATTCTCTTTTTGGTAGTGAGCCTATATTATATTTGGTGTTTCTATATATATATATATATGTGATTTAATCCTCACCATGGTGTTTCCTTTATTAGGGTTTTCCATGTAAATTTGTTGTTTACTTATATATGGTGTTGAATGTGTTTATGTTTTACATGTTTACATTCTACTAATTATTAATAATATTTTGATGGTTAATGATGGTTTAAGGTTTTAATTTATAATTGATTCATGCCCCCCTCTCAATTTTCATGTGTGTCTAACAATTGGTATTAGAGTTGTGGTTACTTGGAAGAAGCTTAACCACTTGAGGTAGATCTGGATGGCACACAAGAAGGATGACAAAGCTCCTATTTTTGATGGAATGAATTATGCTTACTAGAAAGCTAGGATGTAAGCCTTTCTTGTGTCTCTAGTGTTTGGAGTCTAAGAGTTAGTTGAATATGGGTATAATATTCCTACTAATGATCCAACAAGTGATGATGAGGTCAAGGATTATGAGAATAATGAAAAATGAAAAATGCTATCTTTAGTGGTTTTTCTAATTCTAAACATGGGAAAGTGATAAGTTTCAAAACTGATAAAGAGGTCTTGGTGAAGTTGTAGAGAATTTATGAAGGAGATGATAAGGTCAAGCAAGAAAATATGTAGAATTTCAAAGCCAAATTTGAAAAACTAAGGAAGTGAGAAGATGAAGACATTGCAACCTAAATGCTCAGAGTGGATGAAGTTGATAATGCCATCAATGGTCTTGGTGGTAAGCTGGAGAAAAGTGAAGTTGTAAAAAAGGTATTGAGAACTCTTCCTAAATCTTATAGTTCTAAAGTTTCTGCTATGAAGGAAACTCAAAATTTATATCCTTATTATAGATATCAAATGTTTGGTGCTTTAATTTATTATGAGTTGAGAGACTTAGGTCAAGATGCTACAAAGAAAGAAACTACCTTTAAATTCAAAAAGATAGAGAAGGATGATAAATCAAATCCTAATGATCTTGATGAGGTCAAAGAAAATTTTGTAAGTAGATTAAAAAAGGGCATAGGAAAATATAGAGGTAAGTTACCCTTCAAGAGTTTGAATTGTGAAAAGATGGGTAATTATGCTTCTAAATGTCCAATCAATTTTGCAAATGAAAAAAAAAAGGATCATAATGGTAAATATGTCAAGAAGATTTATTCTATTGACAAAGACAGTGGTATATTTGATGATGAGGACCCAAACTATCTTGATGAGGATAATGATGAATGCTTGTTCATGGCTCTAAATGTTGGAACTAATTCTACTAATCATGAAAGATGTGTGAAGGGTAGTTCTTTGTAAATAGGTCACAATATTGAAGGAACTATGTTGACTTCTTTTCATGTAAGAGAGGAGAGAAACTACTGGATAATTGATAGTGGATGCTCAAATCATATGAAAGGTGACACTTAAGTTTGTTAAAATTTAGAAGTATGATGGCAATCTTGATAAGTTTGGTGATGATACATCTACTAAGATATATGGAAAAAGCTCAATTAGCTTTGATTGAAAGCATAAAATAGATGATTTTCTTTATGTCAAGGGTCTTTGGCATAATGTTCTTAGTGTAGGAAAAATGTGTAGTAAAGGATACAATTTTGTGTTTCAGGATGATGGTTGTGAAATGAGAAAAGGAAGCTTCAAAACTTTTGTTGCTTCAAGAACTAGGGCATAAGGAAATGTTCATTAGCTAAAAGGTGGTGGAATTAAGTTCTTTATGTCACAAATAAATGAAAGCTAGCTATAGATTAGAAGAATGGGTCACATTAACTTTGATGGCCTAGTGAAGATTAGTTCTACTAACTATGTGAGATATATTCCAATGATTACAAAGCCTATCATTACAATATGCAAAGAGTGTAAGTTTGGAAAGAAAACAAAGAAGAGTTTCAAAACTAAATTTGTTTCCACATTATTCAATCTAGATTTAAATTATGAGTGGAATTTTTTTTCCAAAATACATGCCAAAAAGAAATTTGGAGAAAACTCACAAGACATTTACTAAATATTCGATATATCATGGTAATGATATAATTTATAGGGGCCAAGATAATAACCAATAAATTTCCATAATCTGAGTCTTAGATGTGTCTTCCTCACTCAATAAATTTCACCATGTAATTTTTTACGATTAATTTAAAATGGGCCCAACAAAAATTGCAATAAAAGCACATCTCAAAATATTTTCCTTTATTAAATAATAAAACAATTGAAATCAAACTAAGTAACCAAACTATACTATCCACGTGTTATAATTTTATTAGCTAATATTTAGGAATTAGTGTTGTTTTGAAAATGAATTCAATGTATACTTTATTGGACAACTATGATTCAGCATTTTGGTTTAATTTAGGACAAAAAAAAAATTAATTGATGACAAATCAAATCAACTAGAAGTACACAATACTTATGTAGACCTTAGAATTATATAAATGATGATAGAATATATCAATTATTTAATGAGGAGCAAACATAAAAGGTAGGATATGTATGGTCAATAAATAATCCTATAATCTTAGTTAATTTAAACCCTTCTAACTTATTCTTTCTTCTTCTAGAAGTGATCAAGCTTATTTATCATATATATGATATTGCACCTCAATGTGAAATTATGAATAATTCAAAAGAAGTTTCTCTTTAAACATAAATACTCCCACTTATATCTCCATTTTGAAGTTTGTAACTAGCCAAAATAACATAATCTAGTAAGAGAAATGTTTATAATATCATTGGAGTGTCACTTTTGTTCCTGCATTTTACCCACTACTCTATAATCTCTTAAGATGGAAGAAATATTTTGATAATAGAGGATAAGGAATGGATTGAAAAATATGACATATTCTCTAACTAGAATGAGTCCCATAGTTATACATACATGTGGAATCATGTATACTTTTACTCTACCCTTGTCATCACTCAATTCAATCTCCTAAATACTTTAATATCTCAAAATATAGCTTATATAATATACACTTACAAATTTGATGTCCCTCATAATCGATGGGAATTATTTTTAATGCCCCCTTCTTGGTGCTCTTGTTTTCGTATTTGCTACTTTGGGTGGTCAAATTCCTTGTGAGCCTTGGATTTATACTTTGATTGATGGAGTATTATCTTGGAATAAATAAAATGTATAATAATTTAATTTGAGTGTATTTAACTATACTTTTAGTGGTTGGAGAGGTGATAGTATTTCTAGAAGTGGGGTGATATTGTTATAGTGGATAAAAAATCATTTATATTTTGCATAGGTAAATCTCTCAAAAAATGCATTGAAATCAAATCATATATGATACTTGATATGACCTAGAAAAATAGTATTAGATTCACGCCTCCATTATTTTATCTATAAATTATGAGGGAACAAACTTCTTAAAATATATGCTATCTATAGAATTTTGGAGGATTCTAACAAGACATTGAATGCATATTTGATATGATGGCCATGATGTCACTCATAGGTCAACCTAATAGCAACAACCTTTCATTATTTAAAATATCATTAATGGGAGGCTAAAAATTGTTTGATAACATGAGATAATTTGTAAGCTTAAAAGACCACATAAAGAGTATTTAATGGATAATTAATTTAAATCTAACATGATTTTTCTTAACAGATCTCAATACATATATGCATACAAAATAAACTGAGTTCATTTGAACGATGTGAAATAACACAAAATCTTTCAATTTCAATTTTAAATTTGAACCTAATCCAACTTCCTCTTGACAAATCATTGTTTATTGACATAAATATAAAATTATTAAACAATACACATCCTAACTCATTAATGCTATCTAGATAATATATGGAGAATAAAAGAAAACATCTGGCTAGTATCAAAGAAAAGTATCTTTTGATATCATTAGTACCATACAAAATAGGAATTTTGCATAATTTATTGGTATCTTCAACCATCGTTATAAATTTATTGTATCCAGTTTATGTTAGTATATGATCCTTACTTCCCATAATTCTAAAGTTGTTTATCAATATTGCTAGTTATTTGTTGCAAGTCTAGACACTTAGGTGTATGCTAATTAGAGGTCTAAAATATCTAATATTGATTCCATGTAACAAGATCCAATATATATATAAGATATTGAATTTGCATCCGTAAGGATCGTTTCTATAAATGTGAAAAATGACCCATATCTAGAGGCAATAAACTTATTATTCTAAAGGTAGTCAATCATATGACATTTTATGTGTTTTTTGACATAGGGATGAATCATTGTAGAACATATGTTATAGTACTATATTCAACATTAGATATTAATTTAAAATATAGTATTTATTTAGTTATTTCTCATGTAAATACTTATTAGTACATTTGATTATTGTACCTAGTCTAACATTTATTATTCACTCATGATATTAAATATTAACCTTATATACTTAAAAAATGTAATTAGAATTTTATGCTTTTATTCCTTCTACTTTCTTAACCCAAATATCAAGCACCCCTTCAAGTAAAGACATATAGTTCCTTAGGCTTTATCCTTATACATTGCTCGCACAAACTATCTTTTTCTCCATTCTTTACACATATTCATTAAATGTGAATGATAACATTCATGAATGAACTTATCAAGGAAATACTAACATAAGGAAAATATTTTTTGAAATGTTAAATAAAACATGAAGATGCCATTTTTTTTAAATGACAAGAAACCTTAATTTTTGACTTACACTGAAGATCTTTGGCTTAAGAACATCTAATATTAACAATGAAAAATCCATTAGAAAAAATATAATTAATTAAAAGTTGATACCATGTATAGAATCCCATACAGATGTAAGTCAAGGAATTTCCCCCAGTTAGGGATAAGACCAACTTATTATGCGCAAGGGGAAATGGATGTATGCAAAGGATGGTCATGAAAGGTGAAGGAAGCTAAATGTTAATATTTCTTAGGGAGAAAGATGGAAAAGATTTATTATGGACAAACGATGTGTAAGAATGGATGGATGAAAGGCCAAAACCTAGATAGAGTGATAGCAGATGGAGGAGCATAGATTGACTACACATGGCACTTGTTTGCTAGGTTTTCACCATGGTACTTATCTAAAGTGCCACTAAAGTGGTTTTCACTATTGGATTAATTATTTCTCTTTACTATTGTTTTTATTTTTTCCATTTATTTATTTATTTTTTCTATTGTCACCAAGACTCTTGTTTTCCAGGTTTTCATCAAGGTGACTATTTTTTTGATTTTTGACTTTTTGAAAGGGATTCTTTGAAGGCTAGGTGTAATATCTACAAATATGCATATTGTTGAAGGGATCAAACAATGGTTCACCTTTAGGAGTAGACAACTAATAAGTACCAAACCCATATTTTTTTGTAATTATGTAGGGACCCAATCAATTGGGCTCAAATTTTCTTGGCTTTTCTCAATCATCTTGATTCCTAGGATTTTCTTTTAGGATCAAGTTACTAATGTCAAAGTATCTAGCTTAGAATTTGTTATTATAACTATGTCCAAGATGGTTCTGATATACTTGTAAATGGGTTAAGTCATTTTTTCTTTTCTCATCCAATAAATGAAGATCATGCACATGAGCTATATGGTACTCTTCTTCATCAATAAACTATTGCATGGATACCCTCAGGGATGGTAACTTGATTTAAATGGGAAGAATAGATTCAGATCCAAAGATGAGGGAATATGGAGTAGCTCTAGTGGGTGTATGGATGCTAGTACACATGGTAGGCCCATAGTGTAGGATTCAGTTGGACATGTTAGTCACGACTAGCATCATTGATAGTATTTTTTAAGATCCTAAGTATAGTCTTATTATAATCCTCAGCTTGACCATTACCTTGGGGATAGTAGGAGGTGGAAAATGGTGTTGGATATGAAAATTTTCACATAACTCATAGGCATCTTGATTCTTAAAGGGTTAGCCATTATTTGTAATGATGGACTGAGGAACACTGTATCGACATATGATGTAATTAAGGATGAACTTAGATATTTCTTTCAAGTAACATAGATAATCATAATGACTTCAATCCATTTGGTAAGTATTTGATACCAATAGGGATAAACTTATGTCCATTGGAAAAAGTAGGGTGAATCTTTCCTATGAGGTCGAGTCCCCACTAGGAGAATGACCAAGTGGATGTAAGTGGGTGTAGCTCTTGAACAAGTGCATGTACAAGATCTCCATGTATTTCATATTGGTGACATTTCTTCACAAATTAATAAGAATCACATTCCATTGTAGGCCAATAATATCTCATTCGCATCAACTTCTTAGCTAGATTTGGACTAGTAGAGTGAGCTTTTCATCTACCACTATGAACCTATTGTAAGGTTGTTTGCACTTCATATGCGTCGAGACATATGAGAAAGGTACTATCTAGGCTACAATGGTAAAGGGTTTCATCGATGATGACATATTTCAAGGTTTATTAGATAAAGGTTTTACATTGGTTTGTGGATTTGTCAAGAGGAACAATATGGTCATACAAGTAGTTATAGAAGTCTCTATACCAAGGGGATTCAAGACCAAAAATTTCACACACGAGTTTAGATTCGGGGACTTTGAACATGGGGATTAACAAATGGTCCACCAAGAAATCATACTATGAGGCATTGTTATAAATATGCAAGAGAGATCCAATGGTTGCCATTGCATCAATTGCTTTGTTTTGAATTCTTGGAATTTTCTCAAAATAAATCTCATTGAATTATAACTTAAAACTATCTACCATGTACTTGTAATGGGTAATCTTCCCATCCTTTGTATCATAGTAATCATTCACTTGATAGATAACCAACTAGGAATCACTAGAGACATTAAGATACTTAATTTTCTATTTGATTATCATGTGTAGTCCTATCAACAATGCTTTGTATCCAACCATACTTTTTCATCTAGGGGAATTATATTCTATATGATTTAGGAGTTGAATCCCCTTGAGGTGTGATAAAAAGAATTCTAGCCCTTGAACCATGATTTGAGTAGGATCCATCAAAGTACAATTTCCATGTTGTGGGAGTTTCTATTGCAAAGATATATTCAATAAGAAAGTCAGACACAAGAGGATGATATGATGTCATTGGCACATTTCTAAGTTTATCAACTATTAATTTTTCATTTACTACCTTACAAAACAAATACTATATGTCATACTCATTCAAAATCAGAACCCACTTTTCTAATCAACCCATTGGAGTTGATTTGCTCAATAAATACTTCAAAGGATCAATCTTAGCTATTAATTTTTTTCTATGGTTAAACATATAATGTCTCATATTTTGTGTGTAAAAAATAACTATAACGCACACTCTTTCAATGTGACTATAATTAAGCTCATATCCTACCAAATTTTGATTGGTATAGTAGATAGCTCTCTCTTTTTCATCACTGTTATTATGTGCTAGCAATGCCCCCAGTGCTAATGTAGTGGTTGATATGTACAAGATTAAGTGTCTTCCATCAATATGAGGCATGAGAACTAGAGGAGATAATAGATAATCTTTTCATTTTTTTGAAATCCTCTTGACAACGTTCAGTCCATATGACGATAACTCCTTTGCATAATAAGTGTTGAAATGCATGAATCTTGTCTACTAGCTTGGCAATAAACTTTTGTATTGACTACAATATTCCTTTTAAATTCATTAACAGACTAATGCTTGTAGGCAGTGGCATATCTATGATTGCTTTTACTTTTGTAGGATCAACCTCAATTCCTCTATGAGAGGTCTATGTATCCCAATATTTTTCATGATTAGACCACAAACACACACTGATGACCACCACTTTTTAAAGCTTTTATCAATAATTCATCAACATAGTCTTCTGTAAGCACATGCTTATAGTCATGGAAAATAGTTGTCATACCTCTCTGATATGTTTCTTTAGCATTCTTGAGTCCAAAAGGAATTACATTTCAACAAAAGGTACCCCATGCATATGTGAAAGTTATTTTATGTTGAGTTTCAATGGAAATTCTGATATGATTGTAAATTGAAAATCCATCCATAAGTGATAACATCTCATATCCTATCGTAAGGTCTACTATGATGTCAATGTTAGGTAGTGGGAAATCATCCTTAGGACAAGCCTCAAGTTTAGATCTCTAAACTCCATGCATATTTTAATACTGCCAGTTGGATTAGTGATAAAAACAAGATTGGAAATCCACTCTACATAATCTATGGGATGTATAATTCCAACATCAAGATGAAATCTTCTTTAACTCAACCTTTACCAAGAGTGCAATCTACAAGTGCAATTCTATTAATTTATACTTGGTAGGTTTAGCATTTAGAAGTAGTGGTAAAAAACGTAGGACAAGTTTAGGGTGCAACCCAAGAATATCAACATATGACCATACAAAAGTAACTGGTCTTTTCAAAAAGAATGTGATGAACTCTATTTTTTCTTCTATGGTCAAAGATGTTGCAAACTAAATGATTCTAGGATTGTCTTTTGTCCCAAGATTGACTTCTTGTGAATCTTCTATTAGCAAAGGTGATCTCTCTCAGTCAATAGGGAGACTTTCCAACCCTCCATCCTTAGGCACCTTAGAGAGATTTTCACCTTTGGATATGCCTTTTATTTTACTTTTTCATGGTCTAAAGGTTCCGTTTGGTTTTCACCTAAGACCTATTATTTTTATTTTTATTTTCATCATTTTTATCACTTTTAAAACAAGGAGGAAAAGACTCTCTAAAATATGCTTCATTATCAAGCTCAATGATTAAGCTAATATGATCCCCACTTTGTATCCCTTCCTGAAGTTCCATGAACTCAACAATTTCTTTCTCATTCTTGAATTTGTGTCTAAAATTGGTGGTCCCAATCTATGAGTTGTAGGTAAATAATAGGTAAGCCATCATCAATATTGTGTAGGGCTAATGTGTAGGAAGATATGGTAAAGAAAGAGGTAGACTCATCTGGTTCCCAAAAGGTGTCTATCCGGATATTAATATCCACAATGTTGGTCAAGGATGAGGATAAGTCAAGTTCTTGGAAGAAATAATCTCGTTCATAATCACTGGTTGTGTATGAATCCTATTCATACTCATTAGAATTAGTTTCCCCATAGTAACAATCCTTTTCCTTAGATGTCTTGATTTCATTTGAATGTTCTCACTCAAGGTCAACTTAGTACCAAGAATACTCATTTTTGTGGGTACATACCCTAGCCCAATGTATTTTGGTTGGTGAGGAGGTAATATTGGTTCTATCATTCCATTCTTGTTTAGGCCAATACCACTATGTCCATCATATCCCTTTTACTTCATGAGCTCAAACTGTTTTGGATATTGCTCAACTAGTAACTTCTTAGGGTCAAATGTCTTGTTTATCTCTGTAAATCCATGTGGACATGGCCTTTTTGATGGGTTCTTTGCTCAATTCCCCCAATTTAATGAAGGTGGTAGTAGGGTTACAAATCATAATTTTGGGCTAAATAAAGTGTAGTATTCCATAGGACTTTGGTGATTTAGGAAATTTTCCCACACAAAATAGTCTTTCCATGTTCTATTCCCCACATCCCTTATCATGGATATGTACTTTAGGTTTGGTGTGTGTGATGAATGAAGTGGAATCTTTGATGAGGGAAGATGTATCAATGTAGTTGGATGAGGTGGAAGATGAAGCTTCTTGATTAATAGGTACTTGATGTTTGGTAGTTCCTCTTAGATTGTTGTAGTACTAGAAAGGATCATTGTTAGCTAGCATGGAAATTTGAAGGCCATTGTAAGGGAACTTGAGACATTGATGGTAAGTGGAAGGTAGAACACTCATGGCATGAATCCATGGGTGACCTAGGAGAAGGTTAGAGGGCAAGTCCAAATCCAAGACATGGAACATTATGTTCTAAATAGCAGGGCCAACTTTGATGGGAAGTGTGATCACTCCTTTGAATGAGTGTTCAACATCATCATAAGCCTTGGTAACAATTGTTTTAGATTGATCTATACAAGCCTCAAAGAATCCTAATGCTATAACAAATTTGAGGGTACATATGTTCATTCTTGTTCCACCTTTTACCAAGACTTGCTTGATTTTATGTTTATTTATGTAGACTTCAAGGTGTAGGGGATAATTATGATTTGGATTTTCTGTGATTTGATCTTGTTCAAAAAATGTGACATGATGAGGTGTATCTAGGTATCCAATCATGGCCTAAAATTGGTTGACATTTATGTCAGAGGGTAATAACATTTCTTGTAAGGCTTTGTCTAGAATGTCTTTGTGCTCTAAAGAAATGTGAAGTAGCTCAAGAATGGATATCTATGTGGGTGTCTTCCCCAGATGATCAAGGAGGTTGTATTGAATTTTTGGTTGTGGATTAGAAGCAACCCCTTGAAGGGTCAACTTAGCTCTGTGGATAGTGATAACACATTCTAAAATTTTGTTAATGGTGATGGTAGCAAAATTTTCATCAAGGGATCAAATGTGATTGATGGTATAGTCATGCACAACATGGGTATAATTAGCATTGTTATTACTCCCTGAAATGGAGGCCTTCCCTTTTTCATGATATTGCAAGGGGGTTTTGAATATAGTATGATCAACATTGGTTTTAGGTTGTGAATTATCCACTGAAATGTCTCCTTGTTCAATAAGGTCTTGAATGAGATTTTTGATTGTCCAACATGATGATTTCTTATGTCCTTTTCCATGATGATATTCAAAAAATTCATTTTCATTCCACCAATTGGGTTTGACCAAAGTTAGTTCATATGTCTTAATGTTTGGAAGTTGAATGATGTTTGATTGCAAAATTTTCTTCAAAATTGATTCAATGGGTTCCCCTGGGGGTGTGTATGTTCTCTTGGTGTGGGGAGGTCCTTTGCATTGTTGTTTATTGTTTACGATAGCGTTTAATGTTTTATCATGGCTTGGTGTTTGTATGTTTGATGTAGAAGGAACTTTAAGATGAAGGGTGGGGTTACCTTGATTTACCACTTTAGTGTCCACAACCCCATCATTAGTGACATTCTTGTTTTAGGACCTTTTTTTTGGGGAAAACTAAATTCTTGAATATTATATTAATAGCCATAATAGATATTTACATAATTTCGAAGGAGGGAAAGCATACCAAATTTGTAGCCGAAAAACTTAAACTAGTCCCTTTGTAACAAGAGCCTTTTTCATTATTAGCTTTTGGAGTTTCTTTGTGCACTTTAAATAGTCCCTTTGTCACAAGAGACTTTTCAATAAAGACATCTTTTTTCAATGACATCCTCAAAAGTTGTGCAACAGTGTATTTGGATTTGAGTCATTAATTCTACATTAATATTTTCCATAAACATGGGGACTAATTGTTTCTTGGGTATGTGGCAAGAACACTTGCTAGCAATACTTTTCCATCATTGGTAAAATGATGTGAGTGACTATATTTCCCCTTAGTTTTCTTTTGTTTATGAGTGTTACTTGGTTGTATTTGGACATTATGATACTTTAGTTGATGATACTTTATCACTGATCTTTTATGCTCATATTGTGTTTAGTATATGGATTTAATGGTTCATGCAGATTAATCTTGTCTTGTGTATCATGTGTTTATCTAATGATTATTCATATCATGTTGATTATTAATTGATTATTTTGTGTTGATGTATTTGGTGAAGGGTAATAGGGTCGCATCAATCTCTTGCAAGTGCCTTGCGATGCTGTGATTTTCCCTTCACGGTGTGTTTGCTTGTTTTTCTATGTACATGTTCAACTGTGTGGTTTGTTGTAGGTTGCATGTACTAGGCATCAACTCCACCTGAATTTCTAGGTTTGAGCGTGCCTTAATCCCAATGGAGTTTGTTGATCCAAAGATAGTATCAGGTCTTGTATGTTGAGCCATCATCCTTGATGAGGATGAGTGTCCATTTTCTGTTCCCTATTTGTGTGGTCAATTTGAGTTGACTTGTTAGTGTTGTTATTGTTTTGTCTTCCATTTCACTTTAAGGTCAGGTATTGTTGGGTATTTAGTTCATTTGAGTTGTTTGCTTAATTGATGCTTTGATTGATTTTATATTAAATAAATGAGTATTGAGGTTAAAAAGCATTTCGATAATTTAAATATATGTTATAATACAATTGTGATATTGATAAAATATTATTAATGTTTGTTTGATGTAAATAAATTAAAAGTAATGGATCAATAAAGAAATATTTAAATAAATATAATAATTAGTGCATAGTACAAGAAAATTAAAATAAAATAGATTAAATAAATAAATTAAATATTGTAATAGTTGAATTAATTATGTGCAAATTATAAAGTATGGTGAAAATTATAAAATAATAGCATAGAGGAAGTTGAGGGTAGTGGAGGAAACTAAATAAAATAATAAAATTAAAAAGTAGTGGAGGCTACAATGGATTGGGAAATAGTAATTAAATTGTCTAGGGAAATTAATGAAAGGGGCTTTTTGGTTATTTTCCAAAAACTAATCTTGGAGCTCTGCCGTGAATAATTTTTCCTATTCTTGGAGTTTTTCTAGTTCTTGAAAGTTTAATTTTGGATTTTGGAGGCTTTGGATTTGGGGATATCAGTGTTGGTTGAAATCTTGGAAGAGTGCTAAAGTTGTAGGCTAGAAGTGGTGGGCTCTATTACAAAGCTTTCTCTGGCAAGGAGGAGACTCTATGTTCCACCATTTTTCTAGTTTTATATTCTATTTTGAAAACGAGTTTGAAATGTCTGTGTTGTTGAAGTAAAATATTTACTTGATAATTTATGAGTGTGCCAATTTAATGAATGAAATGTGTGAGTATTGTCAAAATTCCCCTTGAATGGATTTCTCTAGCATAGCTCTCTGTTTCATTGTTTGCATTCGAAGGGATTCTTGTTTGATCTAAATAATTGGATTTTTGTGCCCTATATTTTAATAGAAATTGTATCTTGTGTCATGCGCCCTGTCTTTAGACTCTATATCCTCCCTTATTAATCCTATGGCTATTGTTATATGTGATTCATATTGTCATCCATTTGGGAATAATTTGTTGTCAATTGCAAGTCATGGTTTTTTCTTAATTTCCAATTTGTGCATACCTTGCTTTTATTCAATATGCCCTGCTACTTAGTGACGACCTTAACTAGGGGGGTTACTTGTTCTTATTTGTATTCCTTTAGCTCGATATCCCATTAG
Organism: Sequoia sempervirens; assembly: GCA_007258455.2. Taxonomy (NCBI): domain Eukaryota; kingdom Viridiplantae; phylum Streptophyta; class Pinopsida; order Cupressales; family Cupressaceae; genus Sequoia; species Sequoia sempervirens. The sequence goes on from VDFB02058242.1 coordinate 587,909,634, forward strand.
TTCAATATTTCTTGCATGGAAAACATTCTTCTTAAATGTCTGATCCTTCTTGTTAGGCATCATGCAATTTTAGTTCCTTTTGCTTTGATTTCTTGAATTATATCAGTGCTACTATTCTTCTTAGTCTGATTTCACTAACAAAAGACCTTGAGTTAACCATTATCCACTCCAATAGATATATTCAATGCATTTGATATTTGTTTTTGAAAAATGTACACCTTTATTTCTATTCGATTTTATGTTTGGATTTCATATTAAAATGTATGCCATTCTTCTAATTTTTTGAGTTAATATGCATAACCAAATTGACATCTGAAACATATTCAAAATGACATTTTGAGGCATATGAGTAGAGGTGCCAAATTTGATAAAAACTAGTATATATAATTATTAGTTAATCATGAATAATTAATGACTCAAATCCAAATACATTAAGATTAAGATTTAATCAAATGTTAGTTAATCATGTATGGGAAATAAATGAAACAAGTAAAATTTAGATATGGAAGATTACTTTGTATGGGTTAATAGTTTGTTCTTGGTTTGAGATGAATGCTTAGGAAATTTAATGGTTGCATTGTAAATTACCTTACACTCTTTGATTTTGTCATTGAATTGAGTTTTTTGTGTGAAGTAAAGTAGTGAATATTTGGTACTTGAAGTGGTTTTATTACAAATTTATCATGTATCCCACGTTTCCATTATGGATTTGAGTTGTGTGTGAAGTAAGTGATTGGTTGTGGATTTGGCAGTATTGTTTGGGTTATTGTGCAAATGTTTAAATAATCTTGGGAAGAAAATATTAGAAGTCTTCAAGAGGCTATGTGATTGTGATTGGTTAAAGGTGTATATTGAACCTTGAAATTGGTTGATGTGATTTTTTCCATGTGTTATTGAAAGGGACTTGGCCATGAACTGTTTACTCACCTTTATGGTTGATCTTGTGTGTGGGATGCTTCATGCCTCACCTTATGTGTACATTCTTGTGTTTTGGTGATTCGTGTGAGTTGGCTTAACCTTGTTGGTTGTGTTCCGCTTTCTAGTTGTAGAAGGGGGAGTGGCTCTCAATGGGGGTCGATGTGGAAGGGGCATCTAGAAAAAGCCATGTGGGAGTTCCTTAACTAAGTGATAAAATAATTAATTAACTAGGAGGTTGGGTAGTATTTCACTCTAAGTAAGATAATTGGATGTGTCACCCATACCTGTAGCACTTGTTCAAGCTAAGGATGGGTTGAGAAGGTCTGGTTGGAAAGACCAACCTCCTTGTCTTCATGAAAGAAATTTGGTTTTGCATGTGTCACCCTATGGGGTCGGCGTCTAATGTGAGATTGTTAGGACAACCATAGATGGGGAACGATGTCTAGTGAAATGTTGTTAGGAAAAATCATGCTAGGACCATTCGATGACACTCTCCCCTACTGAAACGTGACATTCCCTTGATTTCTATTCCATTTGATGTATTTGTGTGCCTTTGGAAGCAGTGTCATTGTGGTGTAATGTTTTGTTGTACTTTGTGTGTTGGAATCCTTTAGAGTCTTGCTGTGTCTATTGGATGTTACCTTGTTGTCATTGTGATGGTGGGACCCTTTCACTATTTCCTAGCATGGGGGGTGGACCTTAGGGTTCCACATGGTCAGGTGGAATGTACCTTGTACTCCATTGGGTTTCCTCTCCTTGTCTGTGTTCACAGTGACTTCTCTTGAATTTGAAGACTTTTGCACTTGTTCCAGTTCATGTTGATTATAATTCATGTACTTGTATTGTACACCATAAATCTATTGTAACATGTATTATAATTTTAGTTGGAATTGACTGATTCAATCCATAGCTTCCATGAAATTCCTGCAAGCAATTAACCTATCACACTATGAAGAAATAAGCAAGATATTATTGCTCAACAACTCAAATTTGATAAAACATCAAATATGCATTATGTGAATTGCCGTGAATATGCTGCCATAGAGTATTGATAAATAATTACAATGAATGAATCCTTATGAAAAGGATGAAAGCTAACCCTAGATTAGGATTAGATAAGAACATCACAAGTGTCTTCATAGGAATGAATGAGACAACATGTTCTAATATTAGAGGCTCTAATCATGCAAAATGAAACTAATTAATTAAAGAAAATAATGAAATAAATACACTCCTAAGTGTAGCTTAAGTATAATAAAGCATAAAGTGACCCAATTAATTAATGATTAATTAATTAATTGGGTGATGACTTTATTACTCTAACAACCCCCTTAAGATGAATTATGGAGAAACTAAACTATGAAAAAGAAATACATGAATGGATGCATGAATGGGTCCCACCCTAATGGCTGATGAGGTACCCATATACAACATATTGATCTCTCACAAAAGGAGAAAGGGAGAAAACCACATGGGAATAAAACTCCCCTCTAAAAGAGAGAAAAAAAATGTAATGCACTAATAGAAGAAGGATAGAAGGTGGATTACATGATACCCCCGAAAGAAAATTTCTATCACATAAGTACATATACAATGGTCTCCATAGGAGAGATAGAAAGAGACTAGAAGGAACCCCCACAATGAAGAAACTCCTATCGTAATGGTAGATGCCTGATGTAGAATCTAGAAAGAGATCCTAAAGTGGAAAATAACATTCCTCCCCTTGGAAAGAAATGGATCCAAAGGACGATGTTGAAGAAACCCTATGAAGAGTGATGAACCAATATGTCTCAAGATGTGTTCCACGATAGGATGTTAAAGAATCTCTATGTCTGAATTGAAACAAATGATGCCAAATCCAAACTAATCTAAAGAATACTAAAATACAACCTCTAAATGCACTAATAATGGTGGGCGTACAATGATAATATTTTTTTTAGGATAGAGGAGATGTATGTCCTCAATATTATCCTCAAGATCTACAGTGTGAGACTCAATAAACAATGATGTGTCTGGAAGATAAGAATCCCATGATGTAGTAGAAAATGAATGACCAAGATGGTCATGATGTTGAATTAAATCCATAGGGGCCAATGTGGTGATACTGGTGTCATCAGGAACAATGGATGATGCATGTGTAATCTCAATTTGAAGAGTAGGAAATAGAAGACAAGCCTCTGATCTATCATAACGTGCAAGACCTACAAGATACTCGAGGTCCTCTAATGTAGCATCATCAATGGGTATATAATCTATAGTAGCCATAGGTAAGATACAATCTGAAGCAGGATCCTTTGCGTATGGAGAGAGATTGGGGTCTCCATGGATATCCCAAAGATGAGTGCAAAGTGTGTGGAGACAATCAGTGTCCGATACATCACACAGTGTGTCCAAATCGACACTAGAACATATAAGTCCTACTAAACGATCTCTAATGATATCCCAGGCTATTTTTCTCCCTAGTTTTTTTGGTCCAGGTATGAGGTCATATAAATGAGGAAAAATATTAAGCCACCTACAATGTGTAATTATTTCCTTTTCCCATGACTCATAATTATCCTGTTACAAGATTACAACTGAAGGGTGAGTAGAAAAACCCATGATTACTCTTCAAATCAAAAACTCTAAGAAAACTGACCTTAATACATGAAAATCATGTGAAATAGAGTCAAATGAAGCAAGCAAAGCATTCCCAAGTGCCAAAATGTCCAAGTAATTAAGCAAATTGTGTAAACACCAAAATCTGAATAAAATATATGGGGGACAAAATTTTCAAAATTTAAGTTTGATCACTGTGTAGAGCACTAAAACAATTTTCCAATGCCTATTCGTTTTCAAAAAATGGAGACCATATGAAAAATATATGCCCCCAAAAGTGCAAAAATGATGATCTAAATTTGACTGGAAAAAAATGCAACATAACAAAAAAACCCAAAAAAAAATCCTTGGACTACTGGATTGGACTTGGAACCAGCTTTCTAGTGATATTTCATTTTCAAAAATTCGAGTTCAGACTCAAAAGTTATGGCCAAAATACCAAAACAGCTCCAAAAAGGTTTGGAAGAAAACCTAGTGGTTAGACTAGCCACTAGCATTAACCGCTAGTGGTTTATTGATTCGGGTGCCATTAACATTATGATTTTTAATTTTTTTCCTTGGATTGTGTGTTGTACTAGGCCGTATGACCTAGAAATGAAAAAAATTGACTCCCAAAGTCACTATGTCTAATTTCGATGATTTGACAGTCAGTTTTGGAGTTTTTGGGTGATCTCAATGTGATGGTGAGGTTTGTTTGGACTCAAAATGCTCCAAAATTGTAGGTATTCTCTAGATTTGGAAACCCTCATAAGCTTCAAATCCTCGTAGAGTTGAAAAATGAAGGCCCTTTTCAATGAAATAAAAGGCAAACCTAACTATTCATATAGCTTTGGATTCAATGGAATACTCAAAATTTGACCATGGAACATGGATATTAATACATGAATTAATTTCTTCAAAAAAAGTGGACAAGGCGGCTGTAGATCTAATGCTCTAATACCAAGTTGAAATTGAATGATTCATTCCACAACCCCCATGAAACACCTACAAGTGATTAACCTATCACACTATGAAGAAATAAGCAAGATATTATTTCTCAACAACTCAAATCTAATAAAACATCAAATATGCATTATGTGTGTATACACCTAAAAATGGTTTGGATAATCTAATTAATTAAATACAACTTATTTGATTAATTAACTTAATTTCATCTACTATTAAATAAAAATATTTATTTATATAGTTCACATTTAATTCTTCTAAATTCTTCTATTTTAAATCACATCATTCCATCTTAATTAAATAAAAAAATTTAATACTTTTTTTATTTAATTATCAAATTCTTCTATTTTAAATCACATCATTCTATCTTAATTAAATATATAGGTTCACATACTTTGTTTTATTTAATTGTTCATTTCTTCCATATTTAATTTAATAAATAGACTTCTATAGTTTGTTTTATTAAATTTAATATCTTATTTCTTCCTAAATTTGAATAAATAAAAAATATTCAAATCCTACAACTCATCATATCTCACCAATAAAATTGGATATTCTATGTCTAATTTAATTCAACTAGCATTCACGAGAAAGTTGTGGAGACAAATTGGAAATCAATCTCTCACGCTCCTTCCCTTGATTCTTCCTATTATTTGGCCTAATGTTTTCATGGGGAGAAACCATTCCCATGATTAGCTCAAGCTTCTTCATTTCTTACCATTGAATCCTCTAGATCAAATCCAAGCCTTTGTTGTGCTTCCCCTTCACAAAATTGCTGCCATAAATATATAAATACAACCTTCTTCTACAGGAAATGGACCCTGAATCCCATCTTTGTGAAAATTTACTCTGCATGAATATCAATCAATCAATCAATAAATCAAGCATCTTAGCAATAGCAAAAACAATCATAGTATTAGTTGAATCATAATCATGGCTAAATCATAGTTTTACTGTAGTTTCTTTTATCAGATTTTCATGTTAATTTAGATTATAGTAACTTCGTTTTAATCTAGAAATCATCATACAAGATTAGATTATTGCATTTAGTAGCATCTCATTCTCTAGATTGGCATTTTAACAGTCATAATACTCACCAAATCTGAGAGCCTTGTGACTTGATAAATCTTTAGAGATAGGGAACAATATGACACTTTCAATAGATTCTTGCTTTAAACTAGTTTAATCATTGAATCTTTGATATAATGTCTTATTAAGAAGTGTTTTTGGTTATTTACTTATTTACTTATTCCACACTTACATTTTGGCACCCACCATGGGGCTCTAACACCATATTTCGTATGGGATTTAGGCATGTTTTCTTTTAGCATGATTGAGGGATTCTACAACACATCCACTGAACATTTTAGCACTTCTAACTATTTCAACGCATCCACCAAAAGTTTTAGTGCTTATGACTGTTCAAGTGCATCCGTTGAAAATTATAGAACTTCTAATGACTGTTTAGTGCTTTTACTAGATACTTTAGCACTTCTAATAAATTTTGTAGTGCTTCTAACCTTTGTTTTAGCGTTTTTAATGAAGTAGCGCTTCTGATAAATTTTGTAGCACTTTTGACCTCTGTTTTAGTGCTTTTAATGCAGTAGCACTTTTGAGAAATTCTATAGTGCTTCAAACCTCTGTTTTGGCACTTTTAATGAATTAGTGCTTTTGATAAATTCTGTAGTGCTTCTAACCGCTTCTTTAGTGCTTTGACAGTCAATCTTAAAATGGCCATATCTTGGTCATATAGAGGTCTTTTTTGAAACCTTGTTTTTCAAAATGGGGTAGAATTTCACAAGCTAAGTAACATGGTGTAGGTATTTCTCACTTTTTGTATAGTTTGTTGGATTTGTTGCCTCAATCTCACAGGCTGAAACCTCTGAGAAAGCATGGTCACTATGACATTCCTGTTGTCTGGCTAACTAGCAGTTTAGTAACCTTGTGTTTTGCTCATGTCATTGTGACTTTGTTTTTGTCTTGCCGAAGGAGCCTATTGATGTGACTTGTGGCCTTCATTGTAACCTTCTACCAAATGGAGACCTCTGGCCAACGGGTTGGTGTCTAGTAGATTTCGGGGAGACTCATGGCGACTAGAACATCAGGGTGACTTGAACTCTCGGGAAGATCTTTTGGCGACTGGGGAATGTCTCACCAACGGTATACACTCGAGGTAGCACAAAGGTCTTGGTGTGAAGTCTTAGTGATGAAGGATTGTTTTGGTGATAGTGTATCACTCGAAGACATTGGGGAGACCCTTGGCCAAAAGGCTTGTTTTGATATGATGACTCATCAAATACTGGAAGTCTCATTGACAGCACATGGGGTCATCGGTTTGGTGTGACTCCTGGCGAACAATGGTTTTGGGATAACATGGAAGCCTCGATAAGAAGTCTTGTCGAAGGATGATTCTCTCACCAACAGTGGAACACATCTGTATGACTTGAAGGCTTTGGTATGAAGTCTTGGAAAAAGCGGTAAGTTTGGCCGACAGGATAGACTCGGGGTAACTTGGAACCTGTAGGGTGATGTCTTGGTGAAGGGTGTTTTTCTTGCTGATGGGAATCCTAATGTCGGTATGACCCTTTTGGACTTTGGTATGACCTCTCTCCGATTAGTGATGGTCTAGCCGATGCTTCTTGGATGTCGACATGACTCTTGGTGACTGTTTGGAGTTCGGTATAACATAAGAGCTCGTTATGAAGTCTTGGCGAAGAGCGATAGTCTTGCTGATGGGATTGCTGAGGTCAATGTGACTCTAGAGCCTTGGTATGTTGTCTCATCGAACAACAATGGTCTTGGTGATAGTGATACAAGTGGTGACCATTGGTATGAGGTCTTGGCAACATGACAAAGTCTTAGCGATAGCTTTCTGGACTTGATGTAACATGTTACTGATAGGGATAACTCTTGGCGATATCATTTGTCAAGTCTTGTGGCATTGGGGAGACACTTTTTGTGTCTCACCAACATGTGACACAAGTTGATCATTGTTGACCGAGTGAAGACTATCCAATGTGGTGCGATGTAGACCAATCAGAGGAAGTAGAATGTGAACTGTTTGTTGTTGGGATTTGACAGTTGGAAATGAACTGATTCACTGAGGCAGTGAAGAACGAATGCATACACATATGCATTGGATGTTCTAAAGGAGAGATAGAGAGCATTGCAGAGAGGGCTGAGAGGCTAGCTGGATGGCCAAGGCCTTGAGGCTATAACAAAAGAAGAAAGAGGTAGGGTTATGCTGCCAATATCTCTCTTGATCAAGGATTGAATGCCATGGTCGATCTCTCATGTTGATCTGTATTGTATAGTATGTGAGGGTATTGCAATAGTACGAAGATTTTTTGTTTTGAGAGGTTGATCAGGAAATGTAAAGGGGAGAGTTTGCTACCAAATAGATTCTAGAATGAACAAGATGTAATCTCTAAAAAGGATATGAGCCTAAATTGTATTGTAACCTTCAGTTGTTGAATAATACAATGGCTTGATCTTTGGAGTGTGGGGTTTTTTACCTGAAAGGGTTTTCCCCACGTAAATCTGTGTTCTGGTTTTCTATTTTATCTTTCATCTGTATTGATTATGTTTCTAGAATTTGTTATTGCATGATGTTGAATTTACATGTGCCTCTCTGAGAAGGATTAATGTGGGAAATCAATTATTTTTGTTTCCGCTTTAGGAAATTTTTGTACATGTCTATGAGACAATCTAATCAAAATTAAAGGTATCGAAGCCACCACTATTCTTGGAGATTTCTCTAAGATTCCATAGATTTCCTTTCAAGTGGTATCAGAGCCTTCTTCTGGTTGTTAGTTTTGGATATTTCTCCTATGAAGATTTCTCAGTTTGTTAGGCTGGAGGAAATTTGGAGGAATGGACTATTGTATTGATCCTTTGGTGAGTGGAAGTCTTGTGGTATTCTGAGACAGCATGTAGCTTGAAGGATGGTCAAGATGGAAAAGGGAGTTATTCATGTTGTGATCTATTTCTCCTGGCTGGTAGAGGTTTAACCTTGGAGTATGAGGTGGATTTCTATGCTTCATGGTTGTGTAGCAGTAAAGCTTTCATATTGGGTGTATGTGTGATAGGCTCATGGGTAATATGGAGAAGCCTAGGTTGTTTCTCAGCCATGGAAGAGAGTGCTTATGCTAGGTGGTGTTTCCTGGTGTTGGAAGGCATGGTTTCCTGTTAATGTTGAATGCTTGAAGGCTATGGAGTTAATAATTATATGATTTGCAAGCTTCTGAAATATCTTTTCTCTCTTTCTCGGATGCATGTACATGGTGGTTTTAGAGTTAGTTTGAAAGGGGCCTGGATTCTCCTGAACTGCTATTTTCTTTCTAAGGATGATTTGTACTTGCATGGCTCTGTGGTTTTGTAGGTTTTACATGGTTAAGCAAAACTTGTGGTCTTGTGGAGTTGTTGTTAAGCTATTTTCTAGACACTGACTTTTTTGGGGTGGTGCTAGGTGAGATAGTTGCAGTTCTGCATGCATGCTTGGTGCATGGTTTTAGGAGGCATGTTTTCTTCTCTACATGGGAGTGTTGGTACGTGATTTTTCACTCAGCATTCCTATGGTGCTGCTTGTGGGTTCCTTGATTATGGTGCTCGTTGTGGACATGATTGGAAAATCAGGTTTGGCATGATCTAGTGTTTGAGTCATGTTGTCTACATGGATATTCTCTTTGAAATCTCATTGTTGCAGTTTTCCAATGTGATGATGGGTTTTCATGTTCAATGATTGTGATCTACGAGTTATGTGGTTGATGGATTAGCTACCCATTAGCTATAGTGAGATAACTTGGATGTGGACTTTCTTTATCCATGAGGATTGATTCATTGTTGGTGCAGACTTGTTAGTTGGCCTTGTCAATAGTCACTTGTGCTTTGATCTAATTGTTTTGAGGTAAGAGGATGGATACTATGGAGTCCCTGAATATTTGATTATGGGAACTTGAAGTAGGTGGTCATGATGCTTGGAGAGCTCGGATGCCACGTTTCAGTGGGAGCTCTAGTAGTGACTGTGGATTCATCACATGGTGGTGAATGGTCTTCTTTGGTGTTGCAGATGTTTCTAGGGAGAGATTTTAGATCTTGTTGCTGCAAAAGGGTTATTTCGCATTTGCATGGACATCATTTGAAGATGTGCAACATCTTGGAACCATGGAGGAAGCTTGGAGTCTATGGCTGAGGTGTTGGTGGTGCTTGACAAGTGATGTTGGTTTTGAGTCTATTTGTTGTATGTCACGGTATACTCTTGTTTGCACACTGGATTTTTGGCATTGTGCATTGTACTTGAGACAATGGAGAAGTCACTTGAAGCATTGTATCTCCTAAGGGGATATGTACATCATGGTGTCATGATAAGTTCCTGATTTAGATGATTGGAGCTTTGGCAGTGGTCTGGTAATTCTTTGTGTATTGGGTGCTTTGATTATTTGCTTGATACTTCATGATAGTGTAGTAATGCAGTTGAAGCTTAGCATGAGATGATCGGTTGTTAGTACTCATGGATACATGAAGAATAAGGTGAGGCTATTTTTTCTCTTATGAGAGAAATGTTGTTGATGGTTATTCTTGATGAAGTTTTTTAGTAGAAAGTCCGAGAAGCCTACACCTTGGTTGAACGTGAGTTCAATAAAAGACCTATGAAGAGATTTCTCTTGGATTAGTCATGATGACTTATATATATTGAAGGAGTATTCTTGTTCCCACTCTTGGTCTACTCAATAGTTTATTTGAGAGGTATTTGGCCCATTATATTTTTCAAATGTGTTTTATGTTCCCTTTCATGATATGGAGCTTGACTTACTATTTAATGATTCTAGAGGATTCATAGTGTAAGATGTACAACTTGTTTATCTCCTTGAGCTTTTGTGTTATGTCATTTACTAATGAGAATTGGTAGGAGATGATGTATGGGCTGATTTCCTGAAATGGGAAATGAATTAGCTTGATCTTCTTTGAGAAGCTTACATCCATGTTGATTACATGATATTAGAAGTTGGTTTGATCTTGGTGATTGAACGGTTGGATGTTGTTTCGGCTTTTCTTTTGGGATGTGAAGGAGATCATTCTTGACACAACTAGCAGTTAGAAGTGTATGTAGGAGGATGTTCTATCGGAAGATGATGTGTAGAGTTTCTCTCTGTGGCCGTGGAGGTTTGTGGTGAGAGAAATGTTTCTTGTAGTAGTTTGTTGCAGGTTGTGCATGTCATTATGGATATTTCCTTGGTACTACATGGCTACATTTTCTATGTACTGTTATTGGTAGACTTGCGATGCTTTTTTATCTTTCAGATCTGGATTACTTAGGCAGTGGGAGTTTCTGTATGTGTCTTGTCTTCTTCGACTGGTTGACACTGGAACTTGTATTTGTTGTTAATGGATTGGCAAAAGTTTACTAATGTTGATTCCTTCAAGGTATGTGATATTGGATGGAATATCATGAGCTGTGGGTGCTAGTTCCAGTTGCGTGGGTTATCAATTGGATGGAAGCAGTTAGTCTAATTGTTGTTTTAACTGATGTTTATTTTCTTGTTTATGGATAAGACTTCATGGTTGTGTTCTGACTGAAGCTTTGAAGTTGATATTGCTTCTGTATAGCATTTGAGCATAGTGAAGTGGTAGCAGTATCTTGCTAATGATATCACTGGGATCTTTTGCTTGTGTTCATTGTAATGGTGCTTATACACCTTGGCATTGTATCCTTCTTCCATAGGTGGCATGTTGGAAGATGACAGGATTGTTGCCTAAATGGTGGACATCCTAGATGTTGGAACAAAATTCTTGATGGAGCATGAGAGCATGTTTGAGGTCTATGTGGTTTCGTGGAAGGCTATGATCGGTTGCCTTGTTGATAGTGAGTTGCAGTTGGATGCCTGGTCTTTTTTGCAGATTGTCTAATGGACTGTTATATGTGGAATCATGTTGATTGGGTGTCTTGAGTATTACGGGGTTTCAACTGGTAGAGATAGTGTGATCTTAGTTCCTGGTTGCTTTGGAGGTGCTTGTGTGATCTTTGTCAAGTGAGAGATTGTTGGATTTGTTGCATCAATCTCATAGGATGAAACCTCTAAGAAAGCATGGTCATTGTGACATTCATGTTGTCTGGCTGACTGGCAGTTCAGTAACATTGTGTTTTTCTAATGTCGCTATGAATTTGTTTCTATCTTGCTGAAGGAGCCTATCGCTGTGACTTGTGGCCTTCGATGTAACCTTATGCCAAATCGAGACCTCTAGCCAATGGTTTGGTGTCTAGTGGATTTCAAGGAGACTCATGGTGACTAGATCATTGGGGTGACTTGAACTCTCAGGAAGATCTCTTGGCGACTGGGGAATGTCTCACCGACGGTATACACTCAGGGTAGCACAAAGGTCTCGGTGTGAACTCTCAGCGATGAAGGATTGTTTTTGTGACAATGTAACACTCAAAGACATTGAGGAGACCCTTGGCCGAAAGGCTTGTTTTGATATGATGTCTCATCGAATATTGGAAGTCTCATTGACAACATGTGGGGTCATCGGTTTGGTGTGACTCTCAGCAAACAGTAGTTTCAGGATAACATGGAAGCCTCGGTAAGAAGTCTTACCGAAGAATGATTCTCTCACCAATAGTGGAACACATCGTATGACTTGAAGGCTTCGGTATGAATTCTTGGCGAAAGCGGTAAGTCTGTCCAAGAAGATAGACTCGGGGTAACTTGGAACCTATGGGGTGATGTCTTGGAAAAGGGTGTTTGTCTTTCCGATGGGAATCCTAATGTCAGTATGACCCTTTGGACTTCAGTATGACCTCTCACCGATGAGCGATGGTTTGGCCGATGCTTCTTGGATGTTGGCATGACTCTTAGCGACTGTTCGGAGTTCAGTATAATATAAGAGCTCATTATGAAGTCTTAGCAAATACAGATAGTCTTTCTGATGGGATTGCTGAGGTCGATGTGACTATGGAGCCTCAATATGTTGTCTCATTGAACAATGATAGTCTTGGTGATAGTGATAGAAGTGGTGACCATCAGTATGAGGTCTTGGTGACACGACGAAGTCTTAGCAATAGCTTTCTAGACTCGGTGTAACCTATTTATGATAGGGATAACTCTTGGTGATATCATTTGTCAAGTCTTGTAGCATTGGGGAGACACTTCTTGCATCTCATCGACATGCGACACAAGTTGATCACTGTTGACCGAGCGAAGACTATCTAACGTGGTGCAATGTGGACCAATCAGAGGAAGAAAAATGTGAACCATTTGTTGTTGGGATTCAATAGTTGGAAACAAACCGATTCACTGAGGCAGTGAAGAATGAATGCATACACGTATGCATTGGATGTTCTAAAGGAGAGATAGAGAATGTTGCAGAGAGGGTGGAGAGGCTGGCTAGATGGCCAAGGCCTTGAGGCTATAATAGAAGAAGAAAGAGGTAGGGTTATGCTGCCGAAATCTCTCTTGATCAAGGATTGAATGCCATGGTCGATCTCTCGTGTTGATTTGTATTGTATACTATGTGAGGGTATTGAAATAGTACGAAGATTGTTTGTTTTGCGAGGTTGATCAGGAAATGTAAAGTGGAGAGTTTGCTACCAAATAGACTCTAGAATGAACAAGATGTAATATCTGAAAAGGCTATGAGCCTGAATTGTATTGTAACCTTCAGTTGCTGAATAATACAATGGCTAGATCTTTGGAGTGTGGGGCTTTTTATCTGAAAGGGTTTTCCCCATGTAAATCTTTTTGTTCTGGTTTTCTATTTTATCTTTCATCTGTATTGATTCTGTTTCTAGAATCTGTTATTGCATGATGTGGAATTTACATGTGCTTCTCTCAGAAGGATTAATGTGGGAAATGAATTATGTTTGTTTCCACTTTAGGACATAGTTGTACATGTCTTTGAGGAAATCTAATCAAAATTAAAGGTATTGAAGGCACCACTGTTCTTAGAGATTTCTCTGAGATGCCATAGATTTCCTTTCAGAGTTAAAAGTTTCAATTTTACATTTAAAGTCAAATTCCATTGTAACTTGGTCTAGGTTTTAGGGTTTTTATGCTTAATCATTCATCTAACCCTTATATCTTCTCATTGCTTGATCTCATCTAACATTTTGATCATTTATTGCAAGTTTTAATAGGATCATGGAGCATTGAAGTGAAAAAAAAAAATTTGATATCCATTGTAATGGTGTTTTCAAACAATCATGGGAAAATAACCCATCATATGTTATTTTTTATTCATGCTTTAGGAACAACTAGCATTAATTTGGGCTTAAAATTAACCTTCTACACAAGCTTTGTCAAAGTTGGTTAGAAAGAACATTAGAAACTCATTGGTTTTTGGATTTGGATTAAAATGAACCAATCCTAGGGTAGCCATTTGGATTAAAATGAACCAATCCTAGGGTAGTCATTTGGATTAAAATACACCAATCCTAGGATAGTCATCATACATTGCTATCTTGGTTAAAATTATGATCATATCTTTTTTGAAGCAATATCTTCACGTAGAATAGCAAACTATCATTTGGACTTTAAAACTGGACATTGTTTACTATGATTGTGAGGTGATAGGCCTATGCTCTCTCCTTAACTGGGTGATCAAAATCCTTTAGAAACCATAGAAAGATATTTGCTGCTAGACATCTACCCATATCCTCTTAACCAAACAATGGATATGAGACCTTCACCAAAAACTACATCATCCAAGTTCAATCCTATCATGTCATGTATTTATCTCCATCCACCATAAGCCAAAAAAAACCTCAAGATTCTTTCACTCAAGTTAACAATTTTATCTAATCATCATCTTCTATCATATCTTCAACATCCAATGATTCATGAAAATCTCATAGTCCAAATCATGCTAGCATAGACTCCCCTACACATCAAGATCAAAATATTCTTTCCACTCCATCCAATGATATCAAAATTCCACAAATTCTTCGAATCTTTGATCAAGATCCCATTTCTCAAGAATCTTATGACAATCCCCTCCTTTCACTTTTCATCCAAAATAATTCCCTTCCATCTCAAGAGACAAGTATCCTTCCAATTTCTTCTTCCACATAATCTAATCAATCCATACCATCTCATGATTCTATTGCATCACAAGAGCATGATAGGTCTTCCATCCTATCTAATGATGTCTTACCAACTAATGATCAAGACATGCTTTCTACAAAATCTCATGATTCCCTTCCTCATCAAGATCAAGATATGCTTCCATTCAAAGATACCCTTTCATACCATGAATATGTTTATCCTTCTCATGATAAAGATATTCCTTTCATACAACTTCATAATCCTTTTCCAAGTCAAGATCAAAACACCCCATCAGCCCCATGTCAAGATCCTATCACACCTATTCAAGCTATCCATGAACCGTACACCTATAAATTGGGATCCTCCACCTTTATCCATTCCAGTTTACTTCCAACACCTATCCTCCCCAAAATGGACTCGCATCTTGTTTCAAAAAAAATACATATCCCATTGGTAAATGAATGTGTCAAAGTATGAATTACAAAGGAAAAGGATTAGGCCTTCATAAACAAAGTATCCTAGAACCCATTTCTGTTCAAAGAAACCCATATCACCATGGCCTTGATTATATGCCTAAGTTTCCTAATTCATCAAACCTTCCATCTATCCTAGGTCCTCATTCTAGTTCATCACACATTCCATCTATCCTTGGTCTTCATCTTAGTCCATGAAACCTTCCCTCTATCCTTGGTCCATATCCTATTTCTCAAGAACAATAAAGGCACACATGCTTGATGCCCTTTCAAAATCCTACCCACATTAACTCATCCATAATACCTCCATATCATTCATATCAATCCACCCCTCCCATTTCTCTTGGAAGCAGTTTGGGTGCCAAATATCAAAAGATTCTCTATCAAAATCCACATGTATCAATGGATCAACATGTCTCCTCAAAGAGACATGCAAAAATAAAATAAAATTTAATCCAAAATCAAAAGAAAAATCTAAATGGCCACAAAGGCCCATCAAAGTAAAAATGCAGTTTTCAAAGACCACAAAGGTCCATAAATCAAAAATAAAAATGCCAAAGGCCACAAAGGCCCACAAAGCAAAAATCAAAGTCAAAAGTCATTTGGATTCCTAAAAGTCTCATAGTCTCATAGGAGCAATAAAATCTAAATTGGCATAAAAAAATTGCTAATCCAAAAGCTTCCTCCAATTTTCCATCTAATAACATATCACCTTCCAAATCCATTTTTCCTCCATCATTCCACCACCCTTCAAGGTGTGTGCCAACATTCATATTTCCATCCTTTCCATCTATCCATAAATAGGCATTATGACCTCCTATCCATTATCCAACATCCATCCCCCATCATTCTACTTTAATCCAAACCTTTGCATAAGTCCTTAGATTCTTCCATCATATCATTAATTTTCCAACATTTAGGAGTTTGATTCCCATTGCCATGGTTTATTAGAGGCATATTTGGTTGTGATACATGATTATTAAGTCCTTCCTCCATCTCCCTATCATCCATATCCTATCTTCCATATTCCTCTTGCAATCTACACTTGGGGACATGTTTCATCCATCTTACCATTCATGGTTATTATCCTTTCTATGCTCATTCCTTACATTTCCACCTTTGATCTTAACAAGGTTAAGGATCTTCTTGAATATCATATATCTTATCCTATACACTTTATCCATATCTTCCATACCATATCTTTCATCTTATCCATATTCAATCATTCTTACTAAATACATTTGGGTATGTGCGGGATCATCATGAAAAAAAAATCCCTTAAGTGACAAAAAATTTAGAAAAATTAGACTTAGACAACTTGATGTAAAAATTTGAATAAGTTATCTATATTATTTTAAAAATATGTAAGAATAGAATCTATATAAAATTGAATGAATTTTCTAAACTACTAGGTTTGTTTAAAAAAGAAAAGATATATTTGGTGAAAATTTGAAATTTCAATGCAGTGCTACTTAAATTTCAGGGAAAAAATAAGAAGTAGGTGTCTGTTTGACCACCCTAACCACAATAAAATGATAATATTTTTTTTATAATATTTTAGATATAAGTATAGGACTCATGTCCCGATGTGATGCATATTTTTTTTGTAATTTTTTTCTATGTGAATAATTAATTATGATTTTTTTATTACAATTTTTTTAAAAACATAAAAACTCGTATGCCTGACCACCTTAACTTCGTCAAAACTTCATGAAATTCATTTTTTTTTAAATCCTATAGTACGTGAAGCATAGAATGTGACACATGTTTTGGATTCAAAAAATGTGATACTGTTTGAAAGCTATAGATATTTTTCAATCAGCTCATGAATAAGGACTTTTATCATAATTTCAATAGAAAATGAATAATAATTACTTATTAAATTCAAAATAAAGCATAATTTATATCATTGGAAAGCCAGGAATCTCCTTTAAAAACCCTTTTTGTTTCATCAATTTTGGTTAAAAAAATAGTTAGCCACATACACATCATATTGCCACTTTTTGGCCCATCATGATCCTACACATACCCATCCTTTCTTCCTTGGTATTGATGAGGAATAGGAGAAAAATACTTGGGCCTTGTGTTTGTATCTTATCTAGTTGATCTTGAGTATCCCATTCATTTTTTTATCCTTTCTTTCTTCCATTCCACATCTCCTAGCTTATCAAAATCCATGTCACCATGTCTCTTTGCAACCTTGAATCTTATCATGCAAATCATATTTGAGCCTAGCTATAAAACATTATCCAATCCTCATATATTTTGTCAATCAATCATCAAAAATCATGAATCTTATCATACTTAGAGGAAATTAGTGATCCTAGGTACTTATCATCATCATGCCTTATGGAATAAAATCATTCCTGACATCTTAATCAATCAATCATTGTCATCTTTTGACAAGAGATATGTTGCTTGCGTGACATGTTTTATAGTGAATCTTTCATTTTGATCTATATTTATCCATGGTTGCATTACCCATATTGTGGGGCATCTTGTTCCTTCAATTAGTCATATAATCTCATTTCATCTTAAATATCCCAAAAAATCCAAATAAACAAAAAAAAATCCAAAAATAAAAATAAAAATCAGAAAAACCACAAAAAATACAAAAAAAATAAAAAAAACAAAAAAAAAATCAAAAAGACTAAAAAAGAGCAATAAAAAAATGTAGTGAAAACTTGGAAATAGGTGCTATTTGTGATTTAAACTAGCTTTTCTATCTATTGGATGCATGCCATGGTCATTACTTCAACCATCATTTTACATCCATTATCATATCATTACGAGTGGTCATGTCCCACCCTAGCTTGGGGGAAAAATTTGGACCTCACTAGGGGAAATAAACTTGAGCTTAATCAAATGGACCAACAATAGTATGACACTAAAGAAAAAAAATGATCGAAACACAACCCAACATGCAATATCTATCACAATTAGAAACACATTGGACATCCATATCATATCAAAAAATTCCAGAAATAGGTCAAAAATCCAGTCTTAAAAAGTCAAAAAAATGAGTCTGTGTCAGTCGAACTATGTGGTCTCTACATGTATAATGTAGGCAAGGCTAATCTTTGATCAGCCCCCGTGGCCCCTAGGATGGGTCTTTAGGTTAGGTTTGATCCAAAATCTCAGAAAATCACAAAAATATCAAAAAATCAAAATCAGGATGGATGATCTAATCTATATAATGATTGAAACACTTTAAGCAAAGGTTGGATAGTTGTACTTTGATCATTGTTATCATTTCTTTGGAGTAACTCAATGATGTATTGAACTAGAGAAGCTAAGAAGAAGAATGGTATTTTTGTTTATCTGTTGTATGTGAATTAGTCATTATTATTGTGTGGATTGTCGCAAGATGTGCTCTACAAAGTATCATTGATGACATTCCAATTTACATAGGAAAGTGATTGGTTCATTTTTTTTACACAAGAAATTCTCAGGTCATCTTGGTTTAATTATACCTCGATTCTTGTGTTTGCTTGCAATATTAAAAATCATGAAAGTAATACTCAGGTCATCATTGGTCTACATTATACCATTGATGCTTGTACTCACTTTCAACATTTTAAAAGCTTCGTGATGATACAAAGCATGATAAAAGGACTATTGAGATGCCAATGTTTGCATATAGATTTTCATGGTAAATTATATTGCATTCATGATATTATTACATCTATAGAATATTTTGTTACAACACTGGTGAATCATTTAATGACGATGATATATTTTCTCATTAATGGATTACGTATACTTGACATTAACAAAAAAACCATCATTATCATGTAGTTGCATCATCATTTTCATTACACTTTCAAAAAGGTCATTTAATTATCATTTCATCATTCATGCATGTGAATCAAATAAATTGCATTATCCCATATCATACATCATAAAGTTGCATAAGAAAACTATCATAAATGAATCACTATATAGGTGCATCTTCATTATCTATTCATCACATTATATATCATACATTCAAAATAACATTAAATATATCATTCATTATTTTCATTATTCATTCATCACATCATAAATTTGCTTTTAATATCACAAGAATAAAAGTGCACACATCCCATTTACATCATACGTCATTTAACATTAAAACATCATAACCATCATCATACATATAGGTACATTATCATGTAATTTAGAATTGCATCCATACATCATCATAACACACATCATAGATAGAAAAGCATAAATCATAGATCATGTCATTATAAATTGCATCCATATCGTCATAATAAAAAGATCATCACATGGCATATAGAACATAAAAAATAAATGAATCCATCATAGAATCATATAACACACATGATAGATCGATAAAATCTGTTGCATATCATATAGATCTCAAAATCATAATGTCAAGTATACAGTGATGTCTAAAAGAATGAGAGATTTATCATCAAAAATGGTTGTAATCGGAATGTACATCATCAACTTAAAATACAACAAGGAAATCACATCATCAAACTAAGTGCTTCTAGCTCCAAATGGTGCAGGCATTGTAGGACCAGGCCCTCCACCACCACCAGAGGTACCGAGATCTCTCGGGTCTCTAGGAATAGGCTGAATCACATCCACGCTGATAGTCCTAGAATGAGTCTTGGTACATCAGGACTACCTGTAGCTCACTCTCTCCTCTAAAGGGATGACAATATAGAATTTACCTCTATAATACTCTACCTTCCCTCCAATACGGAAAACCTCTTGCATATATTCTGCAACTGTGCTACCATCCGCTAATCTCTATAATCTCTCAGCTATTGCCTAAGCCCCCTCTGCAGTAAATCTGGTCACATCCCTCTCAGTTGATAATGATTTAATCTAACCCTGAGCTGCCCTTGTAGCCTACCTAGCAGTATCCCTCTCAGCTGTCAATGTTGTGATCTAAGCTTGAGCTGCATCCAACTAAGCCTATACTGATGCTAAAGCCTATGCATGGCCTGAGCCTGAGCCTACATCTATGTCTAGGTCTATGCCAATAATCCCTAAGTCTAAACAAGTTGAGCTTGTATGGTCTCTGACTACACCTAAAGACTCGCAATCTACAACTGCTCTGTGAGATATCCCACTGCTTGCCTCTTATGAGGCACTGTATGCTCATGCAAATCTAAAGCTATACCCAACCCACCTGCATCATCTCCACTGTCAAAATAATACTCATATCCACTTCTCTCATATCCACTATCCCTCTCATCCCCATTACCCTCCTCATCCCCACTGCCCTCCTCATCTCCACTATCCTCCTCTCCACCACCAACCTTGACATCCTCCACTTGAACCTCACCAACCTCCTCTATTCTCTGCCTATGACGATGTGCAATAGCAACATCCTCCTTTGTAGGTAATGGGGGAGGCTCATTAGGAATAGTAACGTGTGGAAAAGGATGCAAAGCCAGATACTCAACATAATTTTCTGTCACAGGTGGCTCAACAATGTCAAGATGGATATCCCACTCAAATGGCTATAAAAATTGATACTCCTGAACAACATCATATGAAAAACTAGGCCCCCAATATGTAGAATTTGGCTAATGATGTGTGTAATGGGCAACACCCTGGGGCATGCCTTGCACCAAACCATATTGTCTATGTACTTGTCTAATAAAAAATATTTAACACCCAATGAGTCCAACCAATCAATAATATTGACTAACAAAGAAAAGGCACCTGAATATCATCCTCATCCCAATGCTCACAATCTAGGTAGGGATGCCATGTCACAGACTCTATATCATCCATCACTCTCCAATGCTCTAGCTTATCCAGTCTAGACTAAGTAAGGCGACCTACATATCTATACACATATGGTCTCATAGCTAGTCTCTGTCTAGGCGACCTACATATCTATACACATATGGTCTCATAGCTAGTCTCTGTCTAAATGGCATTGGATGCATGACAACTATGTGCTCCCATGCCCACACCTATAATAAAGTAGCTCCTGATGACAAACTATGACCTGAAAGGTAAAGAACCGAATGAAAATCATGATACAGATGGGTAAGCATGCACATGCCCCAAGTGTATCTTGTCCCATGAACAACCATGCTCTCCAGCACACAGCCCCAACCAATAGAAAGTCCCTTTGACTTGAAATCAGGACAAAGGAACCCTTCAATGAATCCAACCAAAAATGCAAGAAGGGTGGCATAAGCATCCACCATCTCACGCCAAGGAATCCAATACCCATAAATATGATCATCCTAAAACACTCTACGGGGAGCATTAGTCCCACCCTGATTTGTAGAATCATAAACAACCACCTCTCTAACAATAGGAATCTACAAAATCTACCAAACATCCTCTGGGGTGATTGTCATCTCACTGATAGGAAGGTGAAAGGTGTTATGCTCGCTATGCCACCTCTTAGCTAACATTTTCAAGAGACCCCAATTACTCCTAATCTTGCGCATGAATAATATAGAAGAAAATCCACATCACACAATGAATTCCATCTCAAGCTGTGCTAACTATTGTATCAAATCAAATGTACATGGGAAACACTCTCAAACTTGAAGGTTCTCCAATGGATCCTATTATCAGGAAATATTCAAAATTAGAACTCTTTTTCAAATCATCAAAACATCAAATATCCTATCAAATCAAATTAGCTCTTGGTGAGAATTTTGATCAAATATCATGAACAAAACATCATTGAATCTCACCTATCATGAGGTCAATCGTCAATCTTACAAATTGTACCTTGCCAATCATGAGGTCAATCATCAAAACATCAAATCAACCTCACCTATCATGAGGTACATAAATCAAACTATAATTATTCCTTGCCTATCATTAAGATAATTATCATCAAATCAAACATCAAACCTCACTTGTCATGAGGTGAAAACATCATCTAATATATCAAGGTCATCAATCAATATCAAATTAAAGGTTGACATGATAAAAAATCACCATACACAAGGAAACAAAGCGGGGCAACAATTTCACATCTGGAAAAGTAAACATCATTCTTTATCAGGAGATAAATTATTTCATAATCAAATCTTCATTGAATCATCAAAAAATTACAAAAAATCCAAAAAATTAAACAAATCATCAATTTATCTCTCGAGGGGGCATATATTCATCATCACCTAAAAATCAATGTCTGGGGCATACTAAAAAATTTTCATCGATACTCACAGCATCAACACAAAATTTTCTTTGAAGCAATGTGTAAACACATTACTTCCAAGAGGGGAAAAATGTATACACCTAAAAATGGTTTGGATAATATAATTAATTAAATACGACTTATTTGATTAATTAATCTTAATTTCATCTACTATTAAATAAATAGAAATATTTATTTATATAGTTCACATTTAATTCTTCTAAATTCTTCTATTTTAAATCATATCACTCCATCTTAATTAAATAAACAAATTTAATACTTTGTTTTATTTAATTATCAAATTCTTCTATTTTAAATCACATCATTCTATCTTAATTAAATAAACAAGTTCACATACTTTGTTTTATTTAATTGTTCATTTCTTCCATATTTAATTTAATAAATAGACTTCTATAGTTTGTTTTATTAAATTTAATATCCTATTTCTTCCTAAATTTGAATAAATCAAAAATATTCAAATCCTATAGATCATCATATCTCACCAATAAAATTAGATATTCTATCTCTAATTTAATTCAACTGGCATTCACGGGAAAGTTGTGGAGACAAATTGGAAATCAATCTTTCAATCTCCTTCCCCTAATTCTTCCTATTATCTGGCCTAATTTTTTCATGGGGAGAAACCATTCCCATGATTAGCTCAAGATTCTTCATCTCTTACCATTAAATTCTCCAGATCAAATCCAAGCCTTTATTGTGCCGCCCCTTCACAAAATTGTTGTCGTAAAACTATAAATACAACCTTCTTCTATAAGAAATGGACCCCGGATCCCATCTTTGTGAAAATTTACTCTACAAGAATAGAGATCAAGAAATCAAACAATCAAGCATCTTAGCAATAACATTATCAATAGAAATATCAATAATAGTATCAGTAGAATCATAATCATGGTTGCATCATAGTTTTACTGTAGTTTCTTTTATCATATTTTCATGTCAATTTAGATTATAGTAGTTTCATTTTAATCTAGAAATAATCATACAAGATTATATTATTGCATTTAGCAATATCTCTTTCCCTAGATTGGCATTTTAACAGTCATAATGCTCACCAAATCTGATAGCCCCGTGACTTGATAAATCTTTAGAGATAGGGAACAATATGACACTTTTAGTAGATTCTTGATTTAAACTAGTTTAATCATTAAATCTTTGGTATAATTTCTTATTAATAAGTGTTTTCAGTTATTTACTTATTTACTCATTCCACACTTACAATGTGAACAACTATTGTGAATATGTTGCCATAGAGTACTGATAAAGAATTACAATGAATCAATCCTTATGAAAAGGATGAAAGGTAACCCTAGATTAGGGTTAGATTAGAACATGACAAGTGTCCTCATAGGAATGAATGAGACAACCTGTTATAATATTAGAGACTCTAATCATCCAAAATGAAACTAATTAATTAAAGCAAATAATGAAATAAATGCACTCCTAATTTTATCTTAAGTGTAATAAAGCATAAAGTGACCCAATTAACTAATTATTAATTAACTAATTGGGTGGTGAGTTTATTACTAACACTTTTTATATAGTCTCCTCACATGTATATGAGGAGACATTGTGTTTAGATGTAATGGTGTAAATAAATGTTGAACTCTCTTATGTAATGGACAATGTAAACGATGCTATTCTATATGTTAGTTAAATGGATTGATTCTAAATGATATCTATTGAACACATGTAATGGTTATTTCATATTAGTTGATCTTATAAATGTGATGTTTAAATGTAATTCATATTATTGATAGAATTTATTTAATGAAATGATTTATAGTTATTCTATTATAGTTGTAGACATCCAAATTTGGACACTTAATTTATCCAAATTTATCACTTTTCATCTAAACAACCTCTTATCCAAGTTAATTAAGTAATATTACTATTATTTAATTAACATCCTTAATTTTGTCAAATCCCTAAGGTATTTAATTAATAATTAAATATTAAATACCTTAC
>VDFB02058242.1:587933828-588008062 GCA_007258455.2 Sequoia sempervirens
CGATGTTTGTTGAGCAGTATGAGAAAATATTTTATGAGCTTAAGCAATATGCTGACATAGGTGGTGATGAGGGTATGTTAGTACAACACTTTAATAGGGGCTTGAATTCCCATAGCAATGGGGGTGTTTGTGTGTTTGAGTTGAAAACCATGGAGGTAGTTGTAGAGAAGGATCGGATACTAGAGGAAAATTTGGCTATGGCACTAGGTAGTCAAATGAGTGTATAGATTGGTAGTGCACCTCTAGTAGGTTTTGAGTCCTAAGGTAGTCAGTCTTAGGTAGCAGGATCCTCTAAGAGCAAGCATGAACCCACTAAGGGTGAGCAACAACAACACTTCCAGTCGAAACCTAGGAATTCTTAATCTCAACATGGTAGTAGGTTCTAGAAAAGGAAAAATTGAAGTTTGCGGTGAGCTCAACAGTATAGTCTTGACCAACCTACTTAGAGCACACAACCTGTAGGTAGTTTCTATCAGTCTAGCACACCCTCAAATGGCTTGGGGCATAAAAAAGGTACGAGATGTTTTGCTTATGGCTAGTAGGGTCACATTTCTAGATAGTGTCCTTAGAAGGGCACAATTGGTTTTAGTCGGAGGCTAGTGGATTTAGAGCTGACAGTAGGTGATGTAGGAAGGTCCCATAAGGTGTTTTCCGCATTAGATAACCACTAGGCCGAGCACCAAGGTTCAATTGGGAGACTTCTAGTAGAGTACATGCAACATTCTTTGGAAACCGTGCATGTCTTGTAACATCGGGGATTGAACCTCGGGGGGGGGTGATTCATGGTCTAGGTGATGGTTTGGGGGGATCCTAATGATGATTCTTTCGCTTCTTGGGAGGATGTATCCCAAATGCATGAGTTTTACCCATATCCATTTGCAGGCTTCCAGGAGTAAGTCTAGTCCTAGGGGGGAGGATGTAGTGCCCCTCAGTTTACTTTTGTTTCTAACAGTTACTTGGTTTTATTTGGACATTATGATACTTTAGTTGATGATGGATTCATAGTTATGATGTAGTTGATGATACTTTATCAATGATATTTTATGCGAATACTGTATTTATTATATGGATTTAATAATTCATTTGTATTAATTTTTTCTTGTGTATCATGTGTTTATCTGATGATTATTCATATCATGTTGATTAGTAATTTATTATTGTGCATGGATGTATTTTGTGAAGGGGAACAAGGTCACATCACTCACTTGTGAGTGCCCTATGATGCTGTGATTTTCCCTTCATGGTGTGTTTTCTTTTTTTCTATGTACTTGTTCAACCATGTGGTTTGTTGTAGGTTGTGGACCTACTAGGCATCGACTCCACCTAAATTTCCAAGTTTGAGCTTGTGTCTTAATCTCAATGGAGTTTGTTTATCTGGAGATAGCATTGGGTCCATTATGTTGAGCCATCATCCTCAACAAGAATGAGTGTCAGTTTTCTGTTACATATTTGTGTGGTTAGTTTGAGTTGACTTGTCAATGTTATTGTTTTGTCTTTTGTTTCACTTTTCGGTCAAGTACTGTTGGGTATTAAGATCATTTAAGTTATTTACTTAATTGATGTTTTGATTGATTTTATATTAAATAAAAGAGTATTATGGTTAACATGTGTTTTGATAATTTAAATATATGTTTTAATACATTTGTGATATTGATAAAATATTATTAATGTTTGTTTGATGTAAATAAATTAAAATTAAGAAATCAATAAATAAATATTTAAATAAATATAATAATTAGTGCATTGTACAAGCAAATTAAAATAAAAAGGATTAAATAAATAAATTAAATATTGTAATAGTTGAATTAATTGTGAGCAAATTATAAAGTATGGTGAAAATTATAAAATAATAACATAGAGGAAGTTGAGGGTAGTGGAGGAAACTGAATAAAATAATTAAATTAAAAAGTAGTGGAGGCTGCAACGGATTTGGAAATAGTAATTAAATTGGTTAGGGAAATTAAAGCAAAGGGATTTTTGGTTATTTTCTGAAAACTAATCTTGGAGCTCTGTTGTGAATAATTTTTCCTATTCTTGGAGTTTTTTTGCTTCTTGAAAGTTTGATTCTAGATTTTGGAGGCTTTCAATTTGGGGATATTAGTGTTGGTTGAGATCTTGGAAGAGTGTTGAAGCTGCAAGATGGAAGTGGTGGGATCTGCAACAAAACTTCTTTTGGAAAGTAGGAGAATCGAGGTTCCACCATTTTTCCAGTTTTATATTCTATTTAGAAAATGAATTTTGAAAGTTTGTGTTGTTGAAGTAAAATGTTTACTTGATAATTTATGAGTGTGTCAATTTAATGAATGAAATGTCCGAGTATTTTCAAAATTCCCCTTGAAAAAATTTCTCCGGCATGGTTCTCTATTTCATTGTTTGCATTTGAGGGGATTTTTGTTTGAGCTAAATGATTTGATTTTTGTGCCCTATATTTTAATAGAAATTGTATCTTGTGCCATGCACCCTATCTCTAAACTATGTATCCTCCCTTCTTAATCCTTTGGCTATTGTTATATGTGACTTATATTGTTATCCATTTGGGAATAATTCACTATCAATTGTAAGTCATGGTTTTTTCTTAATTTTCATTTTGTACATACCTTGCTTTTATTTAGTATCCCCTATTACTCAACTATGACCTTAATTGGGGGGGTTTCATGTTCTTATTTGTATTCCCTTAGCTCGATATCCCCTTAGTTTTATATTTCTTGCATGGACAAGACTCCTTTTAAATGTCTGATCCTTCTTGTTAGGTGTCATACAATTTTAGTTCCTTTTGCTATGATTTCTTGAATTATATTGCTATCACTATTCTTCTTAAGCTGAGTTCACTAACAAAAAACCTTGAGTTAACTATTATCCACTCCAAGAGATATATAGTAATGCATTTGATATTTGTTTTTGAAAAATTTATGCCTTTATTTCTATTCAATTTTATATGTGTGGATTTCATATTAAAATGTATACCATTCTTCCAATTTTTTGAGTTTATATGCATAACCAAATTGACATCTAAAAAGTATTTAAAATGAAATTTGAGGCATATGAGTAGAGGCATTGAATTCGATAAAAACTAATATGTTAGTATCCTAGTTCAATCGAACCTATACCTATCAAGTTTGGAAATGCAAAATCCCGAAGCCACTGTCTTTTCTTGATAATTCTTGTGCAAGATTTCTTGTTAATTGTTCCTCAATCAGCCGCCCCATCTCTTTCCCAACTGTGTGTCTATTCTTCTATGTGCTTTGTGTTGCAATAGTTTGTTCTTCTCTTGGTCACCGTTACTTTTTTTTCCCATGGCTAGGCATTGTGGGTAGTTAACAAAGGTACCTTCAATTGGGCATCGACTATGGTATGGTTAGTTGAAGTAAACCATAGTTTGTTGTTGATTCTTTTACACACACATATATATATCATGTGTTATTTCTCTTGAGTGAAGAAAAAAATGATAGCATAGCATTCCTTATCCAATCGACATATAAATAAGTAGTTTAAATATGTGATGATATATATATATATATATATGTTTATTTTGTTTTAAGGTGAGAACCTTCATCCTGTATTTTGAAATAGAACTTTCTTTTGATAATATGGAACTTTGTAAATAGATATATAAATATGCATAAATATTTACATATATATATATATATATATATATGCTGAAATATGTGTATATATATATGTACATACTTATACATGTTTATTTCTATATACTTTGTCCTTTTAATAATTAGTTAGTCATGTATGGGAAATAAATGAAACAAGTAAAATTTAGATATGGAAGATTACTTTGTATGGGTTAATATTTTTTTCTTGGTTTAAGATGAATGCATAGGAAATGTAATTGTTTCATTGTAAATTACCTTACACTCTTTGATTTTGTCATTGAATTGAGTTTTTGGTGTGAAGTAAATTAGTGAATATTTGGTAATTAAAATGGTTGTATTATGAATTTATCATGTATCCCATGTTTCTATTATGGATTTGAGTTGTGTGTGAAATAATTCATTCGTTGCGGATTTGGGAGTATTGTTTGGGTTATTGTGAAAATGTTTAATTCATCTTGGGAAGCGAATATTAGAAGTATTTTAGAGACTTGGGGATTATGATTGGTTAAAGGTGTACATGTTGAACCTTGAAATTGGTTGATGTGATTTTTTCCATGTGTTATTGAAATGGAATTGGCCATGCACTATTTACTCACCTTTATGGTTGATCTTGTGTGTGGGATGCTTCATGCCTCACCTTATGTGTACATTCTTGTGTTTTGGTGATTCATGCAAGTTGGATTAACCTTGTTGGTTATGTTGGGTTTTCTAGTTTTAGAAGGGGGAGTGGATCTCAATGGGGACCAACACACAAGGGGTATCTAGGAAAACCCATGTGGGATTTCCTTAAATAAGTGATAGCATAATTAATTAACTAAGGGGTTGGGTAGTATTTCACTCTAATTAAGATAATTGGATGCCTCACCCATGCCTGTAGCACTCATTTAGACTAAGGATGATTTGAGAATGCCTGGTTGGAAAAACCAACCTCCTTGTCTTCATGAAAGGAAGTTGGTTACACATGTGTCACCCTATGAGGTTGGCATCTAATATGAAACTGCCAAGACAACCATAGATGGGGGCCAATGTCTAGTGAAAGACTGTCAAGACAACCCATGTGAGGACCATGTAATGGCACTCTCCCTTGCTGCAACCTAGCATTCCCTTATTTTGCATTTCATTTTATGTATGTGTGTTCCTCTGGGAGCAGTGTCAATGTGGTGTAATATTTTTTTGTACTTTGCATGTTGGAATCCTTTATAGTCTTGTTGTGTCAGTTGGATGTTACCTTTTCATTGTGGTGGCCGGACCATTTCACTATCTCCTAGCATGGGGGTGGACCTTAGGGTTCCACATGGTTAGGTGAAATGTGTCTTGTACTTCATTGGCTTCCCTCTCCTTGTTCATGTTTGCGGTGACTTCTCTTGAATTTGAAGACTTCTGCACTTGTTCCAGTTCATGTGGATTATAATTCATGTACTTGTATTGTAAGATAAATCTATTGTAACATGTATTATACTTTTGATGTACTCTCCTCACATGTATACAAGGAGACATTATGTTCAGATGTAACGATGTAATGATGTAAAAAAATATTGAACTCTCTTATGTAATAGACAATGTAAAAGATGTTATTGTATATGTTAGTTAAATGGATTGATTCTAAATGATATCTATTTATCACAAGTTATGGTTATTTCATACTAGTTGATCTTGTAAATGTGATGATTAAATGTAATTCATATTGTTGATAGAATTTATTTAATGAAATGATTTATAGTTTTTCTAGCATAGTTAATGGGAATACCTAAAATGGAACAATTTTTTTTTTAAGTTCTAATCTAATTCATCTAAGGTTCATGGAAATGCTACTCGATTAAGTTGAATTTAATTTAATTTTGGTTTGGATAAATTTCATTAAGTTTAGATAAAGCTATAAAAAAAATTGTAACAACAGGTCTGAATCTACCCTAGGGTTTCCGGAGAACAAAAAAAATTCCATATCTTTTCTTCCCTTCATAAAAAAATTATAAAAATTGGTGAAAGGTTATTTTTTGAGTGTATCTAAAAACCATTTAGAGGATATTTCATAGGTTTCCATTTTTATGGAGTTACTAAAGAAAGTTTTCTTATATTTGTGTAGACAATCTAAAAAAACCCTCTTAGAAGTAGGACAATCAAATTTTGAGCCCCTTCATACAAAGTAACCCTACCCTATTTTTGGATATGTGTAATAATGGCCAAATGGGTATCCTAAATGGGTATCATTTTTTGTAGATCAATTATGGATCAAAACATATGTCCAATTTTATTTTTTGATATGCTACAAGGAAGACCAAGGGTTTGTGAAGGAAAACCCACATTTTTATGAACAAAGGAACTTGTTTAAGGTTGTTTTGAGTTTGATTACCCCTGATCTATAAAAAATTGGTATCAAATCCTAAAGATCTAGGCAAGATAAGTTTTGAGAGTTGTGTATTATATTTTTACAAGTTGAAGGAAGTGCTTGGATACAAAAATACTAGGCCAAGGGAAAAGAAAGGGGCCTAAGGTGAGGTATCACAAAGACAAGAAGCATTGAGAAAAAGCAAGTTGAAAGAGACTTGCTTGAGAAAAAAGAATGGAAATGTTGTGAAGATTAGTCAATGGAGACTTGTAGAGTAAGGAGTTACCAAGCAAGAAGGAACTAGAGAAAAGATAAGAGAAAAGTAAGATGAAAAATGAGAAGGAAAAAATAATTAATATGGAGTAAGAGGTAATAGATTTGAGGCATGCCTTGAAAGAAATGCAAAAAATAATGGATCTTGAGATGCAATAGTTACTTTAGATAGCAAATTAGGAAAATGGTTGGCATTGGCAAAAAAGGAAGAAGGTTAAGTGGCCTATCAAGAAGATCATTCAGAGGAGAAGAAGGAAAAATATGACAACAACAAGAATGGATGAGTTGCAAGATATGTTGAAAGGAAGGGTGCTAGAAGCATATTAAGGGACAAACAAATCATGTGTTTTTGAAACTAAGCCTTTGTGTCAGTATGTGTTTGTAGGTAACGATATGATGATAAAGGAGGAAAGATCCAATCCAAACCAAGGATGTTCACTTGAAGTGGTTGAGGACATGCATTCCAGTAAACTTTTTCAAAATGGAGAAATGAGGAACAATGAAAAAAAGCATGAGTTGATTCAATCTCAAACAATGAAGAAGATAGATAAATTAGGTCTTACAAAGACAAAAAAACAAGTTATGGTATGTATTTGTGTATTTCCTATGAAGTTGAAACCCTTGACTATGAAGGCTAGATAGGAGAAATTCCTTTGAGTAAAAGAATAAAAGATTCCATTCAAGAATTTTCTAATGTTATTAGATGTTATCAAATGAAGAAAGAGTCTAATATGAAGTTTATAGCAGAAAGAAAAGGTCTCAAGTATGGTATGAAATTACTTATCTTACCTCATAGAGGAGAAGGTCAAGGAGAAAGGGGTGAGAAACCTAAGGTACAAATGGAACAAGTTATTGGAGGAGAGCAAGGTAATGACGTGGGTCCACATGGAAGTTTAGATGTTGAGTGGGTCAAAGATCTTCCATCAAGCATACCTCTGAAGTTGGGGTGTGTCCTAATCACCAAGGAATTCGATGGGATAAGGGAAAAATATTATTTTCATTATTTAGTTCAGTGGAAAGGTCTGCCTATCAAAGATTCTACTTGGATGTTTTAGGGGTATATGCAGGATCATGATGGGAAAAAAATTGGTGATATGATGGGTATGTGTAGGGTATGTGGCTAATGAATTTTTTTTACCCAAAATTGATGAAACAAAAAGTGTTTTTAAAGGAGATTCTTAGATTTCCACTAATATAAATTATGCTTTACTTTGAATTTAATAAATAATTATTATTCAATTTCTATTTGAATTACAACTAAAGTCTTTATTGATAGGTTGATTGAAAAACATCTATAACTTTCAAATGGTATCACATTTTTAAAATTTGAAACATGCATCACATTCTATGCTTCACATACTATATGATTAAAAAAAATAAAATTCATGATGTTTTGACCAAGTTAAGGTGGTCAAACATACAAATATTTATATTTTTAAAAGTTGTAATAAAAAATTCATAATTAATTATTTACTCAGAAAAAATTACAAAAAAATATGCATCACATCGGGACATGAGTCCTCTACTTATATATAAAATCTTACAAAAAAATATTATCATTTTATTGTGTTAGGGTGGTCAGACAGACTCCTTATTTTTTCCTTGAAATTTAAGTGTTATTGCATTGAAATTTTAATTTTTCTCCAAATATATATTTTATTTAAATAAAATTAGTAGTTTAGAGGCTACATTCATTTTTTTACAAATTCTATTCTTACATATTTTTGAAATAATATAGATAACTTATTCAAATTTTTACGTCAAGTTGTCTAACTCTGATTTTTCTAAATTTTATTGCCACTTAAGGGCCTTTTTTTTCCATGATGATTCTTCACATACCTTGAGTGTTAGACATGTAATACCTGTTGCAGGTATTAACTCAAGAGGGACTTGAGTTCTTTCTTCTTCGGGGAGTATGGTGCAGGGGCACCCACAAGTTTTCATGCCTCCAATGGTCGAGTTGTCACTTTGTTTTTTTTTTTGTAATGTTTTAATGTAATAAGTTCTAAGAAGACCATTTCATGTTTGTTTGATTCAAATTTGAGTCATCAAGGGTACGTTAGGGTCTAGTTGCAAAAATTATCAAAGTTGCATAATGTTGTAAGAGTAACTTTTGCATTTTGTTGTGAATTGGTAGAATATGAATTGTTGTAAGTTGAAATGTAGTTAGTGGCCATTGGGAATCTATTGTAAAATGTTTTAAAAGGGCCTATTGTGGTTGAAGGTAAGTTTAGGATGATGGAAGGATGAAGAAACATTGTGTATTTGAAGTTTTGATAAATGAAACCCTTGTTTTCTATGCATTTTTTCTATAATAGTCCTATTATTTCACATGGTAGGGATCTGTATGACTTTTTTATGACCTGAACATGATATGGTTGGAAAGATAATTGAGTTATCTTTCATTTTATTTTATTTTATTTAAATTTTATTAAGTTTAGAGAATGTTATAGCATTTTTTGTAACAGTAGGTCTGAATCTGCCCTAGGGTTTCCAACAAACAAGAAAATTCCATATATTTTCTTCACCCCTTCAAAAATATATAAAAATTGGTTAAAGGTTATGTTTTGAGGGTATCTAAAAATTCTTTAGAGGATATTTCATATTTTTCTATTTTGATGGAGTTACTAATGAAAGTTTGCTTGCATTTGTTAGTAGATAGTCCAAAAAACCCTGTTAGAAGTAGGACAATCAAATTTTGAGCCCCTCTGTACAAAGAAATGCTATAGGTTTTTTTGGACATGAGTAAGAATGGCCAAATGAATATCCTAAATAGGTCTCCTTTTCTGTAGATCAGGTCTAGGTTAAGAGATATGTCCAATTTT
Organism: Sequoia sempervirens; assembly: GCA_007258455.2. Taxonomy (NCBI): domain Eukaryota; kingdom Viridiplantae; phylum Streptophyta; class Pinopsida; order Cupressales; family Cupressaceae; genus Sequoia; species Sequoia sempervirens. Next base: position 587,942,858 of record VDFB02058242.1, read on the forward strand.
CCTTTTTGAAAGGTTACAAGGAATACCAAGGGTTTGTGAAGGAATACCCACATTTTGATGAACAAAGACACTAATTTAAGTTTTGTTTGAGTTTTATTACCCCTTATCTATATCATATACCCATGGAACATGATGATGAGGCACAAAATGTAAAAAATTTCCCTTGTGTTGTGGCACGAGTTCTCTTGTTTCTAAATGTTGGTGGATTAGGAATGTGTACGTTTGTTGCCATGTGTGTTGTTGTCCCAAGGGGTAACTTAGTGAAAATTTGTTGTGAGGATGGGATTCCTAATGATTTTTTTTTTGAGTGAGACCTTGGTTTAGTGTTTGTGTAGCTCCCTCCACAAGTGTAGAGAAATCATAACCATGAGGAAGTTTGGCACCTTTCTTAGCTAGTGCATAAGAGAATCTATTAGGATCAAAACTAACAAGCTCATAAAAAATGTATATAATTCTTGGATCTTGTGAAGCTCATTCAACCTCTTCTAAAGTTAATTATTTTTTGACTTCAGTTAAAATAAGGTTGTCAAATAGGCTTGGTGATTCTCTTTGTGTTGTTTCCCTTTGTGATGTTGGAGATTGATTTGAATTCATTCCAAGGTTTGTGCCATGAGGGGGACTAGAAAAGAAGTCACTTGAAGAACCCATGCACTTTCTTTTTATTTGTGATCTTTTTTCAACCATGTAAGACTTACAAGGTGGATGTGATAATGCAAGGATGATAAATGAAATGTGGGGTATGAGATGACTATATTTTTGAATTTTTTAGATTTTTAAGGATATGAGGCTGATGTCAAATGTCAATGCACCTAAGAGCAAGTTTTGAGATGGAGTGATACTAATGGCTCTATGACTAAAGGATATGGTATGAAAATGAAGCTAAATGATACTAAGGGATATCAAATGATACTAATGATATGGACCTTACGATTTAAGAAAATGAATGCTAACCAAGCTTTGTTAATTCAAGAAAACAAACCAAATTGTCATTGAACTTTATAAGGACCAATATTGAAAGAATGATTATTTGACAAGGTGAGCCTAAACTAAGACATAAGTAACCCTAAATCATTTAAAGGATTGATAAGATTCCTCTGTCTGAAATCTTAAAGGTATGTGGAACCTAAGCCAAACCTAAGATTAATTATGATATGTAAAGATGGAAAATGTAACCTAAATGAAAATAATGGAATGGGCTAATCAAAATCTACAAGTCTAATACTTAGATGATAATATCATTGCCAAGATGGTTAAGATCAAGAGTGGATAAGTATTCTCTACAATTTTGGTAATCAAGCAATTGTGGTTCACTATTCTACAAGTGTGGTTTTTGCAGATGTAGGTCATTGTTTAACAAATTCAATGAATTGCAGTAGATAAGGGCTTGTGTCTATCAAATGTGATGCAAAATATTAGTTGCAATTTTCTAGTTAACAAATGTCACTTAGTTTGTAGTTGTGGGTTTTTTTTGAGTAGATGTGGTTAACAGTGAGCTGACTTACAATTTTATGGTTCCAAATGGTTTTCATTTTGAATTTTTTTTGAAATGTGACTGAAGGTTTTTCTAAAAACATAGAAGACACTTTGAAAATAGATTGGTTTGATTGTTGACTTGTGACAATTTTGAAATAAACATGTGTATGCTCAACGGTTGTTCACCTCAAATTCCATTGGTATAAACACACAGAAAAAACAATAAAGCACTTCCTATCCCTAAGGTCAACTTCCAATGGTGCAACAATCAAACCTACAACTAGGAATCTCCTTTGAAAAAGGTTTAGGTACTGCCCACACTTTTCCTTTGTAAGAGAGGATAGATAGGGGCCTCCTGGAGTGGAAGGATATCCCAAATCACCCTCTCCCCAGAAAGCTACAAGTAAAACAAGTAACTTATGCTACATCAAGGATTTCTGTCTAATTTCAAGAGAGCCATATGCTGAGTAACTTTCAAGGTGCAGTGCTACAACCTTGCACTAAGAGTGACACCAATATAAGTCAATCAATAAGGGTGGCTACTAAAATGGTGTCTAGTCACAACTCAAGGACTTTCCACTATGTGAGCATCCCACTATGTGAGCATCCAACAAGCCACTTAAGGCTTTAACAAATCCTACTAATGGTACTAAAAATACCACATGTAAATGATGTGGGTAGCTTACACTTTCAAAATGGAATTGTACAACAACAACTAATGGTAGTTTTCTCTTGGATTTAACCTAAGATTTTTATATATCGACCTGAGGGAAAATCAATTTTTGTTGCCTTTGAGTTCTCCATTAGGATGCGTGTCTTAGGTAATCCAAACTAAGAAAAACCAATATGCAATGATTTCTCTTCACCCAAGATCATATGAAGTGCTAGGGGAGAGGATACTCTCACAACACCTTATGAGATCTACTAAAAATAGTTGTTCAAGTACACTAGACATGATGGACAATCATTCATTAATTAACCCAAATTGAAATGTGGCTACTTAAGAAAAATAACAAAATACAAGTTTTGGTTCATTTTGGGCCCAATGAGTGTAGAAATGTAGTTTTTTGTTCATTTTAAGCCCATGACTATAGAAATGTAGTTTGTTGTTCAAGTTAAGCCCATGAATGTAAATGTAGATTATGTTGTTTTTAAATCCTAATGATGTGTGTTAAAAACAAAAATTCTTCCTAATTTAAACAAAGATAAACAAAACCCTACAAAACCATAAGTTAAATCTCCCCAAAATGAAAGCCACATGCTAGAAGCAAGAGATTAGTAAACAAAAAACCCTAATCTAAAGAAAACTAAAAATGAAAATATTAAATAAAACTAAAAATTAAAAATTTATACCTTATCAATCAATTTTGATGTTCTGCTAAGGAGTTGTGACACATGGATGTGGTTCAAGGAATAGCAAATGCAGACTGATGTTTATCAAATGTAGCTCAATTTTTAACAGTTGTGTCACTCTAGATCTTATCAAATGTAGCTCAAAACCCTTCAAATGTGATGTTATTTGAATTTTCATCACTCTGCCCACAATTGAAACACTAATTTTCATGAATGCGGCTCATGAACTTGCAAAAAAAATAAACACATAGATTTCTCTACAATTTGTATAAGTTTCACATTAGGTTCACTACTATAAGGATGCAAAAATTCAAATAAAAATGGGGTAAAGATCAAGTAGCAACCACTCTACTTAAAATATAAACCAAAATCCAAATCCAAAGCAAGAAAGTACAAAGGAAAGAGGAAATCAAAAAAACATGAAAGCATAAAACAAAACTTGCCTATCAAAGTTGGTTCATCTTCCTTGCTTCTCAAATATTCTTTTGTAAATATTCCCTCATATTTTGTTGCACAAATACCTGCAAGTGACAATGACTAGATAACATGAATGCTGGAGAATATGGCTATAAAGTAAAAATGGAGGAGAAAGCCTTCTTTTATAGAAAAGCTTCTTGAATAGATATATGAGATAAATCCTCTAGAAGATGCCAAGATAATTTGTGGAGGATTCATGCACCACAAAGTAGTGGAATAGGACAACTATGAATAGATGGTCAAGATTCTTTGAAGACTAGAGGCAATCAACATTCTAGATTTGAAATGAGAAAGTGGAGGGGAGGTAGTGGAAGAATTAAATAATAAAAATATTTAATTCATGAGAGGAATCTTTGACCACATTATTTAATTTGGTAAAAGATGTGGAGGAATAAATAATTAAAAATGATTATGCAACCACTAAATTAAATTTAGAGGCAATGGGAAAAGGGAATCAATAATTAAATCAAATTAATTATTTAACAGTGGAAGAGGGGTAAGATATAGTTAGACAATTTCAATAATTATTTAACTATGAAAGGAAAAAGGAGATTAATGAATAGATAAATAATTAAAAGGAAATATTTAATTATAGACAAATAATGAAGAGAAAATAATTAAATAAATGATAACTTATTTACTTATTGAAGGAAAGTAAGCTAGCAATGTAAATAAATAAATATTTAATTTATTTAATTGATCAGAGGAGAATAAGAACCAAGAAATGAATTAATTAAATAATTAAAATTATTTAATTATGCAAGGAAGAATATAGGACAATGCAGAAAAATGATGCTCGTAGACCAAGACTTTGTAGGACATCTTGAATTTTTCCTAAAATCACATATTTTTGGAAAATATAATTTATTTAAGACTTTAATAGTTCCATTTAAATTATTTTAATAAATAGGGTTTGATGAAACCCCTTTAGATCAAACTTCCTTGGATAGAACCCTATTAGTTTTAAACCATACCTATAATGGATTCTCTGCTACACCTATTGAAATGTTGATAAAAAACCACTTTTGATTTACCTTTTGGGAAATCAAATGAATTCATTTAAAATTTATGTTTTCTAAGGGTATGTGCAGGGTCATCATGGGAAAAATAGGCCCTTAAGTGGCAAAAAAATCACAAAAATCAGAGTTAGGCAACTTGATGTAAAAATTTGAAGAAGTTATCTATATTATTTCAAAAATATGTAAAAATAGAATATGTAGAAAATTGAATGTAGTTTATAAACTACTAGGTTTGTTTTAAAAAGAAAAAATCTATATGGTGAAAATTTGAAATTTCAATGCAATAGTACTTAAATTTTAGGGAAAAAATAAGAAGTAGGTGTCTGTCTAACCACCCTAACCACAATAAAATGAGAATATTTTTTTATAAGAATTTAGATATAAGTAGAGGACTCATGTCCCAATGTGAAGCATGTTTTTTTGTAATTTTTTTCTAAGTAAACAATTAATTATGATTTTTTTATTACAACTTTTAAAAAATATAAAAAAATCATATGTCTGACCACCTTAACTTGGTCAAAACTTCATGAAATTCAATTTTTATTTTTTAATCCTATAGTATATGAAACATATAATGTGACACATGTTTTAGATTCAAAAAATGTGACAACATTTGAAAGCTATAGATTTTTTTCAATCAGTCTATCAATCAGAACTTTAGTCGTAATTTGAATAGAAAATGAAAAGGAATTACTTATTAAATTCAAATTAAAACATAATTTATATTGGTGGAAAGCTGAGAATCTCCTTTAAAAACCCTTTTCGTTTCATTAATTTTGGGTAAAAAAATATATCAGCTACATACCCATCATATTGCCACTTTTTGACCCATCATGATCATGCATATAGCCCTAAGTATGTAGCCCTTTTTATAAGCTTCCAAAAAAGTATAATTTTAATATATTTAATTTGAATATTATATTTCTTGTGAATGTAGGTTTTTCAATGAACATCAAGTTCTTTGTTTCACACATACGAAAAAATAGGAAAATAAAGAAAAAAGATTCAAAAAAATACATGTGCACTAGATATTGATATCCTTATTGCAAAAAAAGAGAATAAGCTAATTCAAATGCATACAAAAAAAAGTTATGCGGGATGAAGTACACCTCTATCCAAATTATAATTACTCTAACTTGAAAAATTAATTAAAAAAAAAAGTAACAAAAACTTATGAAAAAATATCCATGCACTAGATATTGGTGTGAAAAATATGTATTTAAAAAATTAGAATCGTATCCTTTCTATAATAAAGTTATGCAACCTGAAGTTGTCGAACCCCAATCCTAATACCTACAAAACACAACAAATAAATACATTATGAAATAAAATGCAAGTAAGAACAAGGATTCCCTATGAAATCCATTAGCAAAGTTTAAAATAGGAAATGAGACAAGAATGAAATGAAAGAGCAATAAAGCAAGCTAAATCCTATTGAAGACAATGCAAACTCTTAATCCCATGGGGTAATTGGTGCCAATTTGATGTGAAAATTGGCCCTTTCCCAACTCCAATGATGCAAGCTTGATGAATGTTGATGAATGATCCACTTTGATGAAGAATGGTGAGTGCGTCAAGACCAAAACCTGCATAACCTAGCTACAAATTCAAAAATGTGGATGGAGATTGCTAAATATTTGAGCATAATAAGTTTACTCAAATTGTGGATGCTCAAATAAGGAGATTAGCCCCTTATTTATAGATGAGATTGATGGATGAATGCTCAAAATAGAGCAATGTGGGACTGAGAATTAGACAATGGAAAAGTGCCACTTATCCACTTGTGAATGGATGGAGGATGTGCAAGTTTTAAGGATTGTGCCAATAAATGCATATATTTGAATTTTGAAATTGTTGAAATGACATGCAAGAGGGAAGGAAGAATGCATTGAATTCCACTTGGCTCAAGGAAAAGGACTTGTAAGAGAGAGTAAATGCCTTGTTGGAAGGGCTCATCCCACTAGGGAATATTCCTTAAAAGATGACTTGTTGAAGGAAAATAGAAATTTAGTAAATCAATTAAATCTATTTTCATGTGCAAGTGGAAAAAGATGGAGGATGGGATGAGGAGAGATTAAATTAATCTAGGTTGATCAATTTAATGAAGGGGTTAAGTGTTGTGACCTATCTGACTTAAATTTGTGGATTTATTTAAATCAAATATGAGAAGAATGTGATAAGGGATTAATTAAATAAGGATTTTGATTTATTTAATTAAAAGGGATGATGTTAGATTAAACTAAATAAAGTTTTAATTATTTAATTTAATAGATAGACTTAAGAGATTTAATCAAATAAAGTTAATTATTTAATTAAATAGGATAATTAGATCAATATGGTTAATTTAATTATCAAGAAAGAATCACTTAATTAGATAACCGATTTATTTAATTAAGAGAGGAATAATGACGAATTTAATCAAATAAAGGTATTTGATTAAATGGTTAAACCAAAGGATGATTTAGGATGAAACGATGTTAGTGGTCAGGATTTAATGCACAATTTCAATCAGTGTATTTTACGTGTCTACATTTTGCCCCTGTTTGAAGCAATGCACTCGTTGGGTTGGTTCAAAAAATAACGGTCTCAAGCAAAGACAAAAAAAATCGATTTTCAAATTCTTGCCCCACTACTGCCTAGCGAGAGAAAACATGTCAATACATTGCCCCCTTGAGAGATTGGATGAAAATTTTAATTTTTTGGGGAATCTCACAAAAAAGGACAAGGTGCCCAACAGGTCCAGAAAGGTTCCAGGAGGCCAAAAATGTGTCTAAACACAATAAAACGATGTAAAACAGGCCTCAAATAGACAAACACAAGTTCAACGGTTGAAAACCCTAGTAGAAAGCCAATCAGGGTGAACAAACCCTAATTTTAAGGGTTAAAAAGGCTCCAAGGGGTCACTTTCAATTCATTTTCACACACAACCCTCTAGCGATTTTGAGATTTTAGCTCTGACCTCCTGAAAATATGGCACAATAATAGCTCTTGATGCACATTTCTGACCGAGTTCAGACATACTAGCGGCCACCCAACATTGGGGGACTGGGAAATGATTCTTACTTGAACTTTATTTCTCATTTTTTGTGCTTATTTAATGTGTTTCAAGTTAGTTATTCTACAATGACACTATATAGCGTCGCTCAAAAATCAAATTGTGTTGCTCGATGTTAAATTTCACTGCGACGATGGAGTTTGGAGTTTGAAAACAAATTTCAAACTCTAATGCTCACACCCCCACTAGCGTGGCCATTTCAAAGTGCGACGCAATGGTGCTTGACTAAGTAGGAATCTTTCCAAACTACGCCACTCAGAAGAAAAGTGCACCACGGAAGTGTGCTTTTAGCATTTTGCGCCCTAGCATCGTAGTTTGAAAAAAGTCAAACTATGGTGCCTTTTATAGATAGCAACATTGGAGTGACTCTTCCTGATGTAGGACATGTGAGGGAGCTCTATTCTTGAGAGCATAGGTCATGGGAGCTCTTCAATTACTTGTGAGATCTAAGTGACAGAGAGCAAGATCGATTACGAGACATGGGGCTATAGTACATCACATATGCAATGCCTATGTGCACTCACCTTGGGATGATGTCAGCACTTGCCGAGAGATGGTACAGCGAGACCTCATTTTTCCACCTTCCTACTAGCGAGGCCACTGTCACCTTAGAGGACGTTATCTATTGTGAGGGTCAGATTGAGCTCAAGTGTCACAAGGCTCTAGCCTCTCCCTTCCACTTGGTTGTTGCGGCCATCATTTTAGGTGTTGTTTCCCTAGATTGGCAAGGCCAATACTTCAGTCTTTCTTGGGAACTTTGTTGGGAGCACATGGTGATGCGTGATAGGTCTACTCATTTTTCCTGGGGGTTAGTTCTTCTTTCTTCACTGTATAGAGATTTACATGAGTACATTTTCCTCAATGACAAAGCACTTAGGGTAGGTGTCACACTTCTCCACATATGGGTGTGGGAGTACATTGCTATTCTTTAGCTGCAAGTCATTGCACTACGGATGAGGCTTGATGATTCCCTTGTATGGTGTTACAAAGGTGGTGTGTCCTTCACACACACGAGTGAGCACGAGATTCCCTATTGGAGGAGAGTCCTAGATCAGATGCAGAATTTTACATGGCATCCATACCTTGGTCAGCCTAGATGGGCTGACAATGTAGAGAAGATTTTCTTTGCTTGCCAGGACTGCTTCATGTAAGGGAGAGAGCATACTATGGTGGAACGATACCTACTCGAGCATGTTCAGCGTAAGTTTAGTAAGCCTCAATACTGGCCAAACGATGATTATGTGGCCATATTTTCCTGCACCATGTCACAGGGTTCATGGGGGTGATACATTCTTGCTTTAGAGGCTATGGACAACTTTAGATAGTTGGTGGCCTAGCCTGGGGTTTATGATCAAGGGCCTACAGATCCACGGGTTACACAAGTGTACAGAGACTGGTTTTGGCCTCACCTATAGTTGATAGTTCCTGGAGCAGTCCCCATTTGATGAAGGATGAGGGGTAGAGGGGGAGGACAAGGATGGAGAGATGGCGTATGACAGGATCAGTCAGTCAGGCCTCTAGTTCAGCCAGTTTAGCTAGGTCAAGCTGATGTTCAGATTCATGACCAGCAGTAGGTACCAGCTAGGTAGCAAGAATAGGCAATTGCACCTCCATGAGTTGGGGGTGAGGATTAGCCTCAGGTACAACCCCCATGAGCATAGCCAGCAAGGTAGGTGGATCCTCGAGATGCATTGATTGTACAACTGCAGGTCTAGGTTTAGACGGTGAGAACAAAGGGATTAGGCCAGGACTGAGAGAGACCAAGCTAGGGCTAAGAGAGACTAGGCTATTTTGAAGAGGCAAGCTACGGAGCTATAGGTGGCCACAGAGATGGGCTAGAGACAACAGTTGGAGAGCATGGTGGCCTCCTACTCTCAAAGCATAGTGACCCTTAGATCCTATAGGGAGGCCGTCTAGGAGGCCGATTACTATTGCATGCACTATCATTAGACTGTTCCTAGAGTAGAGTGGGCCCCAAATTACTCATAGCAGACCAACCATAGACCGGTAGAGGGTCATGGTGATAGGGGTGAGGGGAATAGATAAGATGGGTAGGACTTGTTTTGATCGAGATGATACTTTTAGTGCCTTATGGGCTCCTTTTTGATAGCTCGATGGGCCCTTTTGTACTTATTGACACATATGTACAGTGATCTAATTATTTTGTACTATGACAGTTACCCAATGATGATATATATGAGATGATGATTTTGATATGATGTGATGTAATGTGTATCATTTATTTCTACATTTATGGATGGTTTAATGTCTATATGCTATGCAATCATGGTATGGTGTTATGCGATGTATATATGGATGCATTTCTTTTCTAATGATGTATGCATTATGGATATATCTTATATTATGCTATTTATTCATGATATGTAGATGGATTTGTATAATATGTAATATGGATGGATAATGATGATGATTTATATGATGATTTGTGTATGTTGATGCAAATGATGTGATATGTGATATAAAGTGTAATATGCAAAATGAGTATGGATGGATGTACACTTTACATGTAATGGATTTATATGTTCCTATTTATGCTTATAATGGTATGGAATGATTTACGCAATGAAATGTAAAAAATGATTGTGATGTTATTTATGAAGTGTTCTATATATTGAAATGGATGATTAATAGAGGATATAATGCAATGTAAATGTAATGGTCTTGTTCTCTATGATGTGTATTGATGATGTAAATGAGATGATTTTAAGATGCTTAGAATAACAAATATATTATTATAAACATGTTAAACGATAATATATGTGATGCATTTAATGTGATGTAATGAAATGATATGTTAATGCAAAGTGGTATGATGATGTTTAATGCAAAATGAATGTAATGTCGGAGATGACTTTATGATGTTTATGTGATGTGAATATGTATGCTTATAATGCAATGCATTGTACCTATTATGTATGATTATGCAGTAGGTGATAATGTAAAATGGTTATGAAATGTTTATGCAACGATTCATGTGATGAATGTAATGTGATGGAAAAAATGGATGCAATGTGATAAAAAAGAGATGTTCTTATTTATGGAAAATGCTTATAATAATATGTTTATGTGATGATGGAAATGCAATGAATATGTTTCATATATGATATGTTGATGCAATATGCTAATGATTTGTGGATGCTGGATCAATGATGATGATGATGATGATGATGATGATGATGATGATGATGATGATGATGATTAACTGTCATAGTACTTTCTTAGCATGATGAGCAAGAAGGGATGAAAGAGAATAAGACATTTCAACAAGACACAAGATGATGAATATGAAAATGATGATGATTACTTGTAGAGGAGTTGGGATTTTCAAAGGGCCAATTTTATTATGTTTGATAACACATGTGGTATGATGCATCAAGGTATAGAGAACCAGGATGGTGTTGTACCCAATGTGATGGACTTTGACTTGACAATTAGATAGGAGTATCCTTGTTCACACCTGACATATAAAAACCTTACTAGGATGCACTTCAGAAGTTTCAAACATCTCAGACCAAAACACGGAAAGGTATAACCTATCAATGAAATAGTCAACAAGTTGCCCAAAACACCCTCCATACATAACTAACAAAGCAAATATTCACCAAGGTTACATTACAAGAATGTCCAACAAGCACAATAGATAAAAAGATAATGATCGTTGCCCGATTCCTATTTCTCTAAATCCTCTATTTGGATATCATCGAGGAGTCCTTGGAATGAGCACAATAAGATAAGTCAAAAAAACAAAGATAAAGTAAACAAACAAGTTGATGCTCTTCAATACCGCTAACCAAAAGGGGATGTGTTTTTAAGGATAGGAACAAAAATTATTGCCAAAAGATAATGCCCATTGTAGGAAGGATACATCCTAGGTCATATTAGTGGATGGTGGCATGTCATTTCATTTATTCTAAGTGTTCTTTCAAATGATCGATATGGGACCAATTGGATGATGGGCTATCGACACAAAGAGATGACCAATTTTATTACGTAGTGACTTAGATTTGAGACTTGATGTTTTGAGTTTTAATTGGCTAGACTTTCTTCTGATTATTTCACCAAACATTGAGGATGAAAATTGTTTACTATGAGTGATGTTATTGCGGGTGTAAGCGAGATGAGATAGATGGATTTTCTCAAATATTTGGATGCTTTTGGATTTTGGTGATGTTTTGAGGCTATTTTTTGTATTTTTGAGATTTTCAAATGTTTTGATTTTTGATTTTCCATTGTTTTGGGGTTTTTCAAGATTTTGACAAAGAGACTAACCTAAAGACCTATCCTAAGGGCCTTAGGGGATGATCAACAAATTAGCCTTGCTTACATTATACACGCAGAGACCACGCAGTTCGACTGATGACTTGACTAATTTACAGATGATGATATACATGATGAAATGTCAATTATTATGACAGACTCCTAAAGGATTGACCTAAGTGTCTCAGGGGATGATGAAAGATCAACCTTGCCTACGTTCAAGGCTTATAGACCCGTAGTTTGACAAGATGACTTTTTGACTAACTTTTGACCTTTTTTGGATTTTTTGATATGTTTTGAATGTGTTTTTTGGATTTTCTAATTTTTTTCTAATTTTTTGATTTTTTGATTTTAGGACTTCAAGAATATACACAAATCCAATCTGATGGAAACATTCCCCCAACATGATGCAATAGACTAGCCCAATAAAGGAAAGATAGACTGACCTTGAGGATGGGCCGAGTAGTACTAAGAGGGATCATGATACAAACAACAGACCAAACTATGGTGTGGATGCAAGTGGATGATGGATAGAGAAATGGAATGTGATGGATAATGGAAGTGTGATGTATGGATGATGTAGAACAAGTCACGAAGATCCTGGTGGATGGAAAGTGCTTATTTCCACAAGGTGTCTGCTTGCTAAGTTTTCACCAAGGTACTTGCCCAAAGTGCCACCAAAGTGGTTTTCACTAGAGGATGATTTTTCTCTTTACTATTTTTTGATCCATTTTTTGATTTTTTTGGATTTTTTGCTTTTTTTATTTTTTTGTTGTCACCAAGATGCTTTTTTGCCAGGTTTTCACAAAGGTAACCATTTTTTGAGGACATTTTCTAAATTTTTGGATTTTTGGTTCTACACCTTGAAAGATTAGGCATAAAACTTTTTGAGATGAGAGCTATTCATGGGATCTTGTAGAGGTTCCCCTTTGGGTGTTGATAACTGATATGCCCCTGACTTATAGCTTTTCGTGACAAAAAATGGTACCAACCAGTTGGGTTTAAATTTTCATTTGCTGCTTGGGTTTGGGACATTCCTTTGATTCTACTTTAATACCAATTCTCCAATTTGGAAAGTCTTACTTCTGATTTTCTTGTTATAGCTCCTCTTGAGTCTATTATGGTAGACTTGCAAATGATTTAAAGCTTCTATACAGTGCTCATCCAATAGCTCTAGCTCATTTAGCCTTGATACCTAGTACTCTGCATCTGTGATGAGGTTTTGTAGTGATATCCTGAGTGATGGGAGCTCAATCTCAATAGGGAGTATTATGTCTGATCCATAGACTAGGGAGAAGGGGGTGGCACCGGTAGGTGTGTGGATCCTAGTTTGATAGGCCCAGAGGGTGGGATTAAGCTACAAATTCCAGTCATGACCTACACCATTGATTGTTTTCTTGAGGATTTTCAAAATGGTTTTATTAGTGGCTTCTGTTTGGCCATTTCCTTGGGGATAATATGGGGTGGAGAAGCGATGCTGGATTTTGAATTTTTCACATAAGTTGTGGACATCTTGATTCTTGAATGGTGTCCCATTATCTGAGATAATGGCTTGTGGGACATTGTAGTGACATATGAGATAGTTCAGGATGAACTTTGATATTTTCTTCCCAGTTATATACATCATGGGTATGGCTTCCACTCACTTAGTAAAGTATTCTATAGTGGTTATGATGAACATGTGGCCATTAGATGAAGTGGGCATTATTTTTCCAATGAGATCAAGTCCCCACTGTGAAAAGGGCCATGGTGTGATGATGGAATGAAGTCCTTGAGTTGGAGCATGGATGAGATCGCCATGCTGCTAAAATTGTAGATACCTTTGGACATATTCATGTTCCTCTCTTTCCATTGTAGGCCAATAATACCCCATCCTCAACATTTTCTTGGGTATGGCCACTCCACTCGAGTGTGAACCATAGATACCATTATGTACTTTAGTTAGAGCAGTCAATACCTCCTTAGTGTTTAAGCAACATAGTAAGGTTCCTTCTATGCTCCTAGGATGACGAATCAGGATGCCCTTTTTACAAAGGTTCATTTTAGTGTTGAGGGTAAGTCAGCAGGTATGACGCCTATTCGAAGTTATGTATAAATGTAGTGGTACCAAGGATCACCAAGACCAATGATTTCGCACACAAATTCTAATTCTAGTACCTTGAATGTGGGCATGAGAAGCTACTCTATTAGGAATTCATATTTTGGGACATTGTGGGGGATGTCTAGTAAGGATCCAATTGTTTCAATGGTGTCTGCTACTCTATTGTTGGCTCTGGGAATTTATTCAAATGTGATTTTGATGAAGGATTCTTTGAGAGTCTCCACCAATTTCTTGTATGGAGTGAGTTTATCATCTTTAGTTTGGTTTTCATCATTCACTTGGTTTATTATCAATTGATAATCTTCGTATACTCTGAGAGCTATAATGTTCCACTACATTGCTATTATGAGACCTATGGTTAAAAACTCATATTTTGCAATGTTATTAGTGCATGGAAACGCCAATTTATAGGACCTTGGTATGTAGCCCCCCTGTGGGGTGATAAAGAAGATGTCGAATCTCGATCCATGTTGTGTATATGAGCCATCAAAGTAGAGTTTCCAATGGTTGGCTATGTTGAGATTGAAAATGGATTCATCTAGAAACTCTGAGATGAGAGGATTTTGTGAATAGATTGGTGCTTCTGTGAGCTCATTTGTAATGACCTGGCCTTTGATTTCTTTCTGCTCCACATATTCAATGTCGTATTCTAATAGTATCATCACCCATTTGGCCATTCTTCTAGTGAGCATTGCCTTTGACAATAAGTACTTGAGAGGGTCGATTTTGGCAGTGAGTTTTATTTTGTGTGCCAACATGTAATGTCTAAATTTATGTGATGCAAACACTACTGCTAGGCATGCTTTCTTGATGAATGAGTAGTTTAACTCATGCCCAACCATTGTTCTACTAATATAATAGATGGCCCTTTATGTTCCATTTTCGTCATGTTGAGCTAGGAGAGCTCCCATGGTTGTTATCGTTGCTAATACATAGAGAATTCATGGTTTTCTTGGGATTGGTGGCATTAGAACTGGTGGTGTAAGTAGATATTCTTTGATTTTATTGAATGCCTCTTCACACTTTTTATCCCATTTGTACGCTACTCCCTTGTGAAGTAGGTGAGAATATGGGTTTTGTTTGTCTGCCATCTATGCTATGAATCTTTGAATGGATTGAAGCCTACCTTGGAGACCTCTCAATTGCTTTAATGTTTTTGGTTCCTCCATCTTGAGGATTGATTTTACTTTTTTTGGATGTACCTCAATACCTCTCATTGACATTATGTAGCCCAGAAACTTTCATGATTGTACACCGAAGATGCACTTCTTTAGGTTTAATCTGACCTTGACTCCTCCAGCCTGTCAAAAATGGCACTTAGGGTTGCTATGTGATCCTTTATCCATTTGGATTTGGCTAGAATGTCATCAACATAATTTTTGATAGTCTTATGGATCATGTTGTGGAAGATTAAGGTCATGGCCCTTTGGTATGTTGCTACTGCATTCTTTAAGCCGAATGGCATCATATTCCAGTAGTAAGTCCCCCATGGACAAGTGAAGGTCATTTTGTGTTGGTCTTCTTTGGAAATAATTATCTGGTTATAACTTGATAAACCATCCATCAAGGATAGCATTTCATGTCCTGCTATCATGTCTACGATCATGTCAATATTGGGCAACAGGAAATCATCTTTCAAACATGCTTTGTTCAAGTCTCTGAAGTCTACGCAGATTTTGATGCCCCCATTGGGTTTTGAGATGTGCACCAAGTTTGACACCCATTCTGGATAATAAATCAATTGAATGAATCTTACATATAATAGCTTTTTTAATTCCATTTTGACTAGCAGGGTGATCTGAGGGTGCATTTTCCTGAGCTTTTTTTTTACAGGCTTTGCTTCTGGGTATAGTGCTAAGTGGTGAACCATGATTTCTAGATCAAGCCCTAGCATGTCAGCATAGCTCCATGCAAATTTTATTTTTCTCTCACTTAGGAAGGCTGCTAGAAGCTCTTGTTCCTTTGATAGTAATGACTCCGCATAGAATGTGATGTGTGGGGTTTCTTCTATTCCTAGATTGACCAGATTGTATTTTTCTACTAGGACTACTGATTTTTCTTGATGAAGAGATCTGAAAAGAAGATTGAATCCCCCATCCGTTGGTTCCTTGAAGAGTTTTTCACCATTGGATGCATCCTTTCCTTTTACTTTTTTCTAGTCGGAGAGTGCCACAATGTGGTTTTCACTCAAGGACTTAGATATTATTCTTATTTTTCACTTTTGCAACTGAAGGATTCAACCATTTCCCCATAATAGGCCTGTGCATCTAGCTCCATGATGAACCCTCCTTTTTGATCCCCACATAGAATGTTATCCCATAATCTGATGAATTCTGAGAGTGCCTCATCATTTTCAAATGTATCAAGAATTGGTGCTTGTTGTTGGTCATAGTCGATGAGTTGGGGGTATACTAGGTGGATTTCATGATTTTGATGGTTTGATTCAAAAGATATGGTGCTAATCATGAAAAGAGTGGTATCCTAAAATAGCCTAGGTAAGTTGGTCATGGGATCATCATCATCACTACTACTACAGATGTTGATTATGTCAAATGTGAAGTTATCTTTGATGCGACTTGTAGATACTGGTAAGTACAGCTCAGTTGCAATTTGCTAAGGATTTTTTATCGTTCTAGCTGGAGGACCTTGACTATGTATGGTTATACTTAGATGGGTACATCCGAGGTTAATATTTCTCATTCGCATCTCTGGAATGATAGGTATTATAAGACCATTGTCATTTGTCCCAAGTCTTTGATTTCTATCATAGCCCATTACGAGCATCATTTGCAGACCCTTGTTTTTGTCATCCATTGGTAAATCAGCTACTGGTCTCTCATCTTGGTATAGCATATGAGATAGATCTACCTTAATAACCTCTTGATTGAGATCTCCCCAACTTGTAAAGCTAAGATAGTCTTCAGGAGACATTTGAGATGTGGAGGCTTCATTTACTTGTAAACGTCCTCGTGATCTGGGAGATTTTGGTAACTCTCCTATGACAAAAGTGTTTTTTGGGATCATGTAGTTTCCACACCCATTATCTTGGATGATGACCTTAATGTTAGAAATAGTGGGAATGGTGGGAGTGGTGGGTGTCTTTGTCGCAGAAGTGGAAGCAAGAGTGGTAGGATCAATGTATGGTGTAGATGGGCCCTCATCATTTTTTGGTACTTGGGGAATTTTATAGTACTTTTCCTTGAGGCTTTTGAGTAGGAAAATGGTTCAAGATCTCCATGGACAGTGACTTCTTGTCCTTCATATGTGAATTTGACACATTGATGGAAAGTGGACGCTACCGCTTGCATTGCATGAATCCATGGACGTCCAAGGAGGATGTTGTATGGTAAGTCAAGGTCCAAGACCTAACAAGTGGTTTCCATGGTGGCTAGCCCTACTTGAATAGGGATTTTGATTTTTCCCTAGGACACTCTTTCTTGGTCATCATATGATCTTATTGTGATACCCTTTCCTTTGTCGATAGAATCCTCTAAGATTTTTAATTGTTTGATGAGCTTGAGAGAACAAATATTCAAGCGTGCACCTCCATCCACCAAGACCCTTTTGAATTTTCTTTTCTATACTAGGAATTCTAAGTGGAGTGCATGGTTATGAGATTTTTGGATAGGAAAATATTGGTTGAAGAATGTGAGGAGATTTGGTGTAATGATATTTCTAACCATAGCTTGGAATTGTTCTGCATCAAGATCTACGAGGACAGTGGATGTTCAACCAATGCTTCCTCAAGGATTTTCTTATGGGAAAATGAGATTTTTAGTAACTCCATGATGGATATTTGCGCTAGCATTCTTTTGAGCTGATCAAGGAAATTATAGCCATTGGGGACTGATCTAGTTGTGGGGATTCGATTTGGCTAGGATGATCCTACAACGATAATTTTTCTGCCTCTTGCGGTAACTCCATAATCGGCATGGGATCCTTTGATAGTGATGGTAGTGCAGTAGTCATCTAGGAATGCAATGACATGGTCATATACATTATTTTCATTCTTGAAGGTTTCTTTCCCCTTATTTGTGTTATTATTCCCTTCATTTCCATGGTTAGGCATCAGATTCGTGTATATCTTAAGATTTTGATTTCCTATTGGCTATTCCACATTTATAAGTCTTTGATTGATGAGATATTGAACTATGTTTTTTAACCTCATACAACTATTCGTGGTATGCCCTTTGAATTTACGGAAGTCACAAAGTTGATTCTCATTATACCAAGGAGGTTTCACATCTGGTTCTTGGTAATTCTCATAGGTGGGAGCCTTAATGAGTTTTTCATTTATCAACTTCTTCATGATGACTTCAAGTGGTTCCCCAAGAGTGGTGTACTTTTACTTGGGGTAATTCTTGTTTTGTTGGGGTGGTCCCCTTTAATCATTGGCATTTCTAATTGCTTGATTGTTGTTTGGTTGTTGTGTTGCTTGATGATTGTTTTGATGTTGGATTTGGATTTATGGTGCAGATGTATTTTGGTGAGAGGCATTGATGACCACTTTAGCGTCGACAACATCATCATTGGCAACATTATTTTTTCTTTCCCGTGTTCAAGGTTTGTCATTGTAATTGGTGGGTGGGCTGTTGTTTTGTTGTTCAGGGTATGAATTTGATCCTACGTGTTGTGTCATAAGGGCTCATTCGATGTTGAGCACCTTGGAGATCAACTGGTCATATGTGGTAATCCATTGAACCTTGAGATGGAATGCCAAGAGGCTGTCAAGGTTGGATATGATGATGTAAACTTGTTGTTCCTCAGGTATGGTCCATTTTCTCTGATTGGCCTTGGATCACTATCATTCTAGGAATGAAGCGAATGATTCATTCTTACCTTGTTTCAAAGCATAGTTCTTCTAGATTGACATCCATTGCAATATTGCATGCATAGATTTTAATGAATGTGTCTATAATTTCTTGGAATGTTTTGATGCCTACGGGTAGGTGAGAGAACCATTCCATAGTGTGGCCAACCAAACTCCTAGGGAATAGCCACATCAGATAGGTATCATCGTATGCGACTTCCATGCAATGGACTTGGAATTCCCTAGTGTGATCTTCAAGTTTTCTTGTCCCACAATACTTGTCAAACTTTGGGATCTTGAATCCTTTCAGGAATGGTTTCATCACAAGGCTCTTGTCAAATGGATAGGGACACAAGTTGCTTGGTATTTTTTTGGTTCATCCTGATTGAAGATGGATCACTTGTTGCGAGAGCAACTTGATTTGTGTTGTTACGTCATTTTGCAGATCAGGGGGTGGGATGAAGGTATTCTAGGGTGTTTCAATTGTGGGTTGGATGGGTGGGTTGTTTGGTGTGTTTTTTATGGTATTTGCACATTTTTTCAAGCTAGGTATGCTTGTACTTGGTACTATATAGAAAATTCTTGTTGTTGATCTTGTTGTTGTTGTGCTAGGATTGCCTATTGTTGGGCTACCAATTGGACTGCTTCTTGCTCCTCTTGATATTTTTTTATTGCTTGCTAATATGCTTGTAGTTGTGTTGCTTATTTTTTTGGTTGTGCCTACGCTTTTTGTGCTTGAAATTGAGCATGTGAAGGAACTTCAGCTTGAGCTTGTTCTTGGGCTTGTGCTTGGGCTTGGGCTTGAGGTTGAGCAACTTTTTGTTGTTGTAAGAATGCTTGGACTTGTGTGGCCTGTTGTGCTTCAAATATGGCTTGGGCTGCTTGAGCAGCTTGAGCGGCTTGCTAAGCAGCTTGTTGTGTGGCTTGTTAAGCAGCTAGTTGCATGAATTTTTTTTTTTTGCTCTTGCAAGAATGCCTTCTAATAAGAATCTTGTTCTGAGGCTTGCAATGCCATGTTGTATTGGTTTGATAAATCAGAGTTTGGTGGTGGTGGATTCAGAATGGTGCTTGTGATGGTGGTGAGTGGTGATGTTGAGATAGATGGTGAGATCGACATGATTGGTCCTTGAGAGACCATGCTTTGAGATGTTAGAGGGGTGTTTGATGATGTTGTGATTGCTTGTGTGGTTGTCATCTATTGTTGCGATATCGATGACAAGTTTTGAGAGTTTGGTGTGATTTTTTTATTTATATTTGGGATGTTGGTTTGATTGATATTTGGTAAAGGTGGGAGTCCCAAGAGTGGTGTGGATAATGGTGGTAATGGTGGAAAAGGTGAAAATGTGAGGGGTGTGATCTCTTAAGGAAATGATGTGGTGTCAAAAATGCCCCCTGGTCTAAACATGTCACCTTCTCCTTGCAAAGTTTTGGGAGAGAAGTTTGGGGTGTTGCGCGGAAGGATGATGATAATGGATCATTAGGATCATGGAAGGTGAGAGGGGCATACTTATGTAATGGTTTTTGGGGTATGTTTTGTTCCAAAATGGTGTTTGCATCCAAGTCTTGATTATTGACAAGGGGGTGTATTTGAATGGCATTAAGAAATGCATTTCCGTTATTAACATTGGGTTGGGTTGGAGCAAAATATGTTGTGATTTGCGAAATGTTTTGAGTGATGCTTTGTGATGGGGGCATATATGAGATGGGGAGTGTAGATGTAATTAGAGGCATGACCTCCAAAGGTGGCTCCACTATAGAGCTTATGTTGAAATTAGAAGGTAATTTGACCCCTTGTTTTGCTAGTTCGAGCATGTATAGTGAAGGGTTAAGCCTCATCATGATATTGATGATCTTATGGTTATTCAGATTTTAGATCATTTTGGTGATTTCTTCATGTGGCATCCCAAAGGTAAGACTTGCTTCTTGACTCTCTTCTTGTGGATTTTGTGATGATGAGAGAAAGTTTGTCAAAGTATTGTTTGTTTCAATAGGATTCATTTTAGCATTTGTTTGGCTTAGGTCACTTGAAGTGGGTGTTTCTTTGTCGGCTTCCATGTTCTTCTTGTATTGACGTCTGGTTTGAACCATAAAACAAGGATCAATTTTTGAGAATATGGGAGATGAATCTCCAATTCTTAGGATTGATCAAATTTTAGGCACAAAAAGAGAAATTTTTAGGATACGTTGAGGATCACAAGGTGATGTGATGATGATGTAAGAGATGGATGATGTGGATTTTTGGATATTTTTGAAAAAATCTTGAGGGAAATGCTAGACTTTTAGGTCTTTTGGATATGTTTGGATTTTGATTTCCTGGATTGACGTTGACTTGATTTTGTTTTGGTTTTCTTTGTTTGAAAAAATAGACCCTAAGATGTTGGATGTTTATCTAAGGGGTAGATTTTCCCAAAGGATGATAATTTGAATATGCGTAGGCAGAAGGATGCATCTACCCACACCTATTCAAATGAGATGATAATTTAACCAAACATATGAAGAAGGATGCATCTACATATACCTAGCTAAATAAGATCGTTTTGATAATTTTGAATAAGCATATGCAAAAGGATGCATCTACACATACCTAGCCAAAGATGATTTAATAGAGATTTCAAGAATTTTGTCTCAAAGATTTGATGATTTTGATAAAGAGCCTAGCATGAAGGATAATTTTTAATTTTTTTTGAAAGATTATGGTGAGGTGATTTTTTGGTTTGATATTGAAGGATGGATGAAAAATATTTGGTTTTGATCCTAAAAGACACTTTGTTGACTAGACCTCGGTAGTGAAGAGCATGCAATGCTTCTAATGACCTTTCAACCAAGAAGTGGTTCAAATTGAGCATACATTTCCAAATTGTTCAAAGCGATGAGTCTATAGCACCTGTAACGTCAAGATTGCACAAGACAACAAAGAAGATTAGAAACAAACATGCAATACTAAAATCTAAAAATACAAATCTAAATGTTAAGCAACAAAGAACATAGGAAAGTTAGAACGTAATTAAACTAAAACAATCTCACCAATTTCAAACATATTTCCATGATTCATCACGATTGCCCTTCTCCATTTTGCTTGTGTAGTATAATTTCCCTCAGATTTCTTGTAATTCATGCAAGTATAGCCTAAGATAGTGATTAGCAAAATATCGAAGATTCAAGACAAAGTGCTCTCAAAAGTCATAAGATTTTGCAAGAGAGATTGGAATGAAGAATGACAAATCAATTTATAGAAAATTGATTATTCGAATGACAAGTCAAGATTGAAAGATCAACGAACAGTTAAGATTGACAGATTAGACATGCATTCAGATAATTGTCAGTAGTGACATGAGTGATACAAACTAGAAATAGGATTAAAGATTAAATAAATGATTTAATCTTCAGTTTGGCATTCGAAAACATAAGAAATATCTTTGCATGACAAAGATGAAGATTGATTATAACGCCTCTCTATTCGAATGCATGCACGGGGTTTAATTAATTAAATAAGAATATTTAATTAATCTCTATGTACACACAAATAAGTTAGAACTGGACGATTGAATGATCTGACAAAGAGATTACTCGAGACAGCCACTCAGACATCAAATGAAGAGTTAACTGAGTGATTAAATAAAAAGCGTTTATTTAATTAATCAGATAGAATAAAGAAAAGTGTGAATTAATTAAATAATTAAGATTATTTAAGTAATAGAAGAATTGATGTTAAAATGAACTAATTAAATAATTGACATTATTTAATCATGACCGTGATGAATAGAAGTAATGAAGAATATGGAAGTCATAGGCCTAAACCAAATTTCGGTGTCTACATTTGCCCCTCTTTGATATAATGTCATTTCAGCGTTGTGTCAAAGAAAATCAATAAAAGCATGCCCCAGTAATGCTCCAGATTAGAATAAGTGAAGGTATGCCCCCTTGGGAAAATTGACAAATTTCTGAAAAATTCAATTTTTTTTTGAAATATTCCCAATTAGTCCATAGGATAGGCATAAATGTAGTGGAATTTGTGGAATTGGGTTTGGAAATGGGAGGGATGGGTATGGCATGATCAAAAATGGGAGTTAACATGACCAATAGGACAAGAATGCCACCTAAGCCCTAGGTATATATAAGAAAGAGGGGTAAAAACCTATTCATTTGTACCCACCTAGTTGAGAATTTGAGATTTTGCTTTGACTTTCTAGTGAGGATGTCTCCAGTTCCAGCCACTCATCATTGTGCATACAGGATCCAGACATTCCAGAGACTAGCTGGCGTGGACCCCCCGATATGGACCTAAAACTTGGCTTTTTGAAATTTTGGATTTGTGCGTATTTTGATGCATTTAATTCATGTTTTACTCATGTGTCACTTTAGTTATTGACCGCATATGCATGCGCGAATGATGCATATGTATGCGGAAAACCGCATTTGAATTTTTACGTCTGTCATTTAGAATAGTATTTAGCGATTAAACGCATTTGTTTATTTCTGATACACATTTGACTTTATGCATCACAATTGCATTTAGAATAGCCGCATATGTAGTTTGTGAAACGCATTTGAATTTTATGCACCGCATTTGTAATTTTGCAATGCATATGTATGCAGTGTAATGCATAGGATATAATGAGTTGCATTTGTTTAAAAGCAACACATTTGAATTTTATGAACCACATTTGATAAAAAGCTATGCATGTGAAAAAGAATGACGCATATGCAAAATAATGACGCATTTGCATTTTATGTAGTATAGTCATTTTGCACTAGAATAGATGATTGAGGCTAACATGAGGCATGTATAATGTTATTGTAGGTTGTGTTGGACATGATTTATACATGGGAGTCGAGACCCACTACTTTTCGATTCAGAGATAGCTTGCGGCCGGCAGAGCGACGGACTCTATGGCATCTTGGATTATTGCACGTGACCGATATTCCCCAAATTTGAGTAAATCGAGGACTATTGATAGCGTTGCATGAGCGGTGGCACTCAGAGACATCATACTTCCACCTACCAACTAGAGAGGCCACGGTTACTCTAGAGGATGTCTATAGGATCCTTAGACTACCTATTAGAGGCACACAGGTGGCCTATGATACTCAGAGAGGTGTTGTTGAGATGTGTAGGTACTAACCCCATGTCGACATTAGACAGCTAGGGTTCGATGATTACGAGATTTGGTGGTGGGTGTTGGCCTAGAAGTATAGACAGTTGGACCGTTTATTAGCTACATTGATAGGCAGTATAGTACTACCTGACTGCCAAGGTCATGGGTTTCCTGTGGGATGGGGGAGATGTTAGTAGGCATGCTCGAGCGTCGAGTTGTGTATGCTTGGGGTTCTTGTGTACTCGGGATGTTATACTTCCATCTACATGATATTGCATACCGAGAGGCATAGTTGATGAGCTGTGGTACCACGCTCCTGATGGTATGGGCATTGGAGCATATAGCAATCTTTCGGCCACTTGTTACAGTTGACCTACCGCATGGAGCTCCATATGCCTTCCATTATGCGGGAGCGACCACACAACATTATATTGGGGATATAGGCTATTTTAGACACGCCATAGATGCCATGGAGCAGTTCACATGGAGACCATACCTGGGCTGTGAGGTGTGGTCAGATGAGGATGAGCACTTGCCATTTTGTAGATAGGCATAGTACTTGGTTGGGCGGACAGTATCGCATGTGCACATCATAGAGCAACAGTTGCCAGATCGGGTCCTGAGGCAGTTTGGAGAGGTACAGGATGTACCTCGAGGTAGAGTAGAGTTTGTGAGATCCTCGCGAGAGGTCCCGCTATGGGGGCCAGAGATTCGAGTGGCCATTGTAGAGGAAGATATTGATGGGTTACAAGCACTTCCATGGTGATGGAGAGATGGGCTAGTAGACCCAAGGACCACAGCAGAGTATGATCAGTGGTGGGCAGCACACAGGCTGATCCCCTTGACAGACCCAGAGTAGCCAGAGCCGATAAAGTGGTGTGGGACAAGTCCACTAGGCAGGTGAGGTAGAGGGAGAGGCCAAGGAGGAAGAGGAGGCCATGGTGATGGAAGGGATGATGTCCGAGGTAGATGGTGTGGAGGTAGGAGAGGTAGGTGTGGTCAGCGGGGACGAGGACCACCATTATCATCGATCCATGAGGAGGGGGGAGGAGAGGAGGATGTAGCCATGCTAGATGTTGGGGGAGGGGGAGAGGAGGATGTGGTGAGAGGTGGAAAGGAGGTGCAGCCGGCAGAGGCAGCCATCCCAAATATCCTAGATATCCTAGCAGAGGAGGAGGCAGGTGCTGAGGAGGCAGGCAGAGAGGAGGCAGAGGTTGATGCTCTGGGGTTGTTAGGTGTGTACCAGGAGGATGATGATGAGGATGATGATCATGAGAGAGAGATTCGATATTAGATCTTGGAGGAGTTGGATGAGGAGGAGGATGGGAGAGATAGGGCCAGATAGGATGAGACAGAGGCAGAGGATCCATACACGGATATATTGCAAGCCCAGGTTGCATCCTTGGAGGAGCAGATGAGAGTGTTGATGGCTGAGAGGGATGCCTATCGGATGGAGAGGGACAAAGCTTTGATGGACAGGGATCAGGCTATAGCTCGATGACAGGAGACTAAGTAGATATTCACAGAGCTTAGGGAATTATGTATAGGACCATTAGCTACATTCGCCAGAGAGTTAGTCAGAGCTGGATAGAGGGAGAGATACTATCGGGACCTATATGAGGCAGAGGTTCCCCTAGAGAGACGGGCTCCCAGTTTTTCAGCAGCACACAGTAGCAGGTCCCAAACCAAGACCCACACATGGATGGTTAGCACAGAGGAGGTGGATTAGCCATGTAGAGCAGGGCCATATGATAGACCTCCCACAGCTTAGAGATCAGCAAGTTCCCACCATCATTCTCCTGCACACTCCTGGCATGATGTCAGTGACAGTTCAGGATAGGGGTACCATTTGTCGAGACATTGTATTTTGATCTTATAGCCTGCGGGCTTCCATGTATTATTGAGACATTATGACAATGTGATGTGACACAGTTGAGATATATATATATATGATTTTGGTGGCGATTCTCATGATATGCATTTTTATGTATTGATTATGCAGTCTTTATGTATACATGTGATGTTTATATGATATGCCTATGTGATGGATGAGTATATGTATTTTATGATGTTTATGCAGCTAATGAGATAATGTTGATTCTATGTGATGTATGATTCTATATGATGTATGCAATTTAGAACTATGAGATGCAATATGATGTGAATATGTATTAGGGATACTACATGTATGTTATACAGACATAATGTGATGTATTTATTTATAGTTGCTTTGTACATGGAATGCTTATGATATGTGTAGTTTGATGATGAATGTCTATTATGCCATGATGATCTAGATATGAAATATGCCTATTTGTATGTATGTTTCTAACATGTATGTTGATGCAGGATGATGTATAATGTTTTGTGTCATAGGACTCCGTCATAATACAAGAAAGAAGAACGGTTAGTGCGGAAAGAAAGATCAACAAAGAATGAAAGATAGAAGATAAATGTTAGTATTAGCAATCTTCGATATTTTTCCGTATCACAAAAGGTATTGCACTTTATCATCATTGGGCGGGACTAATACAAATGGAGAAAAACACCATGATATGACATAGATCAAGGTGTGCAAGATCACCCACTTGCTAACAACAGACAGTCATAGAAAAGGATTGCCATCAACTCATACTAAGGGCACAAGTTGCCCCAGTCTTTTTGTCAGGACAAACCACAGACAACAAACAAAGTAAAAGACGGGTCATGAGACGTCATTGCTCCTCTAAATCCTTCATGGGACATCCTTGAGAAAACTAGTAACATGACTCAAAATCAAATTTAAAAGACAGTCGGTAGACAACAGTCAAAGAAAATAGAATTACGATACATCATTGCTTCTCTAAATTCTTCATGGGACATCCTTGAGAGAGCTAGTAACATAATTCCAAGTCATCAATTCAAGATAAATGGTAAGATAGATAAGCCATAAAGTCAATAAGCCAATAAAATATTTTCCAAAACTTGATTTGTTTGTTTGATTTGTTTTGATTGATAAAGGGATTGATTGATAGAGCCTAGTGTCAGGAGATACACATACTGGATAAGACTGTGAGTTTGGTTTCGATGTTATGACTATCTATATAAGGCATGACAAAGCCTAATTTCAGAAAGACATGTATCGTATAAGACATTGAGTCAGATGTCGTTGATGTGATAACCTATGTAAGGCTATGTTTGATTGTTTGACCTTGTTGATTATGCAGGAAGGACTCATCCTGTATAAGACATAGGTTGATTTTTTTGATAACGTCTGTTTCCAAGAAGGGCACATCTTGTAGTAGACATTAAGTGATCTGTTTTGATTGTTTTGTTTGGCAAGTTGCATAGTTTGACTTACAGAAATTACTGACTTGTTCACCAGACCAATGCATGACGTGATATGATGTGTGGACAATTGACTATGTGTGATGACAAAACCTAAAGGACTGACCTAGTGCATCCTTGGGGGCTCATCGATTGATGGCCTTGCCTACGTTATACACACAGAGACCTCATAGTTTGACTTGACTTTGACTGACAAGACTGACTAAAAAATAGAAGATGTGTGTGAAAGTGAATGTGACAAACCCTAATGGACTAACCTAGTGTGGCCTCGGGGGCTCATCGATTGATGGCCTTGCCTACGTTATACATGCAGAGAACTCGTAGTTCGACACGACCAACGACCTTGTCATATAGACATATGGATTAAATCGTGAATTTATATAGACAAACCTAAAAAGACTGACCTAATGCCTCGGGGGCACATCGGCAGGTGGCCTTGCCTACGTCTAGTCACAAAGGCAATGTAGTTCGACAAACGACAAAGACTAACAAGTGCAACTGAATTTGACTCTATTTTTGGATTTTTGAAATGTTTTGATTTTTTTATCTTTTTGAAGTTTTTTGATGTTTTTGGGTTTTCTCAGATCATTTTGCGATGTTTGTGGATTTTCCATGGTTTTATGTCTCCAACACAACCAATGTAAGAACCAATATGACACATGTGAAGTGCTTGCCCCCAGTCGGGTATAAGACCAATTGATCATGAATAGGGTAAGATGGGGGATATGAAATGCAATCGATGTTAATCGTTTCAAGTTATGGGAAAGACTACCACTTATTAGGAATGATATATACAAGTGATGGACACAAAGGATAAGGGATATGTATAGGGATAAGGACTATATACAGGGTAGTGGATTCTATACAATGATAAGAACTATGTATAGAATAATAGTAGACAAAGGAGCAGAGTTAACTACACATGGCGCCTATTTGCCAGGTTTTCACCATGGTACTTATCCAAAGCACCACCGAAGTGGTTTTCACTATTGGATGAATGACTTGTCTTTACTATTTTCCAGATTATCTAATTTTTTTGGTGTTACCAAGATGCATGTTTGCTAGGTTTTCACCTTGATAACGATTTTTTTGTGATTTTCTAATTTTTTTGTATTTTTGCTAATTAAGACAAAGGCTCCCAGAAGCTATGCGTAGAACTTCTTTAGATGCATACTATTGATTGGTGAGGACAATGGTTCCCCTTCAGGAGTAGAGAGTTGATACACTCCTGATCCAAAAGATTTTGTAACAACATAAGGTCCTAACCAGTTTGGTTCAAACTTTCCTGGTTTTTCTCTTTTTGCTTGATTATTTGGGTTCTCCATTAAAACTAGGTCACCAATGTCAAAGTTTCTATTCAACACCTTCTTGTTATAGCTACGACGAAGGTGATTCTAATATATTTGAAGATGGTCAAGTGCCTTCTATCTACGCTCATCCAGGAATTCTAGCTCATGAAGTCTCGATACTCGATACTCTTCATCATCAATGTGGCCTTTTAGGGATACCCTTAGGGAAGGAATCTCGACCTCAATAGGTAGAATAGCTTCAGAACCAAATACAAGTGAATATGGGGTAGCACCAGTGGGAGTGCAGATACTTGTGCAATAAGCCCATAAGGGAGGGTTAAGCTGTAAATGCCAGTCATGACCAGCATCATTGACAGTCTTCTTGAGGATTCTAATGATGGTCTTGTTAGATGCCTCTGCTTGGCCATTACCTTTTGGGTAGTATGGAGTAGAGAAGTGATGTTAGATATGAAATTCTTCACACAGATGATGAACTTCTTGGTTCTTAAATGGGTAGCTATTATCAGTGATTATGGACTGAGGGACACCATATCGACAAATGATATTGTTCAGGATAAATCTAGAAATCTATGTGCCAGTAATGTATGTCATAGGAATGGCTTCAATCCACTTCATAAAGTACTCAGTGGCAGTGATAATGAAATTGTTCCCATTAGATGATGTGGGGTGGATCTTTCCTATGAGGTCGAGTCCCCATTAGGCAAAGGGCCATGGTGACATGATAGGACGAAGCTCCTATGTTGGGGCATGTATCAAGTCTCCATGAACTTGGCATTGGCGGCATTTCATTACAAAGACATATGAGTCTTTTTCCATAGTAGGCCAGTAATAACCCAATCTCATAATATTTTTGGCTAAGGTAGGACTGCTAGAATGGGAACCACATATACCCTCATGCACCCCATGCAAGGTTGCTTGTGCTTCAATAGAATCAAGACATCTCAGTAGGGTATTATCTAAGGCATGTCTACATAGGGTGTCTCCGACAATGGTGTATTTAGCTAACTTGCGGAGGAATGTCTTACATTGTTTATTTGATAGGCCAGTGGGTATGACTTCGGCATGAAGATAATCATAGATTTCTTTGTACCATGGGGAATCAGGACCAACAATGTCACATACCATTTCAGAATTTGGGATATCATAGACTGGGACCAAAAGTTGTTCTACCAACAACTCAAACTTAGGCACATTGTTAGGAATGTCCAGAAGTGATGCAATTGTAGCCATAGCGTCTGCTGCCCTATTTAAAACATGAGGTATTTGATGAAAATTGACTTTGTCAAAGTACTCTTTAAAGCTATCAGCCATGCGCTTGTATGGAGCAAGCTTCTCATCCTTAGTCTCATAATCATCATTTACCTGTCTGATTACTAGTTGAGAATCCCCATATACTTGTAAAATCTTAATTTTCCACTTGATTGCCATGCGTAATCCTGTCACTAGAGCTTCATACTCTGCTATGTTATTAGTGCATGGGAATGCAATCTTGAATGACTTAGGGATGGAATCACCCTGTGGTGTAATAAATAGTATACCAGCCCCTAAACCATGATTTGTATGTGAGCCATCAAAGTACAGCTTCCATGTTATGTTTGTGTCAATTGTGAATATGAACTCATCAAGAAAGTATACAACTAAGGGGTGATCTGCCTATATGGGTGCATCTACTAACTGATCAGCAATGACCTATCCTTTAATAGCCTTTCTTTCGACATACTGGATATCATACTCTATAAGTATCATAACCCATTTGGCCAGTCGTCCTGTTAATGCTGCCTTGCTGAGGAGATATTTTAGAGGGTCTATTTTAGCAACCAACATTGTTTGATGGTTTAGCATATAGTGCCTCAATTTTTGAGTAGCAAATACTACTACAAGATAGGCACGTTCAATGGTAATATAGTCAAGCTCATAACCTACCAAAGTTTGATTGATATAATAGACTGCCCTTTCATGACCTTCATCATCATTCTATGCAAGCAATGCTCCGAGTGATGAATGGGTTGCTGTAATATAAAGAATCAATGGTCTTCCTTCAACAGGTGGCATTAAGACAGGTGGTGTAAGTAAATATTCTTTAATCAATTGAAAAGCCTCTTCACACCTAGCTGTCCATGGAAAGGGTACTCCTTTCTTAAGTAGATGTTGAAAAGGATGTCTCTTATCTACTAACTGCACTATAAATCTTCTGATGGATTGCAACCTTCCCTGTAATGTCCTTAGTCAACTGAGATTGGTGGGTGGTGGCATGTCCATGATTTCTTTCACTTAGCAGGATCCACTTCAATGCCTCGTCTAGAGATGATATAACCTAACAAATTTCCTGACTTGACTCGAAACACACATTTCTTTGGATTGAGTCTCACATTATACTTCTCTAGCCTCTGAAATATCTTGTCTAAAACCTATAAATGTTCTACCCTTGTCTTGGATTTTGCAATAAGGTCATCAACATAATCCTCCATAAGAGTGTGCACTAGATCATGAAAGATAGTAGTCATGGCATGTTGATAGGTTGCTCCAGCATTCTTGAGTTCGAAGGGAATAACATTCCAGCAATATGTTCCCTAAGGACAAGTGAAAGTTGTCTTAGGTTGGTCTTCAGTTGCAATTCTGATCTGGTTATACCCTGAGAATCCATCCATAAGGGACAACATCTCATATCCTACTGTCATGTCAACTATCATGTCTATATTAGGCAAAGGGAAATCGTCCTTAGGACAAGCTTTGTTGATGTCCCTAAAATCAGTGCAAATGTGGATGCCCCTAGTTGGTTTAGTGACTGGTACAAGATTGGAAATCCAATCTGCATAGTCGATAGATCTGATGAAACCAATGTCTAAGAGCTTCTTGAGTTCTGCCTTGACTAATAAAGCAATATGTGGGTGCATTTTTCTCAATTTTTGTTTCACTGGTTTGGCACCTGGTTGTAAGGGAAAATGATGCAGAACAAGGTCAGGATCCAACCCTAGCATATCTGAATATGACCAAGCAAAATTTATCTGTCTTTGTGCAAAGAAGTTATGAAACTCGAGTTGCTCTTCTGTTGTCAATGACGCTGCAAAATAAACCAGTCAAGGATTGTCCTTGGTACCTATGTTGACTTCTACTAATTCTTCCACAAGCATGAGTGACTTTTCTTGTGCAATAGGGAGAATGTTCAAACCTTCATCCTTAGACACCTCAGAGAGGTTTTCACCTTCATATGTGTCCTTCCTTTTTACTTTTTCATTGTCAAAAGGTGCATTTCAGTTTTCACCTAGAGACT
The DNA here is from genome assembly GCA_007258455.2 of Sequoia sempervirens. Taxonomy (NCBI): domain Eukaryota; kingdom Viridiplantae; phylum Streptophyta; class Pinopsida; order Cupressales; family Cupressaceae; genus Sequoia; species Sequoia sempervirens. The sequence goes on from VDFB02058242.1 coordinate 587,974,428, forward strand.
CATCCTTTTTATCTTGTTTATTTTTTTCTCATTTTTGCAACTAGAGGGTTGAACAAATTCCCCAAAATATGCTTTGTTGTCCAAGTCAATAGTAAAACTAGCCTTATGATCACCATTTGGTATGCCTTCTCATAATCCCAGGAACTCAACAATTGCTTCATCATTCTCAAACATATCTAAGATGGGTGTGTCTTGTTGGTCCCAGTCAATGAGTTGGGGATAGACTAAGGGCATGTCATCGTCGGAGTTATCAAAGTTTAATGGAGTGAAGGTAAAGATTGAATTATTCATGTGGTTACAAAAGTCTTGTACCAGGTCCTTTTTTCTCTTAGGTTTAGGTCTAGGTGGATGGATAGGTGGGACTAATGCCAAGGTTTGACTATCGGAAACAAGTGGCTCAAGTTGCCAAGAGGTAGGATCAAGTGATTCCCAATAGTAGTGTTTGAACCATTCTTCTTTTGTCATTTTCTTTGGTGGACAGGAATTTAAGGGATTTGGTGAGGAACTTAACATCAAGTCAAGTTCTCCAAATAACTTGTCAAGGTCCATGGAAGAAGTAGAGGATAGGGAATCCCACTCATAATCATTAGAGTTGGGGGAGGCGCAATGATATTGGTCCACTAGTTCGTGAGATGTCTTAATATCTTCTGAAGCACTAACTTCCTCAAGTAAGGGTAATGGGGTACTAGGAACGCCAATCTGAATTGGTTGAAACCCTAGCCCTACTCCTTTTGGCCACTGAGAAATAAATATTGGTTCAATTCTACCATCTTGGTTTAAGCCTAAACCACTTTGTCCATCATATCCTTTGCTTTGCATGATTTTGAAACACTTTCCATATAGACTTGTAGGAATATGAGCAAGTAAAAGGGGTTCCTGATTATCTTCCTTATATAGGCAGGAAGTGACATCTTTTGCATCTACAACCTCTTTGCTTAATTCACCCCATTTAGTGAAAGTTGTTGTGGGAGGAACATGTATAGCGATCATAGACTGTACCCTACTTGTTATAGGTAAACCATATGACTTAAGAGGAACCAAATGGCTAACACAATAAGAAGTATTCATGTAATACTCTCCACAACCCTTGTCTTGGACCTCAACCCTAGGAGTGGCAGGAAGTGAGGGTGAAATAGATGTTCAAGTGAGTGTGGACGGGTCAACATAAGAAGATGGATTCGACGATGAAGCCTCTTGGTTCACTGGTACTTGACGTTTGGGGATCTCTTTTAGATTGGTACAATACTAGAAAGGATCAGGATCACCATCTATAGTTATTTCTATGCCATTGTAAGGGAATTTAAGACACTGATGATACGTGGAAGGGACTTCCTTCATGGCATGAATCCATGGTCTACCTAGCAGAAGGTTATAAGGAAGGGTGAGATCCAAGACTTGGAATTTTGTCTCCATCACCACATGACCAATTCTGATAGGAAGTGTTACCACCCCCTTTGATTTTCCCTCCTCATCATCATAAGGTTTTATGACAATACTTTTGGTTGTGTCTACGCATGCTTCTGAGATACCTAATGCCTTAATCAGTTTTAAAGTGCATAGATTTAACCTTGCTCCTCTGTCTACGAAAACTCATCTAACCTTGGTGTCATCAACAAGGACTTCCAGATCTAAAGGGTCGTTATGGTTCATCTTTTTAGTGGCATAGTCTTGTTCAGAAAATGTGGCATGGTGATTATTGGTCAAGTAGCCCACCATTTCCTAGAAACAATTGACATCAAGGTCATTAGGGACCATGGTGTTCTGTAAAGCCTTATTGAGGATAGATCGATGCTCAAGGGAAATACGCAACAATTCCAAGATTGAAATTTGGGTTGGGGTCTTCCCCAACTGGTTGAGTAGGTTATATTGTAAGTTGGAAGGTTGTGGTGTTTGCTGCGATGGAGGGCCTTGGATAGTGAACTTAGTACGGCGAGTATTGACCGCACACTCAGGATTAGTATGGAGGGTAATGGTATTGATATTCTCATCAACGGCATGAAGTCAATGAATGATTTTGCCACTATCATAGTCATGCTTGATACTCGCATAGTTGGTTGACATATTGGTCTTAGTACTTGAACTGGGCACAGCCCCTTTCCCATGGTCATGTAGTGGATCAGAAAAGACTTGATGATCAGTGTTTGATGACTTTCTTTTTTTTTCCACTAACTTCAATAATTCTCCTTTCGACAAGATCCTGTATGATATTCTTTAGTTGTCGACAGTTTTGTAAGTTATGTCCCTTAGTCCTATGATAGTCACAAAAGGCATTGTCATCCCACCGAGCTAGTTTAAACTATTCTGGATTGTATTGTCTTGGTTCTTGCAGCTATATGAGGTTATGTTGTAACAGTTGTTTGAACACTGACTCAATGGGTTCCCCTAAGGGAGTGAACTCACATTTTTGAAATCTCCTTTGTTGTGGACATTGAGTGTTTTGGACCATGTTAGGAGGTTGACTGACAACATTAAGAGTGTTGGCAAAAGTATGAGGTCCTTGTAACGTGAGGAGGGATCCCACTTGTAGTGTTTTAGTGTCAACCACCCCATCATTGGTGACATTTTTGTTGTGAGACCAAAATTTGTTTCTGTCAGTGGGGTTGTTTTGTATGATTGGGTTTCTATTAGATGTTGATGTCTTGAGTTCACCCTTTTCAATGAGATCCTTCTCTATTATCACTGCTTTTTCCACTAGTTCCGAAAAAGACGTACAACAATGTACCCCTAAGTTACTCTTGAGTTTTGCATGAAGGTTTTCTTGAAACATTGTAACTTTTTTTTTTCAGGTATCTCAACAGGAAACCTACTAGCTATAGTTCTCCATCTCTGGAAGAAAGCAATGAATGTTTCACCTTCGTCTTGCGTTGTGTGACACAAAGTTGCTATATTTATCTCATGATCTATGTTGTAGGAAAATTGTTCCACAAATTTCTCAACCAGTTCACCCCAAGATCTAACGCCCAAATCTAAACCTGAAAACCACTCTAGTGCAGTTCCCACAAGACTTCTTGGAAATAGTCTCATAAGATATGTGGGGTCATAAGTGACATCTATGCATATGGTAGAAAATTCCCTTATATGTTCTATTGGATTTTGTTTGCCATTGTACTTCAGGAGATTCAATATGACATATCCGTGAGGGAAAGGTGTCATGTACAATGATAGATCAAAAGGGAATGGGCATATGTCCTTTGGTGAAAATGATTTCTTAGTTGACACCGACATGTTATCCATTTGCGTTTGTAATACCTACATTTGTGTTTGTAAGACATCAACTTGGGTCAAAGATGTGCTAGGAGGATTATGTAGATCCGAGTATGTATTCTGAAATCCAAAATCTCGTGATGGGTTTCAATTAAATGTTGGCATCTGAGGTGGGTTTGGATTTAGAATGTTGGTAAATGTGTTCTGGTCTGGAATTAGCATAAATTGGTGTTGACCTGAGACCCGTGTGAATGGATTCTGAGTACCACTTTGGGAAAAAGGATTCTGATTCAGAATTGATGTAAATTGGTTTTGACTTGGAATCTGTGTGGACGAATTCTAATTACTAATCTGTGAAAAAGGATTCTGATTCGGAATCGATGTGAATTGGTTTTGACTTGGAATCTGTGTGGATGGATTCTAATTACCAATCTGTGAAAAAGGATTCTGATTCAGAATCAATGTGAATTGGTTTTGACTTGGAATCTGTACAGACGGATTCTGATTAGTAATCTGTGAAAAAGGATTCTGATTGCCATATTGGAAGGAGGGAATGCCTCCTATTTATGTAATCCTCGGTATAGCTCTAGTGACTTGAGCACTAGGTATGGCCATCGACTATGGTATGGTACTCGTGATACTAGCAGTAGGTATGGTTGTTGATTGCAGACTTGGGACACCGACATAAGGTGTAGAGGCTAACGTTTTAGGTCGTTTACTCCCAACAAGAGGACCGAAGGGAGTGGATGATGAAGCCCCTATAGTGAAATTAAATCTTGATGCCATGCTAGATGTACCAAATGGGGACGTATGGACTGTCGTACTCTGTGTAGATGTGGTAGATGGAATAGTTGTGCTAACCTGAGGTATAGTAGTACTAGCAGTCATGGTGTTTGTCCCTTGTGTAGGCTGAGTTTGTAAGGTGTTGATATCAAATCCTGGAGGTAAGGTAGCACCTTCAGCTAGCAATTTTCCTAGAAATCATTGACAATCATTTGCTAGGTACTCATCTACAAAAGAGGAAAACTCAGGGTCCTATGTGGCAGCCTCTATGTCCTCTACTGCAATATGTCCTTGAGTGTTTCTAGTGGTGAATGACAAATTATAAGATTAAGTATAAGACTAAGATTATAAGACTAGGTTGAATGACAAATTTTGTTGACACTATGATTATTCTAGAGTATAGATGGTGGAATGCTCCTAAAGTTTGTAAAAATGACCTTTCTAGAAGTGTAATGCAAGGTAATATGTATCCTAAGGTGCAACTAAACTCCTAACTAAGAAAAATATGGTAATGACCAAATGAACATAAAGAATGCAAAATTGAGCAAATCTTTTCAGGTTTATGTTCAAGGACTGTTTGTGTAAAGACAACTGAAACTAGTATAATTGTGTTGACTGGACAGTGACTGTGAATTCTAGTTTTCTGATAATCAGACAGATGCGTTGTAGGATCTAACATATGCGGTTCAAGTTAACAGTTGCAGTTTTCCAATAATCAATTGTGTTTCTTTGGTAAAGTTCAGTTTGACCTTGATAGATGTAGTTAGCCTTTTAACAGATGCAACTCATACTGATAGTTGTGATTCAGAATATTACGCATGCAGTTTTTCCAAAGCAATTGCGAGCTAAACTTGTAGATGCGACTCTAAACCTGACAGATGAAACTCAAGACTAAATAGATATGACTTAAAATAATAGTTGCGATTTAGAGTTTAACAGATGCGACTCAAGATTTAACAGATGCGACTCTAAAAATCAATTGCGAGTTTCTGGTGAACAGTTGCAACTCTTTGTGAATTTTCAGTGACATGAATTTTAAACTGACTCCGTTTTCCATTATCAAATTCTGACAATCAAAGACAATCATAAGACAAAGTGTTTTCAGTTTCAATTTTGGACTCAAAGAACATTTAAATTGATAACAGACAAGCACATCCTAATAGGCCAAAGGCCTAGGGTTTGTATACTTGGTATAGCCCACCGAAATACCCCGGATTGGTGATGAACACCTTTCCTTCTCGAGAGTGGATAGCTTAGAAATTTGGTTGCATTGGCTCCCCTCCACGACTCATTAATGTCTTTTGAGCACACCAATTTTGAATTCTTTGGGCAATGACTTCCCAAGAACTGCTATCTCTACTCAAGGGGATTAATAGTGAGTATCTTCGGGCATGATACTGTACACTGCACTATACCAAGAAACGGCCACAAATAGGTTGGTCTCTAAAAAAAAAGGTATTTAGTACGGGCATTCTGTTCATGGGGTGTGATCCATACGATGTGAGTCCCCTTTCGAATCCATCTCGTCGAAACCACACTCGTGATTCTTGGGGTTTCCCCAAGAACCCACTTTTATATATCGGCTGGAAGTCCCTCGGGTTCAGGGTGCAACCGGTCTGAGTCATCCTAGGGTGAGTACTTTTTCCCACCAGAATAGGCCCAAGTTCTAGAGTTGGTAACCATTTCTCTTACACCCAGGATTGCATGGATGTGCAAGGGGAGAGGATAATTTGATGTACCAACTTGTAAGGGTGACCAAACTTGTGCTTTCACACCAAACATAGTAGAAACTTGTTAATTTTAACCAAACGAAAGATTTTCTATGTTACCAAACAATCTATTTCAAAATTAACTAGGGTCTTCGACAAGCGTCTTGCATAAAAACTGCTAGTAGTTTTCAATATTGTCTTCATCAATTGTCCTGCAAAAGCTTGTTAACTCCCAAAAGGCCACACACTGAAGATAAGATATTAGTAACACACAAATCAATTGAAAATTTTAGATTTTTGAAAATAGAAATAAAATTTTACCAGTCAATTGCGTCGTTGTATTACCAGTCAGATGTGTCACTTCTTCAATCACGGCTCAGGAATTCAATTGATGTTTAGGAAAATACAGACGCATCGTTTATTCTGTCAGATGCAGTTTAGGAAGTCAATTGCGTTGATTTGTCAAACTGATGCATCGTTTCGTATGAAAAACCTACAAAAATCAAAATAAACATCTACGGATTCACGAAGATGGTGTCTTCACGTCATGTTCACCAAATGTAACACCAAGGTTGCACAAGAAAACAAAGAAGATTAGAAGCAAACATGCAATACTAAAATCTAAAAATGCAAATCTAAATGTTAAGCAACAAAGAACATAGGAAAGTTAGAACGTAATTAAACTGAAACAATCTCACCAATTTAAAACATATTTAAATGATTCATCTCGATTGCCCTTCTCCATTTTTCTTGTGTAGTATAATTGCCCTCAGATTTCTTGTAATTCGTGCAAGTATAGCCTAAGATAGTGATTAGCAAAATATCAAAGATTCAAGACAAAGTGCTCTCAAAATTCATAAGATTTTGTGAGAGAGATTGGAATGAAGAATGACAAATCAATTTATAGAAAATTGATTATTCGAATGATAGGTCAATATTGAAAGATCAACGGACACTTAAGATTGACAGATTAGACATGCATTCAAATAACTGTCAGTAGTGACATGAGTGATACAAACTATAAATAGGATTAAAGATTAAATAAATGATTTAATCTTCAGTTCGGCATTTGAAAACATAAGAAATATCTTTGCATGACAAAGATGAAGATTGATTATAACGACTCTTTGTTTGAATGCATGCACGAGGTTTATTTAATTAAATAAGAATATTTAATTAATCCACATGTACACGCAAATAAGTTAGAACTGGATGATTGAATGATCTGATGAAGAGATTACTTGAGACAGCCACTCAGATATCAAATGAAGAGTTAACTGAGCGATTAAAATAGATGTTGAGTCAAGTAAAAGTGAATACTTAGATAACTCACATAATTATCTAAAATATAGAGGAATGTGTTAAAATAGAGTTAATGAATTAAATAATGCATTTAATTAAAGACTCAATATTCAAAGAATAATTAAATAAATAAGATTTATTTAATTAAATGATGAAGGGATTTAAATGAATAATTAAATAAATAAAAGAATTTATTTAATTATAATTGAAATATGATAGAGTAAATTAAATAAGAATTTATTTAATTTGACAAGAAGGATAAGGTTAATTAGTAACATAATTAAATAAAAAGTGTTTATTTAATTAATCAGATAGAATAAAGAAAAGTGTGAATTAATTAAATAAGATTATTTAATTAATAGAAGAATTGATGTTAAAATGAACTAATTAAATAATTGACATTATTTAATCATGACCGTGACGAATAGAAGTAATGAAGAATATGGAAGTCGTAGGCCTAAACCAAATTTTGGTGTCTACTGAACCTTGTGAACTTTTTTCTTATCTTGATAAGTTGCTTTTGATTGCACTTCCTATTGTACTTCTTGGCGATCTTTCGAGTGTTACTCCTAAATTTTGAACTTTGACTCAAGGATTTTCATTTTGGGATTTTAACTTTCTTGGAAATCATGAGGTTTTTCAACACATGTGAGAGTCGATTTTGTTTGAATCCCACAAAGTATGTTATGTGGAAATTTGATGAATTCAAGGAAAGGGTTATTTATTCTTGATCTATAATAGGAAAATTGAGATGTAAATTCAAGTGTTTAGAAACCTCTAAGGATACGAATCCCAAGGGAAAACAATAACACATGAATTAGGTCAATTGTATTTTCCTCCTAAAGGGTTTTAAAATTTGATGATGATGTTAAGTGTTTGTTTCCCAATGTTTTCGAACAAGCAAGTGTTTTGACTCATAAGCAATATAACATCCTAGCTCAATTGGTACATTTTTCTTGGTGGGCTTGCCTCATGCCCTTCATAGTAGAAGAGATGATTTTACATGCAACTAAGGAAAGAGTATAAAGGTATGTTAAGAATAAAGTATTAACATCTATACTTTAACCAAGATCAGACATGGCAAGTAACTTCTTAGAATCTAAGTTCCAATATACCACTTTGATAAACTCGTTGGATGGACTAGTTGGCTACTATAAACAAGGTTCTTAATGATAGGACATTAGGGACATGGCACCTTGTGAGCGTCCAACAAGCCACTAAAGGCTTTAATCAATCCTACTAGAGGCTCTTATACTTTTTACAGTAGTACCCCATTCTGAAAGACACTGTACGGCTAAGGCCTACATACCATGAGAACTTGACAATTTAGTCTTATCCATTTATATACCGGCCCAAATGAGAAATGGGTTGGAGTTGCCTTTGAGTTATCCTTGTGGATGTGTCTCTTAGGCAGGCTCCTCTAAAGGTAAACAATAGCGAGCAAGCACATCCGTAGTTCGATCGACCTTCTCTTAGAAACAAAGGGAGAACCCACGCGATATACCCAACTCACACTTGCAAGCTTTGTTCAATTTTGTTTCCCAAAATGAAGTGTGGAGGTGACTACTATATCTCAACCTAAGATCATAAAAATGGCCTTTTGATTCTGAGGATCTCTATAATGTGCGAGAGAAGTGCATATGTCCTTTTCAATGATGTTAGTTTAAGTAAGCAATCACAAAAACAAAGTTGCATATATTCATTTTAACCTTTCAAAGCACTTGTGAGTTCATTTTAAAAGCACCAAAATAAGTGTGACAAATTTTCTTTTTCAATTTTTAATCCCAAAACAAACTTTATTAGATTTGAGTCCTAATATTCATTTTAAGCTTTTTGGTAGCAAAAATTGAAATGTTCTTTTTAAAGCCCAAGTGAGATTTGCAGATCCTAAGCATAAAAGATGATGAATTTCCTTAAGAGGAATAATGAATCGTCAAAAAGTGTTAAATAAACACTAAAGTTTTTAAAAACACTTGTTTTTGTGAAATGAAATCATCATGCTTCTCTTCCTTTTTGTCTTTGATCGATCCAAACTACAAGAAAAATCAGTTAGATTCTGGAACACAAAGGTCAAAAAGATAGAAAATAGACAGAATAATCATAATTTGAAAAAAAGCACATGCTATAAATTAATTTTCACTCCATACTCCCCTCCAGCGGTGCAATCCATGAAGGCATCATAGTTTGATTTCTCCAATGGTGCTATATAGTGCTACTTGCTAGTCAACATCACTCTACAATCAGGCCATTGAGCATGAAGGCATTGCACTTTTATCTAGCGACATAGTTTGATTTTTTTGAAAATTCTCGTGGGTCAAATAGGTTTAGTGGCATAGTTTAAAATTCAAATTCCTAGGTGATAAACTAGAGCGTCGTAGTTTGAATTGTTAGCAGTCCTATATAGCGACGCTAGAGAACCAACGGTGTTGAACAGTGATGCTGGAGAACCAACAGTGCTGAACAGTGATGCTGAACCTATAAATAAAGAAACATGTGTAATTTTGATAAAAACGTGATTGAAAAGTGAGATTTCCCTCCTTTTAGCACCAAAATGTTGAACCCCAATCATAATACCTACAAAACACAACAAATTAATACATTAGGAAATCAAATGCAAGTAAGAACAAGGATTCCCCATGAAATCCATTAGCAAAGTTTAAAATAAGAAATGAGACAAGAATGAAATGAAAGAGAAATAAAGCAAGCTAAATCTTATTGAAGACAATGCAAAATATTGATCCCATGGGGGAATTGGTGCCAATTTGATGTGAAAATTGGCCCTTTCCCAACTCCAATGATGCAAGCTTGATGAATGTTGATGAATGATCTACTTTGATGAAGAATGGTGAGTGCTTCAAGACCAAAACCTGCATAACCTAGCTACAAATTTGAAAATGTGGATGGAGATTGCTAAATATTTGAGCATACTAAGTTTACTCAAATTGTGGATGCTCAAATAAGGAGATTATCCCCTTATTTATAGATGATATTGATGGATGAATGCTCAAAATAGAGCAATGTGGTACTAAGAATTAGCCAATGGAAAAGTGCCACTTGTCCACTTGTGAATGGATGGAGGATGTGCAAGTTTTGAGGACTGTGCCAATAAATGCATATAGTTGAATTTTGAAATTGTTGAAATGACATGCAAGAGGGAAGGAAGAATGCATTGAATGCCACTTGTCTCAAGGAAAAGGACTTGTAAGAGAGTAAATTCCTTGTTGGAAGAACTCATCCCACTTGGATTTTGAATTCAAACTTAGGGAATATTCCTTAAAAGATGCCTTGTTGAAGGAAAATAGAAATTTAGTAAATCAATTAAATCTATTTTCATGTGCAAGTGGCAAAAGATGAAGGATGGGACATGAGGAGAGATTAAATTAATCTAGGTTAATCAATTTAATGAAGGGGTTAAGTGTTGTGACCTATTTGACTTAAATTTGTGGTTTTATTTAAATCAAGTATGAGAAGAATGTGATAAGGGATTAATTAAATAAGGATTTTGATTTATTTAATTAAAAAGGGTGATGTTAGATTAAACTAAATAAGGTTTTAATTTATTTAATTTAATAGATAGACTTAAGAGATTTAATCAAATAAAGTTAATTATTTAATTAAATGGGATAATTAGATCAAAATGGTTAATTTAATTATCGAGAAAGAATCACTTAATTAGATAACTGATTTATTTAATGAAGAAAGGAATATCTCCAAATTTAACCAAATAAAGGTATTCGATTAAATGGTTAAACTGAAGGATGATTTAGGATGAAACAATGTTAGTGGTCAGGATCAGATGCACAATGTCAATCAGTGTATTTTACATGTCTACAAAAGTAAGCATCACTTTCTAAAAATGTTGTTTAGTAGAAAAAATAAGTTATTAAAAATAACATAAAAGGATTCATAATTTTTTAAAAAAAAATTTAACACAATATAATTAGAATCTACACACAAAATATCACAAATTACTAGTTCGATTCATGTTCAAATTCTTAATGGTTTAGCTTCTATAGGTGTAAGAATGTGAAGATCTAGTGAAAAATGTTGATTTCAATGTCAAGTTTGGCCAAAAGTGTGTGTGTGTGTGTGTGTGTGAAATAAAGAAAAATGGTGTGGGTTGTGGGTTAAAATGTTATGAAAGGGATTTCACCACAATGTATACACACACACACACACACATATATATACATATATACATAAATGCGAAATAAAGAAAAATGGGGTAGGTTGTGGGTTTAAATGTTATGAAAGGGAGTTCACCACAATGAAGAGGACCTATTTTTTTAATTTCATTTGAAAGCAAATGAGATCCAAACAATGAGATGGCTAACAACTAAAAGGTGAGTCAAACCAATGTTTGAATCAACAAATTTCCTCTCTATGCAAGGATAGGGGTAAGAGCTAAATAACACTTTGGGGAGGAAGATTAAAATCATCAAACAAACTCCAAAATGCAAGCTATAAAATGCAAATGAAGTACTTTATGCAAAACTAATAGAACCAACAATCAAAAGGAAGGTTTGAAAAGGAGAAAATAATGTGTACCAGTCACCAAGGGTCACTTTTTGAAGCTCACCAAGGATTCATTTTCCCTATGGTGAATGGGTCCTAGCAAGGGCTCTGCAAAAATCCTTTTTGGGTTCTCTTTTGTTGTCTTTGCACTCCTAGATTCCTAATTTTGACTATCAGATAGCTGGAAATAAATCTTGTAGAAGATTTTCCATGAAATGAAAACTTTCCTTGCAAATTTGACAAATTTAAAACTTTCTTTAATTTTTCTCTTTAAATGATCTTCCACTTAAAAAAAAACCTTTGATTAAACCTTGGAATATAGATCTACAAATCCCATGAATTTCCCTCAATGGATGTGAATCTTGATCATAATACTTAATTTGCAATAAAGCCTTTGATATCCTTGAATAGATCTTGGACTCTACATCACCATATTAGCTCAAACAACATGCACGATGCAAGAAATCTTTGACATGATAATGTAATCTTTATTTCTGCAATAAGCTTCAATAATTTTGACCTTGAATGCCTTAATAATGCTCTTAAACTACTCTTGAACTCATAAAATTTCTATAGGGATTCTTGCATAAAAAAATATAGGATGAAACATAGTGAAATGACCTCTTATTTATACATATCTTAACATGAATTCTTGAAATTAAAATAACACAAGATGACTTGTTAATGCACATTTGAAATCATTGAAAAACTACCAAAAACATAGTTTGAATTTAGGTCCTGGGCCTAAGTGAGGACCCATTGGGCCTAAGGAAAATAGGTCCTTGGTCAGTTACCTAGGACACACATTGCTCAATGTTAAACATTATGTTATGGAATTTATGAATGTCGGATTTTATCCCTTGGAAAATAAAATTAATTAGGCTTGGATTTGAATTAAAGTGATCAATTAAGGAAAATCGACCTCAATTAATTAATAAATCGATAGATTAGTGTGTGAATGTAAAGGTACACCTTACAACACTAAAAAAAGGTACAATTAAAAGTCCATTTAATTTAAAAGGCCCTAAAATTAATGTGATATTTATGTAAAATACATATTACAACATTATATTAAGGCATTATTAAGTCCTTATATTTAATATTTATTGGTAAATTAAGTGTCAAAAAGGGATACTTTTTCCCACACTACATTTAGTCCCCACTTTAGTGAGAGTATGACCCCATGTCAAACTCACACTAAAGTAGACTATTGGTTTTTTTTAGAACCAAACTGATCTCTAGACATACCTATGCATTTTTCCATTTCCAATTATCAGTAATACTATATGGATTGGCCAATGAATGAATAGAGGTTGCTAAAGTTCTACACCTACTCTTTGGGCTTTGTGAAACTTGGTAGGGTGATCCCACAATGTATACCTAAGAAACTCTTACAATTGCAAAAAAATACATTGTTAATAACAAATATCTCTCATGATACCACTTTATAGAAACATTAAATAAGTTGGCAGCTTATTATGCTAATGTTACATGAGTTGATTATGAGAGAAAAGACACCTGAAAGAATGAATAACAACAGTGGTACTTTTGAAATTTTATGGTTACGAGATTGAGTAAGTAATGAATCAATACTATAAATGTAACACTAATATCCCAACTAAACCAATGTCTTTATCTAGAGCACAAAGTCAATATCCTTTGACATAAATTGATAACAATTCAAATAATGACACATATAATCCCAAGAAATCTTGCATTACAATATTTCTTTGTGAATTTCGAGATTATTACTTCTTATGAATATCCTGGCACATAGTAATTATAATTTATCACTCTCATATAAGCATTTACATCAATTCATTGAATCAATAGGCAAACATGAAACTAAACATCCATCAGATAATAACAGAGACAAATGAAAGAAATCCTTGACTACTTTCAATCATAACTCATAACACACATAAAGGGAGAGAGAATAACCATGAAACTCAATATTAATCTATATTATAAAATGCTATATCATTATCAGTCTTACATGCATAAGTATGAACTCCAAGATGAACTTAAAACAAAGACTTTAAAACTTGGTTTGTATTTTCTTGATAATACCAGTTTTAGTTGTCTTTACACAAATATTCCTTGAATAGAAACCTAAAACTATTGCTCAATGTTGCATCCTTTAGGTTCATTCGGTCATTACCATAGTTGTCTTAATTCAGAGTTTAGTTTCATCTTAGAATACATATTAACTTGCATTAAACTTCTAGAAAGGTCACTTTTACAAACTTTAGGATTAGTTCACCATCTACACTCTAGAAAAGTCATAGTGTCAACAAAATCTATCAGTGAACCTAGTTTTATTAGTTTATCCTTTGTCCTATAGGGAGTCCTCCTAGCTCATTAGTCTAGTTAGGAAACTCAACTTGTCTTTGATCCTTTTCCTACATTGGTTCCTTGACTTAAACTAAATTGACGCCTTGGTTAGACTTTAGGTAGTTGGTCCCTTTGTCTTAAGGTTTATAGAATTGATTATTTTAGAACCTTGCTTAGTCCTTGCATCTTTAGATTTTAGGCTAGTGTCATCCTAGAACATTCCTTATTTTGCATACGAAAATCCCAAAAACATAGACTAGGGTCATACTATTCATAGATATAGTTTTGCATTTCTCGCATATTAAGCTTGTCTTACATGGTTGAAACTAGGTCTAAGAGAAGAGAGAGAGAAAACATGTCAAACCCAAATGAATTCATCAATCCATTTTCTTCAAGACCTCATAAGACTCTATTAGAAAAATTCACCACTAGAAACACTCAAGGACATATTGCAGTAGAGGACATAGAGGATGCTGCACAGGACCTTGAGTTTGCCTCTTTCATAGATGAATACCTAGCAAATGATTGACAATGATACTTAGCCAAATTGCTAGCTGAAGGTGCTACCTTACCTACAGGATTTGATAATAGCACCTTACAAACTAAACCTACACAAGGGACAAATACCATGACTGCTAGTACTACTATACCTCAGGTTAGCACAACTATGCCATCTAGCACACCTACACAAAGTACGATAGTCCATACGTCCCCATTTGGCACATCTAGCATGACATTAGGATTTAATTTCACTATAGGGGCTTCATCATCCACTTCCTTCAGTCCTCTTGTTGGGAGTAAAAGGCCTAAAACCTCAGCCTCTACACCTTATGTCGGTGTCACAAGTTCACAGTCAACGGTCATACCTAATGCTAGTATCATGAGCACCATACCACAATCAACGGCCATACCTAGTGCTCCAGTCACTAGTACTATATCATGGATTACACAAAAAAGGGGCATTCCCTCCTTCCCATATAGCAATCATAATCCATTCATGCAGATCCTGAGTCAGAATCCATTCTCCCAAACTGGTACTCAGAATCCATTCACACAGATTCTGAATCATAATCCATTCTCTCAGATCGGTGGTCATGATCCATTTGCATAGATTCCAAGACACCAATCATTTACACAGATTCCCAATCAGAACCTCTTTTCCCAAAGTGGTACTCAGAATCCGTTTACACAGATCCCAGGTCAACACCAATTTATGCAGATTCCAGACCAGAACACATTTACCAACATTCCAAATCCAAATCCACCTCAGATGCCAACGTTCAATTGAAACCCATCATGAGACTTTGGATTTCAGAACACATACATGGATCTGCATAATCCCCCTAGCACATCTTTGACCCAAGTTGACATCTTACAAACACAAATGCATGCATTAAAAACGCAAATGGATAACATGTCGGTGTCAACTAAGAAATAGTTTTCAACAAAGGACATATGCCCATTCCCCTTTGATAGATCATTGTACATGACCCCTTTCCCTCATGGATATGTCATACCGAATCTCCCTAAGTACAATGGTAAACAAAATCCAATAGAACATATAAGGTAATTTTCTACCATATGCATAAATGTCGCTTATGACCCCACATATCTTATGAGGCTATTTCCAAGAAGTCTTGTAGGAATTGCAATAGAATGGTTTTTGGGTCTAGATTTTGGCATTAGATCTTGGGGTGAACTGGTTGAGAAATTTGTGGAGCAATTCTCCTTCAACATAAACCATGAGATAAATATAGAAACCTTGTGTCACACAATGCAAGACGAAGGGGAAACATTTATTGCTTTCTTCCAGAGATGGAGAACTATAGCTAGTAGGTGTCCTGTTAAGATACCCGAAAAAGCAGAAAGTTACAATGTTTCAAGAAAACCTTCATGCAAAACTCAGGAGTAACTTAAGGGTACATTGTTGTACATCTTTTTCAGAACTAGTGGAAAAAGAGGTTATAATAGAGAAGGATCTCATCGAAAAGGGAAAACTCAAGACATCAACATCCAATCGAAACCCGACCGTACAAAACACCCCTACTAACAGAAACAGATTTTGGTCTTGCAACAAAAATGCCACCAATGATGGGGTGGTTGATGCTAAAATGCTACAAGCAGGACCCCTCCTCACATTACAAGGACCTCATACTTTCGCCAACACACTTAATGTTGTCAATCAACCTCCTAACACAGTCCAAAATACTCAACATCCACAACAAAAAAGATTTCAAAAGCGTGAGTTCACTTCCTTAAGGGAACCCATTGAGTCAGTGTTCAAACAACTGTTACAACATAATCTTATACAGCTGCAAGAACCAAGACAATACGATCTAGGACAATTTAAACCAGCTTGGTGGGATGACAATGCCTTTTGTGATTATCATAGAACTAAGGTACATAACCTACAAAACTGTCAACAACTGAAGAATATCATACAGGATCTTGTCGAAAGGAGAATTATTGAAGTTAGTGGACAAAAACAAAAGTCATAAACACTGATCATCAAGTCTTTTCTGACCCACTACATGACCATGGGATAGGAACTGTCCCCAGTTTGAGTACTAAGACCAATATGTCAGCAAACTATGCCAATGTCAAGCATGATTATAATAGTGGAAAAATCATTCACTGCCTTCACGCCACTGATGAGAATATCAATACCATTATTATCAATACTAATCCTGAGTGTGCGGTCAATACTTGTCATACTAAGTTCAATATCCAAGGCCCTCCATCACAGCAAACACCCCAACCTTCCAAGTTACAATATAACCTTCTTAACCAGCTGAGGAAGACCCCAACCCAAATCTCAATCTTGGAATTGTTTTGTATTTCCCCTGATCATCGATCTATCCTCAATAAGACTTTATAGAACACCATGGTCCCTAATGATCTTGATGTCAATCGTTTCTAGCAAATGGTGGGCTACTTGACCAATAATCACCATGCCACATTTTATGAACAAGACTATGCAACTAAAAAGATGAACCACAACGACCCTTTACATCTAGAAGTCCTTGTTGATGACATCAAAGTTAGACGAGTTTTGGTAGACGGAGGAGCAGGGTTAAATCTGTTTAGTTTAAAACTAATTAAGGCTTTAGGTATTTTGGAAGCATGCGTAGACACGACCAAAAGTATTGTCATAAAATCTTATGATGATTTGGAATGAAAATAAAAGGGGGTGGTAACACTTCCTATCAGAATTGGTCCTGCAGTAATGGAGACAAAGTTCTAGGTCTTGGATCTCACCCTCCCTTACAACCTTCTGCTAGGTAGACCATGGATTCATGCCATGAAGGCAGTCCCTTCCACATATCATTAGTGTCTTAAATTCCCTTACAATGGTATAGAAATA
The DNA here is from genome assembly GCA_007258455.2 of Sequoia sempervirens. NCBI lineage: Eukaryota > Viridiplantae > Streptophyta > Pinopsida > Cupressales > Cupressaceae > Sequoia > Sequoia sempervirens. The sequence continues at coordinate 587,991,639 of VDFB02058242.1, forward strand.
ACTATAGATGGTGATCCGGATCCCTTCCAGTATTGCACCAATCTAAAGGAGATCCCCCAACGCCAAGTGATAGTAAACCAAGAGGCCTCATCGTCCAATTCATCCTCCTATGTTGATCCATCCACACTCACTCAAACATCTATTTCACCCTCAGTTCCTACTACTCCTAGGGTTGAGATCCAAGACAAGGGTTGTGGAGAGTATTACATGAAAACATCTTATTGTGTTAGCCATTTGATTCCTCCTAAGTCATATGGTTTACCTACATCAGATAGGAGACAATCTATGGTCACTATACACATTCCTCCCACAACAACTTTTACTAAATGGGGTGAATTAAGCAAAGAGGCCGTAGATACAAAAGATGTCACTTCCTGGCTGTATAGGGAAGATGATGAGGAACCCCTCTTACTTGCTCATATTCCTACAAATCTATATGGAAAGGGTTTCAAAATCATGCAAAGCAAAGGATATGATGGACAAAATGGTTTAGGCTTAAACCAAGATGGGAGGATTGAACCAATATTTGTTTCTCAGTGGCCAAAAGGAGTATGGCTAGGGTTTCAACCAATTTAGATTGGCATTCCTAGTATCCCATTACCCTTACTTGAGGAAGTACGTGCTTCAGAAGATATTAAGACATCTCACAAACCAGTGGACCAATATCATTGTGACTCCCCCGACTCTAATGATTATGAGTGGGATTCCCTATCCTCTACTTCTTCCATGGACCTTGACAAGTTATTTGGAGAACTTGACTTGATTTTAAGTTCCTCACCAAATCCCTTGAATTCCTGTCCACCAAAGAAAATGACAAAAGAGGAATGGTTTAAATACTACTATTGGGAATCACTTGATCCTACCTCTTGGCAACCTGAGCCACCTATTTCTGATAGTCAAACCTTGGCATTAGGCCCACCTATCCATCCACCTAGACCTAAACCAAAGAGCAAAAAGGACCTAGTACAAGACTTTTGTAACCACATGAATAATTCAATCTTTACCTTGACCTCATTAAACTTTGATAACTCCGATGATGACATGCCCTTAGTCTATCCCCAACTCATTGATTGGGACCAACAAGACACACCTGTCTTAGACATTTTTGAGAACGACGAAGCAATTGCTGAGTTCCTGGGATTACGAGAAGGCATACCAAAAGGTGATCATAAGGCTGGTTTTACTATTGACTTGGACAACAAAGCATATTTTGGCGAATCTATTCAACCCTCCAGTCGTAAAAATGAGAAAAAGAATAAACAAGATAAAAAGGGGGAGTCTCTAGGTGAAAACCAAAAGGCACCTTTAGACAATGAAAAAGTAAAAAGAAAGGACGAATCTGAAGGTGAAAACCTCTCTAAGGCACCTAAGGATGGAGGTTTGAACATTCTCCCCGTTGCATAGGAAAAGTCACCCATGCTCGTTGAAGAATTAGTAGAAGTCAACATAGGTACCAAAGAGAATCCTCAACTAGTTTATTTTGCAGCATCATTGACAACAGAATAGTAGCTAGAGTTCCATAACTTATTTGCACAAAGATAGATAAATTTTTCTTGGTCATATGCCGACATGCCGGGGTTGGATCCTGAACTTGTTCTGCATCATTTTCCCTTACAACCAGGTGCCAAACCAGTGAAACAAAAATTGAGAAAAATGCACCCACAGATTGCTTTGTTAGTCAAGGCAGAACTCAAGAAACTCTTAGACGTTGGTTTCATTAGATCTATCAACTATGCAAATTGTATTTCCAATCTTGTACCAGTCACTAAACCACCTGGGGGCATCTGCATCTGCACTGATTTTAGAGATATCAACAAAGCTTGTCCTAAGGATGACTTCCCTTTGCCTAACATAGACATGATAGTTGACATGACAACAGGATATGAGATGTTGTCCCTTATGGATGGATTTTCAAGATATAACTAGATCAGAATTACAATTGAAGACCAACCTAAGATGGCTTTCACTTGTCCTTAGGGAACGTATTGCTGGAATGTTATGCCCTTCAAACTCAAGAATGCTAGAGCAACCTATCAACGGGCCATGACTACTATCTTTCATGATCTAGTACACACTCTTATGGAGGATTATGTCAATGACCTTATTGTAAAATCCAAGACAAGGGCAGAACATTTACATGTTTTAGACAAGATCTTTTAGAGGCTGGATAAGTATAAAGTGAGACTCAATCCAAAGAAATGTGTGTTTGGAGTCAAGTCAGGAAAGCTGTTAGGTTATATCATTTCTAGACGAGGTATTGAAGTGGATCTGGCTAAGGTAAAAGCAATCATGGACATGCCTCCACCCACTAATCTTAGTCAACTAAGGACATTACAGGGAAGCTTGCAATCTATCAGAAGATTTATAGTGCGGTTAGCAGATAAGACACATCCTTTTCAACATCTACTTAAGAAAGGAGTACCCTTTGCATGGATAGCCAGGTGTGGAGAGGATTTTCAATTGATTAAAGAATATTTACTCACGCCACTTCTCTTAATGCCAGCTGTTGAAGGAAGACCATTGATTCTTTATATTACAGCAACCCATTCATCACTCGGAGCATTGTTGGCATAGAATGATGATGAAGGTCATGAAAGGGCAGCCTATTATATTAGTCAGAATTTGGTAGGTTATGAGCTCAACTATAGTACCATTGAATGTGCCTGTCTTGCAGTAGTATTTGCTACTCAAAAATTGAGGCACTATATGCTAAACCATCAAACAATGTTGATTGCTAAAATAGACCATCTGAAATATCTTCTTAGCAAGGCAGCATTAATAGGGCGACTGGCTAAATGGGTTATGATACTTAGTGAGTATGATATCCAGTATGTAGAAAGAAAGGCTATTAAAGGATAGGTCATTGCTGATCAATTAGCTGACACACCCATAGAGACAGATCACCCATTAGTTGCAAACTTTCCAGATGAGTTCATATTCACAATTGACACAAACATAACATGGAAATTATACTTTGATTGCTCACATACAAATCATGGTTCAGGGGCTGGGATATTGTTTATCACACCATAGGGTGATTCCATCCCTAAGTCATTTAGGATTGCATTTCCATGCACTAACAACACAGCAGAGTATGAAGCTCTAGTGATAGGGTTATGTATGGCAGTCAAGTGGAAAATTAAGATTTTACAAGTATATGGGGATTCTCAACTAGTAATCAGATAGGTAAATGATGATTATGAAACTAAGGATGAGAAGCTTGCTCCCTACAAGCGCATGCTAATATCTTTAAGGAGTACTTTGACAAAGTCAAATTTTATCAAATACCTCATGTTTTAAACAAGGTAGTAGACGCTATGGCTACAATTGCATCACTTCTTGATATTCCTAACAACGTGCCTAAGTTTGAGTTCTTGGTAGAATAACTTTTGGTCCCAGCCTACAATATCCTAGATTCTGAAATGGTGTGTGACATTGTTGGCCCTGATTCCCCATGGTACAAAGAAATCTATGATTACCTTCATGCCGACGTCATACCCACTGGCCTAAAAAATAACCAACGTAGGACATTCCTCTGCAAGTCAACCAAATACACCATCGTCAGAGACACCCTATATAGACGCGCCTTAGATAACACCCTACTGAGATGTCTTGATTCTACTGAAGCACAAGTAACCTTGTGTGGGGTGCATGAGGGTGTATGTGGTTCCCATTCTAGCAGTCCTACCTTAGCCAAAAAGATTATGAGATTGGGTTATTACTAGCCTACTATGGAAAAAGATTCATATGTCTTTGTAACAAAATGTTGTCAATGCCAAGTTCATGGAGACTTGATACATGCGCCAGCATAGGAGCTCTGTCCTATAACGTCACCATGGCTCTTTTCCTAATGGGGACTTGACCTCATAGGTAAGATCCACCCCACATCATCTAATGGACACAAATTCATTATCACTGCCACTAAAAATTTTATGAAGTGGATTGAAGCCATTCCTATGACATACATTACTGGCACACAGATTTCTAAATTTATCTTGAACTATATCATCTGTCGGTATGGTGTCCCTCAGTCCATAATCACTGATAATAGCCGCCCATTTAAGAACCAAGAAGTCTGCCACCTGTGTGATGAATTTCATATCCAACATCACTTTTCCACTCCACACTACCCACAAGGTAATGGCCAAGTAGAGGCATATAACAAGACCATCATTAGAATCCTCAAGAAGACTATTAATGATGCTAGTCATCATTGGCATTTATAGCTTAACCCTGCCTTATGGGCTTATTGCACAAGTATCCATACTCCCACTGGTGCTACTCCATATTCACTTGTATTTGGTTCTAAAGCTATTTTTCCTATTGAGGTCAAGATTCCTTCCCTAAGGGTATCCCTGAAAGGCCACATTGATGATGAAGAGTACCGAGTATTGAGACTCCATGAGCTAGAATTCCTGGATGAGCAAAGACAGAAGGAACTAGACCATCTTCAAGCATATCAGAATCGCCTTCATCGTAGCTATAACAGGAAGGTATTGAACAAAAAATTTGACATTGGTGACTTGGTTTTAATGGAGAACCTAAAGAATCAAGTAGAAAGAGAAAAACCAAGAAAGTTTGAACCAAATTGGTTAGAAATTATGTTGTTACAAAAGCTTTTGGATTAGGAGCATACCAACTCTCTACTCCTGAAGGGGAACCATTGTCCTCACCAATCAATAGTCTGCATCTGAAGAAGTTCTACGCATAGCTTTTGGGAGCCTTTGTCTTAATTAGAAAAAATACAAAAAAAAATCAAAAAATCACAAAAAATCATTATCAAGGTGAAAACCTAGAAAATAGGCGTCTTGGTAATACCAAAAAATTAGATAATTTAGAAAATAGTAAAGACAAATCATTCATCCAATAGTGAAAACCACTTTGGTGGTGCTTTGGATAGGTAAAATGGTGAAAACCTGGAAAATAGGGGCCATGTGTAGTTAACTCTGCTCCTTTGTCTACTATTATTCTAATCTATTCCTTATCCTTGTACAAACATCACAAAATGACTCGAGAAAAGACAAAAAAGTTAAAACATTTTAAAAATCCAAAAACAGAGTCAAAGTTAGTCACACTTGTTAGTCTTTGTTGTTTGTCGAACTACGTTGCCTCTGCGACTGGATGTAGGCAAGGCTATTTACCGATGTGCCCCCGAGGCATTAGGTTAGTCTGTATAAATTCATGATTTAATCCATATGTCTATATGACAAGGTCATTGGTCGTGTCGAACTACAAGGTCTCTGTGTGTATAACATAGGCAAGGCCATCTACCGATGTGCCCCCAAGGCATTAGGTCAATCCATTAGGGTTCGTCACATTCATTTTCACACGTGTCTTCTATTTGTGGTCAATCTTGTCAGTCAAGTCAAGTCAAACTACAAGGTCTTTGTGTGTATAACATAGGTAAGGCCATCAATCGATGAGCCCCCGAGGCTACACTAGGTCAATCCTTTAGGGTTTTGTCATCACACACAGTCAATTGTCAATGCATCATCTCAAGTCATGCATCAATCTGGTAAATAAGTCAACAATGTCTCTACGTCAAATCAAACTGCTTGCCAAATGAAACAATCAAAATAGATTAACAAATGTTTGCTACAGGATGTGTCCTTCCTGGAAACAGACATCATCATCATGGAAATCAACCTGTATCATGTTTAGGATGAGTCCTTCCTAAATACTAATATCAGCAAAACAATCTATGTCTTATACAGGATGAGTCCTTCCTGCATAATCGACAAGGTCAAACAATCAACCATAGCCTTACACAGGTTATCACATCAACGACATCTGACTCAATGTCTTATACGATACCTGTCTTTCTGGAACCAGGCTTTGTCATGCCTTATACATATAGTCATAACATTGGAACCAGACTCAAAGTCTTATCCAGTATGTGTATCTCCTGAAATCAGGTTCTGTCAATCAATCCTTTTATCAATCAAAACAAATCAAACAAAAAAATCAAGTTTTGGCAAATATTTTATTGGGTTTTTGACTTTTTGACTTATTTATCTTATCTTTTTAGTTGACTTTATGATGAGAATTATGTTACTAGCTTTCTCAAGGATGTCCCATGAGGGATTTAGAGAAGAAACGATGTATCCAAATTCTATTTTCTTTGACTGTTGTCTGTCGACTATCTTTTAACCTTGATTTTTAAGTCATGTTACTAGTTTCCTCAAGGATGTACCATGAAAGATTTAGAGGAGCAAAGACGTCTCATGACCTATCTTTTACTTTGTTTGTTGTCTGTGGTTTGTCCTAACAAAAAGACAGGGGCAACTTGTGCCCTTAGTATGAGTTAGTGACAATCCTTGTCTGCGACTGTCTATTATTAGCAAGTGGCTGACCTTGCACACCTTGATTTATGTCATATCATGGTGTTTTTCTCCATTTGTATTAGTCCCACCTAATGATGATAAAGTGCAATACCTTTTGTGATACAATGAAACATCGAAGATTACTAATACTAACATCTATCTGTTGTCTTTCATTCTTTCTCGATCTTTCTTTCCACACTAACAGTTCTTCTTTCTTGCATTATGATGGAGTCCTGTGACACAAAAAATTATACATCATCTTGCATCCATGTACATGTTAGAAAAATACATACATATAGGCATATTTCATATCTAGATCATCATGGCATAATGGACATTCATCATTAAACAATACATATCATAAGTATTCTATGCACAAAGCAACTGTAAATACATGCATCACATTACATTTGTATAAACATCACATGTATAAATAAAGACTGCATAATCAATACATAGAAATGCATATCATGAGAATCATTGCCAAAATCATATGTATATATATCAATTAACTATGCCACATCACAATGTCATAATGTATCAATAATACATGGAATCCTACATGCTATAGGATCTTAATATAATGTCTCTATGCATCTCAAGAAGTACCCCTATCCTGAACTACCACTACTATCATGCCTGGAGTGTGTGGAGGAATGATGATGGGAACTCGAGGACCTATGAGCTGAGGGAGGTTAGTCATATGGACCTGCTCTATGTGGCTGCTCCACCCCCTCTGTACTAACTGTCCTAGTGTGGGTCCTGTTCTGGAACTTGCTACTATGTGCCTCTGAGAAACTAGGAGCCCATCTCTCTAGTGGAACCTCTGCCTCATAAAGATCCTGATAATCTCTCTCTCTCCCCAGCTCTGACTAGCTCTCTGGAAAAGGCAACTAATGGCCCAGTACATAAGGCTCTGAGCTCTGAGAATCTTTGCTCTATCTCCTATCGCCGAGCTATAGCCTGATCTCTATCCATCACCACTTTGTCCCTCTCCATCCAATACACATCCCTCTCTAACATCAGAACTCTCATCTGCTCCTCCAAGGATGCAACCTAAGCACACAATGTATCTGTGTCCGGATCCACTGCCCCTATCTCATCTTGTCTGCCCCTCACTCTCCCATCCTCCTCCTCATCTAACTCCTCTAGGATCTGATCCTGGATCTCTCTCTCATGATCATCATCCTCCTCATCATCCTCCTGGTAGGCACCCAACAAACCCAAGGCATCAATCTCTGCCTCCTCTCTACCTGCCTCCTCGTTACCTACCTCCTCCTCTGCTGGGATGTCTAGAATAGCCACCTCTATAGGCTGCACCTCCTCTCCACCTATCGCAGTATCCACCTCCTCCCCTCCTCTCCCAATGTTTGGCATGGCCACATCCTCCTCTCCTTGTCCCTCCTCATGGATTGATGATAATGGTGGCCCTCATCCCCTCCGACCATGTCTCCCTCTTCTGCCTCCACACCGTCCACCTTGGCCATCATCTCCTCCATCACCACGGCCTCCTCTGTCTCCTCGACCTCTACCTCTGCCATGCCTTCCTCGTGGACCTATCCCTTTCCACTCTATCGGTGCTGGCTGCTCTGGATCTGTCAGTGGAATCGGTCTGTGTACTGCCCACCATTGATCATACTCCTCTGTGATCCCTGGATTTGTTAGACCATCCCTCCATCCCCATGGAATAGCCTATAATGCATCAATGTTAGCCTCTGCTGTGGCAATAGAAATCTCTGGATCCCATAGGGGGACCTCTCGTGATGATCTCACAAACTCTACCTGTCCTCTAGGTACATCCTGAACCTCTCCAAACTGTCGTAGGACACGATCTGGCAACTAACGCTCTATAATGTGGACATGTGACACTGTCCGCCCAACCAAGAACTGTGTCTGTCAGAAAAATGGCAAATGCTCATCCTCATCTGACCCCTCGGCATAGCCCAAGTATGGTCTCCATGTAAACTACTCCATAATGTCTATGACATGTCTGAAATAACCTATATCTCCTATGTGGTGCTGAATATTAGCCCCCACATAGTGGAAGGCATAAGGAGCTCCATGTGGAAGATCAATTATCATTGGTGGCCAAAATATCGCGATGTGTTCCCATGCCCATACCATCAGAAGTGTGGTACCACAACTCATGGACTGTGCCTCTTGGTAGGCAATATCATACAAATGAAAGTATAACATCCCTAGCACACATGAACCCCAAGCATACACCACTCAATGCTCTAGCATCTCCCCCCACCCCACGGGAAAACCATGACCTTGGTAGCCAAGAAGTACTATGCCACCTATCAATGTACATAATAGACAGTCTAGCTGCCTATACCTTTGAGCCAACACACACCACCTAATCTCATAATCGTCAAATCCTAACTGCCGAATGTCCACATGTGGGTAGTATCTGCACATCTCGGCTGCACCCCTCTAGGTATTATATATCACCTGTGTGCCTTTGATAGGAGGTCTGAGGATCCTGTAGACATCCTCTAAGGTAACAGTGGCCTCTCTAGTTGGTAGGTGGAAAGATGATGTCTTCGAGTGCCACTACTCACACAAAGCTATCAATAATCCTCGATTCACCCGAATCTAGGGCATGTTTGTCACGTGAAGTAGACCTAGGTTCCATAGTATCCATCGCTCTGCTGGCCGCAAACTATCTCTGAATCGAAATGTCATCGGTCTCGACTCTCGTGTATATATCATGTCTAGCACAACTTGCAATGGCATTATACATGCCTCATGTCAGCATCAATCATATATTCTAGTGCAAACTAACTATACTAAATAAAATTCAAATGCGTCGTTATTTTGCACATGTGTCATTATTTTTCACATGCGTCGTTCTTTAACATATGTGGTGCATAACATTCATATGCGTCATTATTTTTCAAATGCGGCTAATTATATCACATGTGTTACACTAAATTCATATGCATTGAGAAATACTCAAATACGTTTCAAAATAAACAAATGTGGCTATTCTAAATGCAAATGTGATGCAAAATGTCAAATGTGGTTCATAAATATACAAATGCATTGAACCGCAGACTAACTATGCAAAATGGTTAACGTGAAATTGCAAATGCGGCTTTTCGCACACAAATGCGTCGTTCGCGCACACAAATGCGATGATTTATTAAAATGACACATATAACAAAAACTTGAATTAAATGCATAAAAACGTGTGCAATGCAACAAATTTTAAAAGGAAAGTTTGAGGTACATACCGGGGGGTCCGCGTCGGCTGGCCTTTGGAATGTCTAGATCCTGTAGGTGCGATGGTGAGTGTATGGAATGGGCGACATCCTCGTTGTGGGTGCAGAGCAAATTCTCAATTCTAGGGCTAAGTGGGTGAAAATGAATTGGCTTTTACCCATATTCCTATATATACCTAGGGCTTAGGTGGCATTTCTTTCCTACTAGCCATGTTAACTTCCCATTTTGATCAGCCCGTACCCATCCCTGGCATTTCCAACCTCAATTCTGCAAACTCCACTGCATTTCTGGCCATCCAATGGCCTAATCAGGACTATTTCCAAATTTTTATTAACTTTTTGAGCATTTGTCAATTTTCCTGAGGGGGCATACCTTCACCTGTTTTACACTACAACATTACTGGGGCATATTTCTTATCGATTTTCTTTGACACAACGCCAAAATGACATTGTATCAAAGAAGGGCAAATGTACACACTGAAATCTTGTTTAAGCCTACAACTTCAATATTCTTCATAGTCATGATTAAATAATGTCAATTATTTAATTATTCTCTATAGTCTTCATTTCTTCTATTAATTAAATAATCTTAATTATTTAATTAATTCACATTTTCTTTATTCTATCTAATTAATTAAATAAATGATTTTTATTTAATTATGTTACTAATTAACCTTATCCTTCTTGTCAAATTAAATAAATTCTTATTTAATTTATTCTTTTATCATACTTCAACTATAATTAAATAAATTCTTTATTTATTTAATTATTCATTTAAATCTCTTCACTTAATTAAATAAATCTTATTTATTTAATTATTCTTCAAATATCAAATCTTGAATTAAATGAATTATTTAATTCATGAATTCTATTTTAACGCATTCCTCTATATTTAGATAAATTGTGTGAGTTATCTAAGTATTCACTTTTACTCGACTCAAAAATCTATTTTAATCGCTCAGCTAACTCTTGATTTAATGTCTGAGTGGCTTTCTCAAGTAATCTCTTCGTCAAATCATTCAATCATCCAGTTCTAACTCATTTGCATGTACATGTGGATTAATTAAATATTCCTATTTAATTAATTAAACTTTGTGCGTGCATTCGAACAGGAGTTATTTTAATAAATCTTCATCTTTGTCATGAAAAGATAATTCTTTTGTTTTCGAATACCGAACTTGAAGATTAAATCATTTATTTAATCTTTAATTCTATTTCTAATTTGTATCACTCATGTCACCTCTGACAGTTATCAGAATGCATGACTAATTAGTCAATCTCAACCGTCCGTTGATCTTTCAATCATGGCCTGTTGTTTGAATAATCAATTTTCTATAAATTGATTTGTCATTCATCATTCCAATCTCTCTCAAAATCAAAATCTCTTTTCGAATCTTCGGAGCACTTGTCTTGAATCTTCGATGTTTTGCTAATCACTATCTTAGGCTATACTTGCACAAACTTACGAGAAATTTGAGGGAAATTATACTACACAAGCAAAATGGAGAAGGGCAATCGAGATGAATCATGGAAATACGTAGCAATTTGGTGAGATTGTTTCAGTTTTTTTACATTTTACTTTCCTTTGTTCTTTGTTGCTTAACATTAGATTTGCATTTAGATTTAGCATTGCATGTTTTCTCTTATTCTTGTCTTGTGCACTTTCTTGATGTTACAGGTGTGATTTGGTTATTGAGAAGATTCCAATGTATTAGTTTATGTCCATAGTTCATGAGAATCTAGTGTATGAGTATGCAAGGCATACCCATAGAGCCCGATGGCTAGACACGCAATTCAAGCTATGAAAGGACACCTTTCTAGTTTGCAACATAGTATCAGTGGTTGAATTTGTAGAGAACTACACTCTACAACCACAATGTGAGGTGTAGTCACAGAATTACAACTCCACACAGGTTTTGATATTTGTGCACATAGCATTCATTCATGCAGCTGATAGTACAGAGGACCAAAGGAAGGTATTGAGGGAGTATCACTTTTATATTAGTGATGATAGCACACATTCTCTAGAGCTCATGCGAGGTTGCTTCCAAATGTTCTATAGTGATTTGGCTCAGAGAGGCATAGAATACGGTCGACATATAATACGGTCAGATAACTGTGCAACATAGTTCATGAACACATGCATGTTCTACTAGTTGTGTAGGATGCATCTCACTGTAGGTGTTCAACATATGTGGAACTTTTGTGAGGCTGGGCATGGAAAGGGGGAGCATGATGGTGCAGGAGCATGTGTGAAAAGAGCATTAGCAGAAGAAGAGTTAAAGTATAAAGACAATGCAAAGTTGACAGATGCAAGTTCAATTATCAAGTGGTGTAATGATTTGATGGGTCCAGGTAATGAAGGTACATCTTCAGTTCATAGATTCTTTTGGTTGATGGATGATACTAACATTGTACTATATGAGGATTGTTGTACACTAATAGGATCGAGTAACCTACACTCTTTCCTTAGCTCAAATGCAGGTTCATGGAGTATCGATACACGTAAGATGGCATGCTTTTTTTCTTCATGTACAATGCAAGCCTAGAATGATTGTGAGTTAGGGGATTGGGTTGACAAATGGTTGACAAGTTATCTTACCCCATTTCACACATATCGCCCTTCGATGACATTGGAACTAACACAGATGGAATCATCGGTCGACTTTGACCACGTATTAGATCTAGTTCAACTAGGTAATATATTTACTTACTTAGTTTTTCAAATTCCATATTGTTATCCTAATTTGTACTATATTCATAATGTTGACTAATTTCAAGTGATTTTATGCACATATCAATGTAGGGCATGTTTATGCAGTTATTGCAAATGAAGAAAATGAAGAGGGAACAGACTATTACTTGTGTCATTGTGTTGAGTCTAGAAAGAAATTGGAAGCCCTAGTTAGAGATGGAGAAAACATCGAATACCCTATAGGCTCAGTTGTTGTTACTGGAATATGGCTTAGAATGTTCCCACATAAGAGTGTTAAACATTGGTTGTTTGAGGACTTTGACATGCATCATAATATTCTTCATTACCTGAACCTGGTTGTGGCATCCAATGTTTGTTTGAGAAAATATGGGGGTAGACCTTTGAACAAGACCTTGTGGAAGGTCTGTGAGTCTGATCATGAGGAAATACTTGACATAATAAAGAGTAGATCAAATCCAGATGGTTCATTAGATTAAATTGTAAGTATATGCATAATGGTTCTTATTAATTTATACTTGTATCCACATTAATTTTTTTGATGCCAATGATATCATATCTTATTTTACTTTGCATATCTATCAGTAACCCGGTAAACATTGAATGGTGTCCCCTTGCAGAAAATGTAGATTTATGAGCCATCCAAGAGAATCTCAAGCATAAAAGCAATGCATCATCACTATTTTGATTATGAAGAAAAATCTCAATTATAATTTTCAGCCATTACAAAAGTGTGTGTGAAGCTTGGTGAGGGAATTTCAAGTTATTCATTTGAAGTTAACCTTATCGTGAGTGCTACCTATGATGTAGACATTATAAGAGCATCTTGAATTTCAAGATATTCTAGATTCATAAGAGGTGTTGTGTGCAATCGGTTTCTTGGAACTCACAGTGAAGATGTATGAGCAGGAGTGACTAAGTTGACAGACTACCATGCCTATTTGTAAGTGCCTTCCATCTATTTTCATTTCATTTCCATTTTGGAAATGATTTGTTTCTTTTTATTCTTTTACTTTTCGTATCTATAACTAAACTAGTAAAAATTGATTGGTCTCTCCTTGCAAAAAATGTTGACAGCCAAAAAAGAAATGCAACATCCTTATTTTAGTGATCTTGGAAAATATCAATTTTGATTTCAAGCCATTATAAAAGAGTTTGTGAAGCTTTGTGAGGGAATCTCAAGTTTCTCATTTGAAGTTAACCTCTAAATGAGAACCTATGATGTAGACATTATAAGAGAATCTCAAATGTATGAGTGACATTGTAAAATATCTATGAGAACAGAGTACCTAAGGAATTGTAATGAGATTTACTTGTAATGGCATTTACTAAAATAATGAAATTTGGTGTAGGGGCACCAAGGTTATTGAGAAAGTTTGGTACACAGAAATCTTTTAAGTTTGTTTTGTGTTATGAGTTTTGTCAATTGAATAAGAACATAACACATCCACAATTGATTTATAATGTAATAAGTCATGTTAGTTACAAAAAAGAACAATTAGGAATGATTGGAAAGATGTAGAATCATTTGTAAAGGCTATTTAAAGCCTCTTGAAGGAAATTTAAGTCAATATTTGAATTTGTATCCTTTTTAAGGAAAATCATTGAATATGGTTGGAAATGTACTATTAGTGAGATTGAGATTGTTAACCTTCAGAGAGTAGCAGTATTTATGTTGATGAAATTTCCTTTAGATGCAAGGATTCAAAGCACATCAACCATGTGGTACAAATGATTAAATCCCAAAGATGATCTGTAGCAATGAAATCTCACATTGTCAACCTGAAACAACATCACCATCCCTATAAGCGTCTTACCATTATTAAAAGAGTTAAGGAAACTGGAAAAAAACATATTGTAAACCTTTCCTCTAAGTCACAATTCACCACAATACGAGGAAGGGCTCCATTACAAAAATTAAAGTAAACTCAGACCCTACTGGTCTATACAGGCTAAATAAAGAAAAATGGATTTTCCTTTCACTAAAACAACCAAAGGTGTATCAAAAAAGATTGAAATCTAGGTTAAGACCTACCACCACAATGTTTCATGAATTTATTTTTGTAAGAGGCCTGTACTAGGCCTTGCACAAAGAAAAGAAACTAAAAACTGAAAAAAATGTTGAAATTCCATAGTTTTAGGCATTGTGAAGAGCATCAATCTTCAAAAAAACTATTGATTGAACCCCCATTCAGGCTTGAATGATGTTTTTAATACATTTCAAATGAGAATCATCTCCCTTCAATGCCCATAACTACCTTTGAACCACCAAACCCTTATTAAGCCTACAAATACTAGTATTTATTATTTAAGAATGGTTTTGTTTACTAAGCTTTATCATGCAAATTTAATATTCTAAAGGCCTAGGACCACTTAGACACCCTTATAATGTGACTTTTAGACTTTTTTTTGAGCTCCCACCTAATTTTTACATAATTTTCCTTTATAGCAATATCAACAATTATTTAATTCAAGAGTACTTTTGCACATTTGTCCACCCTAGCCTACTAATTCCCAAAGTACATAAAAGATTGGTCTATTAAACCTTATTCAAGACAAAAAGACCTCAACATGCTAAAATTTACCAACTGTCCTCCGAATTTACCATCAAACAATCACAAATTGAGGGTGAGGTGTAGGTGCTCCTGCACCATTCAACTTTCAAAAATAAAGTCAATTAGGTTGGCTAGCATTTGGTGGAAGAGGAAGAAAGATGACTAGAACTTTGGAGGCCCACCATACTAGATTTTGGTATTGAACCATGAGAGTGGAAGAGAGATTTGATATCATGTATCAAAACATTAAGCATGCATTATTCCAACCAACAGAGAAGGAGATGATTACTTTGCTTCATTTTCATTTGCATAAGCATATCAAGGCATGTAAACCAAGAAGACCAAGGATTTATAGTTTTATGTGGAGGTAATGGATGTGGTCCAAAATTTAGGAGGGTCAAGAAGGTAAATGTATGATCTTGATGAAATTGAGGAAGAACAACAAGAGAGGGACAGGGAAAATAAAATCAATATAAAGTTTCAAGGTTTTGTCAAGCGAGTAAGAGAGCTATGGGAGCAACCTCATCTAAAATATTTTGAACTAGAATTTGATATGTACCATTTAGAGAGCTTGGTTTTCATGGAGTTCCTTTCAAAACCTATGCTTTTATTATTCTTATGGTAAATTGTTTGGTAGAGGTTGTGGAATTACCTTTCTTAGTAGTAATCTGTATTAGTGAGATTGAGATTGTTAACCTTGAGAGAGTAGGACTTGGGAAAAAGGAATTTGATATGGCTATTGCTTTCAAAGAATTCAAGTGGGATGTACTCCAAATTGATGCAATTCCTCAATCTTACCTTGATGGAATCAAGGAATGGCTGAACTCCATGGTTATAAAGTATTATGAAAGCATAATGAACTTGTACCAGCAGCCAATTTTGAAGACTATTACTTATGATTCAAAGCACATCAACCATGTGGTACAGATGATTAAATACCAAAGATGATTTGTAGCGAGGAAAGAGTTTGAAAAGGTAGAGAGATCTACATTGGTGACTTAGGAGAAGCTTCAACTTTCAAAAAACAAAGCCAATTAGGCTAGAAGATGTGTGGATCAGGCTAGCATTTGGTGGAAGAGGAAGAAAGATGACTAGAACTCTGGAGGCTCACCATGGTGGATTTCAATATTCAACCATGAGAGTAGAAGAGAGAGTTGATATCATGTATCAAAACATTAAGCATGAATTATTCCAACCAATGGAGAAGGAGGTGATTACTTTGCTTCATTTTTATTTGCATAACCATATGAAGGCGTGGGAACCAAGAAGACCAAGGATGTCAAGTTTTATGTGGAGGTAATGGATGTGGTCCAAACTTTAAGATGGGAAAGAAGATCAATGTATGATTGTTAACCTTGAGAGATTATTTATGTTGAGGAAATTTACTTTAGATGCAAGTATTCAAAGTTGATGTAGAGTGAGAAGGGAAGTACACCAATCTCAAATGGCAGAGGTTCTTTTATGAGTGCTTCTCTCAAATACTCTTATCAACACACCATCAAATCACTATCCTTCTATAAGGAAAACTCAACTCACCAAGGGTCCTTGAATCCAAGACTTTTGAAGGACTTATAATCACTTGAAACATGCTCTAACAGACCATAAT